>JBAIZL010000005.1:191892418-192232418 GCA_036971475.1 Prosapia bicincta
TGTGTGTGTGTGTTTGCGAGGACGTGATTGTTCTTTTGCACAAATATTTTCAAATCCATTACATGAGAGATTAAACTGTGTAACTTTCTATTAGTTCTTTTATGTTTTAAGTGGTTTAGATAAGAAATACGAACATATTTTTCTATCAAACCACCCTTGAAGATATGAAATTTTGGTAAGAAATTTTGAAATAACGTTTTCAAGTGAATAATTTCTGGAAAAAACTAAGCAAATAGAAAAATAACTCATACATTGTAATTTCGTCAAATAGATAGTATTAGGAGACTGTTTTATTGCATTTTTGGAGAGTATATATATATATATATATATATATATATATACATATATATACAGTAAACTCCCGATTATCCGTGGAATAGGGTGGCCCGGCAACGCCGGATAACGAATTCCCCGGATAATCCGCTATGAACAAAGAATACGCAAAAAGATCGATAATCTATTATTATACCATAAGTTACAGAAATAATGACGCCAGTTAATGCAATTCACAAATAATCTTCAGAGGACAAAATAAATACGGAAAATAATTTAAAATGTCGATGTATTTGATGTAAGATGATTATAAGATGTACATTTATATGTCTAACTATTTACAATACGTACATAAGTATATGTCAAAAGTAAGTATGTATGTACATATGTAATTTCCTTTACACTTAATACTTTCACTTTTTAACAAAAAAATCTGTCACTTTCGTCTGTTTTTTGTGAGCATTGATTTAGCTTTAATGTGCGATCTAAGTTTCTTGAGAAGCATTTTGTCGCACAGTGTCTACTTGTGTCACAAAGCCATAAATATCGATAATGTATATGACAGACATGGATAATGCATATGTCACGTCCTAGACTATTCATAGCCGAGATTAGCTGACATTTGTTTAAAATCTTATGATACATATTAGGTTTTCGGGCATCCAAGCATTTTATCATTGTCTCTTATATACAGTAGTCTGCTCGCCCCTTTTATTTCGCTGGCCCGCGTCAGGATGATTCCCTTTCAATGTAAAAATTAGTACGTACATATTTACATATCTATTCCCTTCATCTTAACTTCTATTTGGTCTTTATGTATTTACGTCGAAATTCACCGTTTGGAAGTTTAAACACATGAATCTGATTGGAATAAAAATTGGGTATTTGTAAAACAATGGCAGACCCCGGATAATCCGCAAACCGGTTAATCCGCCCACGGATAATCGGGAGTTTACTGTATATATATATATGGGATATTAACCTTGATTTCATTTTAGGCTTCGTCAATGAAACGGCGCTGCGGTTTGTAAGCCCTGTAAGTTGTTGTATTTTACAGTTAGTTTTTTCAAAAAATTAATTAATATACTCACCCAATGCCCTATGTCAATAAATATGTTTCTTCTAAATCTATTAATGAAATGCAGCCATTTTGGAATGATTTCTTTTAAATGGGTAAATATTAAATTTTAATTAGAGTTAATTTCGAGAAAAAAGTGAAAATACTATGAGAGACTTAAATATAAATATTTTGCGTGTACATTAACTAAAAATTTTCTTCATGTACAAAGCACAACATAGAGAATATAAAAACTAATACGAATAAACAAAAATTATACTAAAGTTTAGATGTTTCAACAAAACGTGGAAGAAACAGTTTTAATTTAAATGAAAGATATACTTGTCTTAGAATTTTTAGAAGAGTAATCCTTCACAAAACCCCTAGAGGCTGGTGAAACCGTTGTAAACGCGACTCAGTGCAATAAAGATACGCTGTCGAGGAAACCCCAAGTTGCAGAAGCGTCTTGAACAATTGAGAACATTCTTAAGAAAACTATTATGCGACGTAGAGTTTCCCTGATTTCCTCACAGATAACATTATTTTTACGTTGTCTAAGACACTTGCTTATTTTCACACCGAATATTCGTAAGATAAGTTTTAAAGATACGTTTATCCTCCACAGTATCAAAGCTTAAATTAATTCTTTTAAAAATACCCAAAGATTTAGAAATAATTGTGTTTTCATTATTTATTTTTGTTTACTATTTGACATAAATGTTACCTTTAACAGTAATTTATAATTAACAGTAATATAAAATTAACAGTAGTATAAAATTAACAGTAAATAATAATTAACATTAATGTATAACTAACCAAATGTATAAAACATGTATAACTGACACAAGTTTTAATCTTTCGCAGAATATTGTTACAAGTTTGAAATTGAGTAACAATCATTCAAATATTAATTTTTGTGTAAAGTAGATGTTAACAGTAGTTACACTTTTGGTACCAATTTGGAAAAAAAACACTACTTACTGATATTTTTTCAGCAGACGCGTTTCGCACTAGGTCAGCGTATTGTTCAATGCTGTAGATCACGGACAAAACTCTTGAACAGCATTGAACAATGTGCTGGCCTAGTGCGAAACGCGTCGCTGAAAAATATCTGTAAGTAGTGTTTTTTTCCTAGTTGAAACCAAAAGTGTAATTATAGAAAAACCTCAAGATGTACAACACAAAAACTGCAAGTTTTAACAGTAATGTGTTTAATACAAATTTCCGTAGAAACTACCATTAAAATATAATAAATATATTTTTTAGAAAATATTTTAAAATTGTAATATAAAATTACATTAAAATTATTATTTATAAATATATACTATATATATTTATTATATGAATTATTATAATTTTTTTTAATATACTTATTCTTAAACATTTACATTCTGTAACTCAATTCAACTTTAAAACACTTTTCATGTTTTCAAACTTTCACTGAGCAATAGTTATAGGCCAAATAAAACTACGTTATTCCTGAGGGGTAACCGTTAGACTCTCTCTTCTAACTGTTGCGCTCACGTCTACTTCAGGTACACCCTAGTGATGCCATATTATCCTCTATTCCTACTACCAGAGGATCATTACGTCTCTTCCGACCCTACCTGTTTCCATCATTGTTTATCCGTCCTCATACAATAGCTATAATGAGTAGATAACCTCTATAACTGTAATAGAATGCAAGCTACTTCAAGAAGGCCTATGCTGCCCTGCGTACATTGTATCATATCTTCCATGTATCCTCTACCAGGGGTTAGACAATCTCTTCTAACTGATTAAATCACGTGTACTTCAGGTACACCCAAGTGATGCCATATTATCCTCTATTCCTACTGCCAGAGGATCATTACGCCTCTTCCAAGCCTACCTGTTTCCATCATTGTTTATCCGTCCTCATGCAATAGCTATAATGAGTAGATACCCTTTATAACTGTAATAGAATGCAAGCTACTTCCAGAAGCCTATGCTACTTTGCGCACTTGGTATCACATTTTCCATGTATTCTCTACCAGGTGTTAGATACTCCTCGCCTTAATTCTACCTGTATTCAGACCCTTACTATCCCTCGTATGTGATAGATGCTCGCCTTAAACTTCAAAAATAAAAAGGTTTAGCAATCTGTCTTTTGCAGAACAATGACAAGAGATAAACAGAAACTCAACCTGATCTGACAAAATATTTTACCTCTTCCTTTAACTTCAGTTTTGACAGTTTTTTCTGTTCTTTACCTGAAATAACTTAAATAATCAAACTCTGGTTTAGAAAACATATTTTTACTCATTTTTTAAAATTTATACAAGTTTTTTTACTAGTCTATACTACTAAAGTTATCTTTTTATTGACATTTTGGAAAACCATAAAAAAATTGGTTTGATTTAAATTTTTCATTGTCTCTTGCTTGTCTTTTATTTAATTTATTTCTTTCATTGTAATTTTATAAATACTTGAAACATAAGCTGCAATACCCACATATTTTTTAAAGAATGACCGTCATAGATGTTTCGACAGCCAAATTATCATTACCAGTATCTAATGAACTTTCACCAATAACAATGATATTCATAATAATTGAGTTTTCATCCTTTACTGAGGATGACAGTTACTGTTGAAACATCAATAGCATTAAAGTAATTTTTTAATTTTGTTGTTGTCACAAGACTCAAAAGTGAATTTAAAACATGTTTCTATTACAAAGCTTTACAATATTGATTCACAAAATTTTAATTAAAAGTGAAAACCTATATAGTTAAATAATGAGGTTAAATATACGTTGGTAATTCCAAATCTGCGATTTTTAATTATGAAAAAAATATTTTCATATCAAATACGAAAGTTCATATAACACGATACTCGGGGTTATTAAGGTTGGACGTGAGGTTATATAACCCTTCTTCAACCATGAAGAATCGACGTTAGTTTATCAAGGGGTTAATTTATCCAGGCAACTCATTTGAGGTTGACAAACCTCTTATTCATCTCGCGTTTTACTAGACACTCAAATTAGTTCCCTCAAAGTACTACAATTCTAATTAAATATTAAACTTAAAAATTTGTTTATAAAATTAATTGTCAGCAGACTACTTCAGACTTCCTTGATAATTTATCCTGTAATTTAATTAGTTTTAAAATCTTGAACATTGTGTTTTAATTCAAAACTATTTATATGTCTCTCTATTTGCACTCATCCGCAGTTAAACTTCGTCAAGTTTTTAAATTTAAATAATATATTGTTTTACGTTGTATTTGCAAATGTAGGGCTTACAGTAATTTATTTATCATTGCAATATATGGAAAGATATTTGAACAATCAATATACCAAATTGATATCATAATTAAAGCCAAGACGTTTGACTTAGATTTGAAATTATTTTTGAGGCAAAACTGATCATTTTTATTGTGAAATGATTTTGAGTTTGAACTAAAGGGTTAATTTGAAAAAAAATTATCCCCCGTCTTCTCAGAAGTTGATATGCATGTTGCGGACTTACAAAACACCGAGTACTGTACAAGACTTCTTCACAACCGATATAACAGCCTAACAGATGCTTAGATCAGATCTCTATGGACGCCGTGAGGTTCCAAAACGTCGGAAGAGATGCTCAGACCATCGTTAAAAAATAATTAACCTTTTACCTCTATTATACAACAAAAACATTATTCTTGAAAAATCGTTTTTTTAGAAATGATATCCCTAAGACTAGTATATATCTGAGCCTTAGAGGCTGATTCACTCTACATTTCCCGTTATTTTGAGACTGTAAGTAGTATTTATTAGATTTATTTTAACTAATATTTTTATTTATTGTCTGTTAATAACTATTAATATTTTTATATAGGCTAATGGCAGATCACAGACTTTGTTTCCTTTTAAATCCGGACTCGCATTTAACGAAGGCTCCAAAAATCGAAACTCGGAATTACGAGATCCTACTGCATTAACATTTTGAAACTTCTTTTGTGATAACTGATAACCAAATCAAAAGCTAAAAATATTAATTTTTAATTTATTTTCTGGAGGTATTTTTACACATTGTTTTGTGTCTTGCTTTCCACCTCTTGAATCAATTTCTTCGTTTTCAACTTTTAAAAGGCAATAACAAAAAACCTCTTAATATTTCGCAATAATAGAGGTTATTACAAATTTTGTACAGGTCAATTAATTTGTACGTAAATTGCGAAGAAAACTGAATTTTGTATCCAGTTTTTCAGCTGTACTTGAATTGTTTGTCATCATTTTTCAACGACTGTAAACCTAACACGAACGGCACAAAATTGACAAGAAAATGCTACAAAGGGTAAGAGTATACGAATAAATAAAACATTTTTGGTATTACATCTCTATCAACTGTAATATGAAAACATAGGTACTTTGTAAATATAAATAGTAAAATTGTAATTAACTTGGAAAGCAGCTATCTTCATATAAATAAAAAAATTATCTCCCAGTAGCTGGCTGTTTATATGTAGGATGTGAAGTTGTAATTAACACTCCTCTACTGAATCTCTTTGACTCTTGGGTAATTTATTCAAGCAACAATATTTTTTATACATGAAGCCTTAATTTTTACATATTTTGTTTTAATTATCATTATTTTCATGAATACTAAATAAATACCGTTTACTATTTACATTTTAAAAATTAATAATAGCATTTTAATTTTCCAAAATAACAAATTTATATTTTTTCAAGCTTTTAGAAATATTTTTATTTACTTATTATTTAAAACATATTAAATTGTTAATTTTTGGTAAGTGATATTTTCTAACTTCAAGCTTTGGTGTTTTATTATTCTGTTAAAAATAACACAAAACTTAAGTTAATTTTTTCTGAAATTAAACTAAATGACACAAAAATTAATTTTGATTTTGATATTACTTTTGACAAGAGCAATATGATTTATTATTTATTGAGAATTCACCATTGATGTTTTTTTCATCGTTGAATATGATACATGTTAATTAACAAAAACATTTTAGATGAAAGCAACATAGTACTAATAAATTCACTTAAAGATAATTGTTAGAAACAATTTCAACAGAGGTTTGTTATTGAATACTTGTGTAAAGATGCTAATAATGTAGGCAGTGAAAAACTTTGAACTTAAAACCTCAAAATAATTCCTATATTGAACGGAGTGATATATATATATATATATATATATATATATATATATATATATATATATATATAAAAGTATTTTATTATTTGCAACAGCAATTAAAATAAATAACACAACTGAGTTTCTCTGTACAAGTATGTATGTTTATTCCAACTATCATGTTCCACAGATTTGTATGTTGTATAACTTATAATATAAATACCTGAGAACGGAGAAACGACATTTAATGTTATTAATTATTTTAGTTTATATTATTATGTCGCAACAGCGTTCACTCAATGTTATCTATTATTTTTAATAAATCAATATTTCACGTAACAACCATATTTCAACTTGTCTGATAACAAACAAAAAATGCTAAATTATCAACAGCTGAAAATCTTTCTAAAAATAACAAACAGCTGATGCTCACAACGCGGAAAAATTCAAAACAAAAAAATTATATTTAATATTTTCTTACATATACATATATATATATATATATATATATATATACAGTTTTAATAATGTAAATGACTCATAAAATTACAGCTCAGTAAACAGATTATTGCCTTTAATATTAAAATAGTTAATTATCTCTTACTTTACTTTAAAAATATTTGATTAAAAATTCAGTAATCCTTTTTTCATCTATAAATTGATCTTTGGTGTAGTTTAACAGTGTAGTAGTAACAGCACCCATAATCTTTTTATGGAACCATTGAACTTTATACCATAAATGATATTTATGGATATTTATGTGAACATTAATTTATGAAACCATTTTTGTTTGAATGAACGTCCCTCATGTTCAAAGTTGAAACATTTTGAAGTGATAATTTTCAGGATTTTAGCTACGTTTTAAAATTATATCCAATTAAAACGAATTAGACAATCATGTTTAAATAATCACCTAACCAATGTATATGTTATTATTATCTGGAGGTAAAAATACTGTTTTCCCTAGCAGCTTTTTTTGCCAGCAGAAAATCTAGATACGACTGTAAAATCGTAGCGGATTTATTCTCATAGAACAGTATCACTTATTAGGCTTTTGTTCATTAACATTTTTAACATTTAACTTCCCATAATCTTGCTATAAATTATCTCTACTGTTAATTATAAAAAACTACGAAGACAAGTTTTCTGTATTAATTATGAAACGCACAAAGAACCAAAGAGAGATCTGGCACAGTCACTTTTGTACAAAACTGATTAATCATCATTCCATTTATCTATTAACTCTAACGTTTTCATATGAAGGTATCTAAACTGCGAGATGTTATGTTCGACATTTATAAAAGGCAATTCAGCTAATCTCAGTTCATCTAGTAAAGTCATTTAAAAGTAGTATTAATACACGAATAAAACCTTGGTGAATGTCTAACCGTTAAACTAATTGAAATACTGTCATTAGGAGATAAAGTCATGTTTAAAACAAATACACCCACATCTCAGCAAACGCTGTAAGCACAACGAAATGGCTTCGATTTACGACATCCCGGTGGCCATAAACGTGATGTAATCTTTGTCTCAATGGTGTGTCTTGATTTTTGTTATATTTTACTAGTGAAAATCAGTGATGTGACTAGCAGTGATTTCATACCAACAGGTCAAACTGTGATTGCTATTTTGAAATAACTGTGAGTGTGATTTCTAACTGTGATTTTCAGTTGCTATTAGTTATTGAGGTTAGGTAATGATATTTCGCAAAGGTAAAAGTCAAAATAGTGAACTCAAAATCTCACAAAAAATTAGTTTTTAATAAACACACACACAACAAACTAGTTTCGTCGACGATGTAGCCTTCCTCAGTGCTTGGCTACTACAAACAAATTGTCAAACTATCGTACAAGTCAAATAAAACAAACAAAATAAACATACAAAGTCAAGCAATAAAATTAATCTATTACATAGCACAACACTTCTTACTCAGAAGAGGTATATATTTTACATGCCTGCTATTATTATTAATATTTAGTTCTTTTACTCCCCCCCCCCATTATTTAACACTATCATAAATAAACAAATCTTAAACAAAGCTTACACAGTTAAAAAATAACAATCATATATTATATAAAAATACACGTTATAAATAATTCACTAAAAAAACAGTTTTACAAAATTTATACAGTTTAAACAGTAACTCCTTATCTTATCGGCGGTAAAATATCCGCCGTCGCTCTAACATTACGTCTCGTATACACATCGGCCGGTAAAATTTCCGTACCCGCTCTAACATTACGTCTCGTATACACATCGGGCGGTAAAATATCCGTACCCACTCTAACATTACGTCTCGTATACACATCGGGCGGTAAAATATCCGCCGTCGCTCTAACATTACGTCTCGTATACACATCGGGCGGTAAAATTTCCGTACCCGCTCTAACATTACGTCTCGTATACACATCGGGCGGTAAAATATCCGTACCCACTCTAACATTACGTCTCGTATACACATCGGGCGGTAAAATATCCGCCGTCGCTCTAACATTACGTCTCGTATACACATCGGGCGGTAAAATTTCCGTACCCGCTCTAACATTACGTCTCGTATACACATCGGGCGGTAAAATATCCGTACCCGCTCTAACATAATGTTGCGTTTACACGCCGAACGGTAAAATAACCGTACCCGCTCTAACATAATGTTGCGTTTACACGCCGAACGGTAAACTATCCGTACCCACTCTAACATTACGTCTCGTATACACATCGGGCGGTAAAATATCCGTCATCGCTCTATCAGAATGTTGCGTTTACACACCGAACGGTAAAATAACCGTACCCGCTCTAACATAATGTTGCGTTTACACACCGTGCGGTAAAATATCCGTCGCCGCTCTAACATTACGTCTCGTATACACATCGGGCGGTAAAATATACGTACCCGCTCTAACATAATGTTGCGTTTACACACCGGACGGTAAAATATCCGTCGTCGCTATAACATTATGTCGGGTATACACATCGGGCGGTAAAATATTCGTTGTCGCTTTCACTTAATGTCGCGTGTATACATTGACCAATAGAATATCCGTCGCCGCTCTAGTCGTGTTTAACATTGAGTAGTAAGATAACCGCGGTTGTACCGCCTGCACTATAGCGACGTTTTGTAAACGTAGTCTCTTTAGAAATATCATAAGATGTTAGCATTATATTTCATGATAATTTGTTAATTATAAGTCTTTATGAGTAACTATACTGTGTGTGTGTGTGTGTGTGTATGTGTGTGTGTGGGTGGGTGTGTGCGCGCGCGTGTGTGTGTGTGTGTCACATGTAACACCCTTATGATCTTATAAGTAAATACTTAGTTATTATTTCAAAATTTTTATAAATGTTTTCATACTATCTTCATTCACTTACAACTTTAAAATTTAACCTACAAACTATAAAAGTATATATTTTGCCCTAGACCTAATAGTTATTGTTAACAAAAGATTTCGTAACAAATCAACTTTTAAAAATGTACATTATCTACCGAGTCAGCACTAATTATCTTCTGTTTAAAAATACCTTTAAAGGCACATTCAATATTTTTCGCACATATCTTCTCCTAACATTAATTTTTAATTGAAATATTCACTCTAAAAGGATCTTCAATTCCCATTCGATATTATCCTTTTGAGTGCGCGCATGCGTGTTTCATGTCAAGATTTATCTGTAACCATTAACAATATAGAGGTTTTAAGTTTGTGAATGGGATGTATGCAAACCAATAAGACAGGATATTTTCCAGACGTTTATTCTTGAAATAACCCGCCCACGATCCTAGCGCTGAGATACACTAGAGGCTATTGAAGCTATTTATAACAGTTTTATGATTACACTGAGGTCTTTGTTCTTTAGTAAACACTCACTTACAAGTCTACCAACTGCTAACAATGAAGTGGGACGTAGAGTACATTCCATTATTTCATTACCTCATTAGAGAGCGTTTGTTGTCTTCATAAATATCTCTTTGCCGCCTACAAATCCTCATTGTAAACAGTTTTCTATTTCTGTTTAGTATTGAGATTTAGAGAGACCACAATAAAACGCAATAAGCTAATGGGGAGAATCTCGATCTTTTGGACACTGTGGTCGTCTTTTTCGGTCAAGCATTTTGCAACCCCTTCTGATTTAAGTTAGCAATAACTTTATAAATAGCATTATTAATTACATATCACTTTAAATAAAACCAATAATAAAGCCAGTAATCGTACACAGTGACAATAGCTTTATAAAAACGTTCCCATTTATTTGATTTTCTTCAATGAGCCTTGATTGAACAAGTGACAATTTCATTCCCGTTTCGGATACGAGTGGGACTTTGTTTAAGGTTATTTACTACAAGATTACATTTGTCTTCATATTCCACTGGTAGAACTATCAAGTGGTCTGGCAAAGAAATTAACTTCCGACAAATTTTGAATATTGTTATAAAGAAATACCAAGTACTGTCAGAGCAGCGTTGAAAGTTTTTCTGTAATTTTCCATATCTAAAACTAAGAACAAGGGTATCCATGAAGAATAATTTTTAAATTCAGATCTTGAAATCATTTGACAATTGAAAATAATAGCGTGTATTACATCAACTCAAATATTAAAAAATTTCTTAATTCTTAACAAAAACAAGTTTTTCGATTTAATTTAAAGAAGTTGAAACGTTTAATGTAGAATGTTTGTGTCTTTTTTTAAATAACTAAATGTATTTTTAATCCTTCTTATTTTACGAACCCCTTCAGACATACCGCTACCACAACGAAAAGGGTTAGGATAAACCAATTAAGAACCCCTAAACTATTAATTGGATATTAATTGATTATTATGGGTCGATCAATCAAATTTGTTAATATTATTTTTAAAACTCTAAACCCAATAAGAAAATATATTGAGTTGATAATTGTAAAATATTGCCGAGTATTTCATTTTAAATTATATTCCTTATAAATTATAAATAAAAATTTCAGGAAAATCTAGTAGGCCCTACTCAATATTTTATCATTTGCTTTCTTTATTATATAGGGCCTATTTTCTGAAGAGAATCTATAGATAAATATAGTAAATGCATTCTGGACTTCTAAACGTAGACCATAGACGTAATGGGCCTTTGATATAAATAGATCTCAATACTCCAATGAATTTTATACTTTTAAAATAACTAAAACTTTTTGTTTGGAATTGCTTGGAAAAAATATTTAAACCTACCAAAAGACAAAATTTGTTTTTGTCAGAAAACAGATTTAAATTTAAAAAAGTTAATTACAAAAATTATAATTTAAAATTTTAATAATTGTCAGACCTTTATACAAATATGTCATAATCTAAATATTACTATTTGTTAGTTTGATTGCCTAGATATATTTTTCTCTAAATTTTACGTTATTTATGTTACTGGAGTCAAAAATATCTAATCAGCAAAGTAATCATTTTCCAAAGATTTTTATTAGTGTACTTTTTTCATTTGTCATAAAAGAATAGAGATTTCTTTGATTTTCTTCTGAACTTCATTATTTCAGTCAATATTGGGATAAATGTAAAGATTTTTACCATCAAACTTATACAACCGAAAACTTGTAACACTTTTAAAATTAACATATTAAAACATTGTCACCTCCTTCAACAATGATGAGAATAAACAAATATCTAATCTTAAAATAAACAGCAGACTCATTAATTAGTATCGTTCTAATTGAAGTAAAAATTTTAAAAGCTCAACAAATTTCTCCTTTTGTTGACATGTTTTTTTCTTCTGTCTAGAACATAAGTGTTTTTTTCTGAATCCTATCATGAGAAATCACAACGAGCAGAAAAATATTTAACTAACTGACATCTTAATTTTATAAAACAGATATTCTTTACAGTTTTTACCTGAAGAGTAGACCATAAGGTTTGTTTTGGTTTAAGGGGGCGTGTGTGTGCGTAAGTGTGTGCGGGAGTGTGCGGGAGTGTGCGGGAGTGTGTGGGAGTGATGGTATTTCAATTAGCTCGGTATGTTTACAAAATACAATATCTAAGAAATTTTCTTGGCGAAATTTACAATATGATTAGAAATACATTTCTTACGAAAATAGCCATTTGCTTGGTTCTTTGCCAGATAAATGAAGAAAGTGTATTTTTCAGTAGCAGTTAGTTTATTTTATCAACAGACTCTCATATGCGTAAGTGCAAATTTTTTATGTAGATTCTAATTGCAAAAATCAATTCTGTGAGTTTTCTTTCGTAAGGGTTGTCATCATAGATGTAAGCTAATAAATCTGTGTTAGACACACTCTAAGTAAGGCTTATTAGTCTTATTTTTATAATTTTATTAGGAGTTATTGCAATAAACGATTACAGTGTAGGAAGTAAGCTCTTTTTCTAAACTTTCAGTGATATTTATCTTACTTCTCTCAGAACAGTTAGATAAATAAGTGGATAGAGTAGTTACTACTAAAAAAAGACCCCACGTCCCGTTTCCAGCACTACCAAAAACCGATCAATTGGTTTTTTCAACCTCTAGATCGACTTAGCTTTTGGAAAAAAGTACACCATAACTCCATAATATTATAGTCGTTTAGGTGCTTTCGCTACTCATATTACCTTCCTGTTATAGCTTAAAAAGCGTAGTTGGCGACACTCATTTCTTGCCTGAATTATTTACTACGCTTTCAAAAATATAGCCAAAACGTATTCTTAATAACAAGA
This sequence comes from Prosapia bicincta, assembly GCA_036971475.1. NCBI lineage: Eukaryota > Metazoa > Arthropoda > Insecta > Hemiptera > Cercopidae > Prosapia > Prosapia bicincta. The sequence goes on from JBAIZL010000005.1 coordinate 191,905,523, forward strand.
AGACGGATTGCAGATCCACTCTAGCCTGTCGTCACAATTTGTCAAAACTAATGATTAGGGGATGGAAAATTGAATTACAATGGATCCCCAGCCACGTGGATATAAGAGGTAATGAATTAGCCGACTCATTGGCAAAAAAAGAAACAACGCTCCCACAGCCGAGCGTAGCAACTTCGCTCCCCTCCATAAAAATACAAATAAATGCTGCAATAAAGAGGAGCACTCAAGCCCACTTAAGGGAAGCATCTCTTAATAAATGTTGGGCTACTCTTGTCGAAAACGGGCCAATTACGGGACGGGGTTGAATTTTTTAGACTCACAACTGGACACGACTACCTAGCTGCACACCTAAACAAAATACGCGTCTTCTCTTCTCCCTAGTGCACCCTTTGTGACAGCGGGGAGGACATGACAGCTGAGCACCTCCAGTAATGTGTAGCTCTGGACCATAGACCCCTGAACGACACGAAGGAAGAAGAGATTTCTCGCCTCTACTGGTCAGCGCGCCACCAAATGGCCCTACAACCAAGAGTGGGCGTTTGCTAGTAAGTAAGTATTCTTATATTGGGAAATTATTTAGGTGTTAGCTTAGACCATATGTTTTAACTTATTCTAAGTCATTTGTGATAAGTTTTGTAATTTACGATTACACATTACCTAAATTACTTTGAAGAATAATGTAGGGGAGAAATAATATAGGGGCGATACTAAATTTAGGTTTTTAGATAAAATAAGTAATTAACCGACAAATAATACATTTATAAAGAAATATAATACTTACTAAATAATATAAATACTGAGTAAAGAGAAAAATTGGAATAAAAATTCTTAATTTTAAATAATACGCACGTACAACGTTTTCAATAAACGACAAAACATTTATTATTATTAATAATTATTCAACCTAGTAATGAGAACTATCTTATTAATTTATATAGTATATCCAAGTGCATACTATACTTTAACAGCAGCAGAATATATTTTTTATGTTTAAAGTTATGATTAAACGAGAAGGTTTAATGTGCGGCAGTTAGTTTAGAAAGTTTAATAATTAACTTTCAAACAAAAATAAATTTCCCAACAGAGCCCAATGGTCATGCGGCACGAAGGTCGGATGTTATTAAGTTTGGGTGTAAGGCCATAATTAACCTTTTCTTTCCCTCTAAGGGATGAAAGTCTCTTTGATAAGGGGCTAATTTGTTCGAGCGCGGTTGTTGTATTAAAGCTATGAATTTTAGTCTTCACATTTTTTTAATGATATGTTTTAAGTTAAGGTAAAATAATGTTCATATGTACTATATGTGAGCTGTAATATATGTACTATATGAGAGGTGTATGTACATGTATACAGTATATTATACATAAAGCATATGTCCAAATATAGGTAGTAAGAAATAAGCATCGTAAACCTACTTTGGTGGGGCAAACTAACGTAAATAATGAAAACGTGTAACGGTTGAGCCCTTTTTACCTCGGGTAAGTTTTTATCTTTATTAAAAATGTATGTTAATTACTAATTAACAAATTAATTAACCTTACCAGGGCTCTAGTTCTAACGTCATAGCTCAGGCAGAAACTGTCTGTCTATGGCGGTCTTCTTATCTTGAAGCTAGAACTAGGTTACTTGTGAAATAAGAATTTAAAGTTTTAAAATACAAAGTTAAACAATTTATTAATCAATGACAAATTACAAAAGAACAAATGACACCAATGTGTCGAATAATTAACCTTTAATTACTGCTAACTATTCCATACATATTTTAATTACTTATTAACCTTTAAAATTTATATATATCGAGAAGGTAGTAACTTAAGTTTTCCAATTTAATTTTTAGAAGTGAATATTCAAAGGCGATTTCTACCGTTCATGTGTTAACCGTTTATCAATTAAAATTCAACTTAGTTAACATTAAAATACATTTTCTTTATTATTTTCTAAACGTACCTGGTTGTGCACATTACTTGTAAAACACTATAACACATACCAATAATTATTGCACATCGATTTTGTACACTAATCACTGCACATCGCTTTTGGAATCAGCGCTCTTAAACAAAAATGATATAAACTTTTACTTATTTGAAACACATAAATAATCGCTTCTGACTTCTTCTTTAGTTGCGTTTATACAATTTGGTACCGGCCTTGACATCTTAAATTTTGAATACTAGAAGCTTATAAATTTCTAGGTTATGTCCGAAAATGCCATCACGTCTGTCTCGTTCAAAGACATTTTGAAAAGTGGGGTCGTTGCAAGGACGCGCTAACTGAAATTTTTAAACAAACTCCCACCCTTATTTATATATATGAAGATTCTGATTGGAGCTTCGGATCAGGCGATATCAGACCATGTTTACGTCACATGGCTTGATGTGCTTATTACCCTAAGTTACTAACTCGTACGATATTTTTCTATTTCACTCGCTAGGAGCGCTCACTACCTACGCTAGCTTCACAATGCGCACCAAGAACACAAAAATTTTCTTTTATATTGGGACGATATAATTATTAAATAAAAATTAAATATATAAATGAATTTATATGTAACACCTTATTTTTAAGAGTGTTACAAACGAAGGCTTAAGTCGCTGTACAAAGATTACTGTGTTCGGTTGTTTTACTTTATTTTTTTAAAGAATACAGACTAATTAAACTGGGAATTTTAACATTGAGGAAACATTGAGGTAAATTCATGACAAGCAACCCCACTAGTGTGAGCAGTTCCTGGAGTAGATGCTTTTTTAAAACATGTAATTTCCAAAATCTGATGATTGGGAAACACAAGGGACTATTGTTGATGAAAACAACAAATGGAAAACAGGCTTGCATTGGCTAAAATAAGAAAAGAAGTAACATTGGTGGACGAGACAAAAGAAAGGGAAGCTATGAAAGGGAGGAGCTATCAATGAGCAGAAGAAATAGAAATTAAGTTCTGGAAACCGGATAAGCTGTCTAACCCTAGAAGTCAGAGAAAGAGGAATAAGACCCTGAGCCGAAGACGTAGCGCCTATAATGATAATGAAGTAATTCTTCCGTCATCTTGGAAACCAAATGGACCACGCCGGATTCGAGCCAGTGCATGAGAACGCTGATAATCGCCCAAGCTATTAAAATTCCACTTAACTAATTATTGACTAATTATCAACTAGCAATTAACCAATTATTGAAAATTAAATTTGTGTACAATTAATTTATTAAAGCCAAGAAAATAATTTTACAAAACGAGCATAGTAACTAAATTTCTAAAATATTAACCCACAACACAGTAACCTCACGGCTAGAGATAAATTCAATTAATTATATGTTACTTGTTATGATAATGTTAGACTTAAGACTAAACCCTTATTATTGGTAAAGAGTTTTTCTTCTGTTGTTTTACCGTTGAAATTAGTCTACCTGGCAATATCGATTTCTATTATATCGAATGTAAATTATTAATATTTGTAGGCTTCTATTAATACTATGTATTCATTACTTTCAATTCATAACGGGATACGTTGTTTAAAACCTTACTAAAGATAATGTTGGCTTACCCCAGCAACAGATGTTTGCCCTCACTATTGAGTGCTAAATATCAACGTTTGTTTTCGTCATCTGCAAAACCCTATACTAAAAGTTTACATTCATTTCTAATTACTAATTGGTGTGATCTCCACAATATTCCCTTAGCAACAATAACTGCCACTTTAACAAACGTTTTTAAATTGGTATAGTGGCTAACTTTAAAACAAAAATGAATATGTTAATTTTTGGTTGGTACCACACCTTGTGATCAATTACTTTTTGTCTGTGTATACAGTCATATCTTGATATTTTCTCAGATTTTTTCTGCTGATCACAATGAAATGTCGATGGTGCTTCTACGTGAAAATTGGCGTTTGACATAAATAAACACGGCCTTTGTTGCTGGGAAAAATCATCGCGTCTCTTTCAAAGTGTTTTTTCTTTTAAGTTTTAAGTTGAGAAATAAATTTCAAATTATTTTTTAAAATTACTCAAAATTTTACTTACTCCAAAATTACTTAAAATATTGGGACCGTTTTATTGTGTATACTCTTGCTTAGCAGAGAAAATGTATGTTCAAATATAGCTGGTAAGAAATCAGCAGTTTGAACAGACTTTTGTTAGGCAATATAGTACAATACTATAGTTCCAGTAAAGAGCAAGAAAATGGAACATGGATCCTCATGAGAACTATTCTATAGACACGAAAGACATGAGCCTCCCTAACTACCATTACCAGGGTAACTTAATTCACCAACTTCACGTCTCCATCCCTTCGAATATGTATAATAATTAGACTATAGTCCCAGTAAAGAGTAAGGCAAGGGAACATGGATCCTCATGAGAACTATTCTATAGACACGAAAGACATGAGCCTCCCTAACTACCATTACCAGGGTAACTTAATTCACCAACTTCACGTCTCCATCCCTTCGAATATGTATAATAATTAGACTATAGTCCCAGTAAAGAGTAAGGCGATTGAACATGGATCCTCATGAGAACTATTCTATAGACACGAAAGACATGAGCCTCCTTAACTACCATTACCAGGGTAACTTAATTCACCAACTTCACGTCTCCATCCCTTCGAATATGTATATTAATTAGACTATAGTTCCAGTAAAGAGCAAGAAAATGGAACATGGATCCTCATGAGAACTATTCTATAGACATGAAAGACATGAGCCTCCTTAACTACCATTACCAGGGTAACTTAATTCACCAACTTCACGTCTCCATCCCTTCGAATATGTATAATAATTAGACTATAGTTCCAGTAAAGAGCAAGAAAATGGAACATGGATCCTCATGAGAACTATTCTATAGACGCGAAAGACATGAGCCTCCTTAACTACCATTACCAGGGTAACTTAATTCACCAACTTCACGTCTCCATCCCTTCGAATATGTATAATAATTAGACTATAGTCCCAGTAAAGAGTAAGACAATGGAACATGGATCCTCATGAGAACTATTCTATAGACACGAAAAACATGTGCCTCCCTAACTACCATTAAAAAGGGTAACTTAATTCACCAACTTCACGTCTCCATCCCTTCGAATATGTATAATAATTAGACTATAGTCCCAGTAAAGAGTAAGAAAATGGAACATGGATCCTCATGAGAACTATTCTATAGACACGAAAGACATGAGCCTCCCTAACTACCATTACCAGGGTAACTTAATTCACCAACTTCACGTCTCCATCCCTTCGAATATGTATAATAACTAGACTATAGTTCCAGTAAAGAGCTAGAAAATGGAACATGGATCCTCATGAGAACTATTCTATAGACACGAAAGACATGAGCCTCCCTAACTACCATTACCAGGGTAACTTAATTCACCAACTTCACGTCTCCATCCCTTCGAATATGTATAATAATTAGACTATAGTTCCAGTAAAGAGCAAGAAAATGGAACATGGATCCTCATGAGAACTATTCTATAGACACGAAAGACATGAGCCTCCCTAACTACCATTACCAGGGTAACTTAATTCACCAATTTCACGTCTCCATCCCTTCGAATATGTATAATAATTAGACTATAGTCCCAGTAAAGAGTAAGACAATGGATCATGGATCCTCATGAGAACTATTCTATAGACACGAAAAACATGTGCCTCCCTAACTACCATTACCAGGGTAACTTAATTCGCTAACTTCACGTCTCCATCCCTTCAAATATGTATAATAATTAGACTATAGTCCCAGTAAAGAGTAAGACAATGGAACATGGATCCTCATGAGAACTATTCTATAGACACGAAAGACATGTGCCTCCCTAACTACCATTACCAGGGTAACTTAATTCACCAACTTCACGTCTCCATCCCTTCGAATATGTATAATAATTAGACTATAGTCCCAGTAAAGAGTAAGAAAATGGAACATGGATCCTCATGAGAACTATTCTATAGACACGAAAGACATGAGCCTCCCTAACTACCATTACCAGGGTAACTTAATTCACCAACTTCACGTCTCCATCCCTTCGAATATGTATAATAATTAGACTATAGTTCCAGTAAAGAGCAAGAAAATGGAACATGGATCCTCATGAGAACTATTCTATAGACACGAAAAACATGTGCCTCCCTAACTACCATTACCAGGGTAACTTAATACACCAACTTCACGTCTCCATCCCTTCAAATATGTATAATAATTAGACTATAGTCCCAGTAAAGAGTAAGACAATGGAACATGGATCCTCATGAGAACTATTCTATAGACACGAAAAACATGTGCCTCCCTAACTACCATTACCAGGGTAACTTAATACACCAACTTCACGTCTCCATCCCTTCAAATATGTATAATAATTAGACTATAGTTCCAGTAAAGAGCAAGAAAATGGAACATGGATCCTCATGAGAACTATTCTATAGACAAGAAAAACATGTGCCTCCCTAACTACCATTACCAGGGTAACTTAATACACCAACTTCACGTCTCCATCCCTTCAAATATGTATAATAATTAGACTATAGTCCCAGTAAAGAGCAAGAAAATGGAACATGGATCCTCATGAGAACTATTCTATAGACACGAAAGACATGAGCCTCTCTAACTACCATTATCAGGGTAACTTAATTCGCCAACTTCACGTCTCCATCCCTTCGAATATGTATAATAATTAGACTATAGTTCCACTAAAGAGTAAGACAATGGAACATGGATCCTCATATGAACTATTCTATAGACATGAAAGACATGTGCCTCCCTAACTACCATTACCAGGGTAACTTAATTCGCCAACTTCACGTCTACATCCCTTCAAATATGTATAATAATTAGACTATAGTTCCAGTAAAGAGCAAGAAAATGGAACATGGATCCTCATGAGAACTATTCTATAGACACGAAAGACATGAGCCTCCCTAACTACCATTACCAGGGTAACTTAATTCACCAACTTCACGTCTCCATCCCTTCAAATATGTATAATAATTAGACTATAGTCCCAGTAAAGATTAAGACAATGGAACATGGACCCTCATGAGAACTATTCTAAAGACACGAAAGACATGTGCCTCCCTAACTACCATTACCAGGGTAACTTAATTCACCAACATCACGTCCCCATCCCTTCGAATATGTATAATAATTAGACTATAGTTCCAGTAAAGAGTAAGACAATGGAACATGGATCCTCATGAGAACTATTCTATAGACACGAAAAACATGTGCCTCCCTAACTACCATTACCAGGGTAACTTAATTCGCCAACTTCACGTCTCCATCCCTTCAAATATGTATAATAATTAGACTATAGTCCCAGTAAAGAGCAAGACAATGGAACATGGATCCTCATGAGAACTATTCTATAGACACGAAAGACATGAGCCTCCTTAACTACCATTACCAGGGTAACTTAATTCACCAACTTCACGTCTCCATCCCTTCGAATATGTATATTAATTAGACTATAGTTCCAGTAAAGAGCAAGAAAATGGAACATGGATCCTCATGAGAACTATTCTATAGACATGAAAGACATGAGCCTCCTTAACTACCATTACCAGGGTAACTTAATTCACCAACTTCACGTCTCCATCCCTTCGAATATGTATAATAATTAGACTATAGTTCCAGTAAAGAGCAAGAAAATGGAACATGGATCCTCATGAGAACTATTCTATAGACGCGAAAGACATGAGCCTCCTTAACTACCATTACCAGGGTAACTTAATTCACCAACTTCACGTCTCCATCCCTTCGAATATGTATAATAATTAGACTATAGTCCCAGTAAAGAGTAAGACAATGGAACATGGATCCTCATGAGAACTATTCTATAGACACGAAAAACATGTGCCTCCCTAACTACCATTAAAAAGGGTAACTTAATTCACCAACTTCACGTCTCCATCCCTTCGAATATGTATAATAATTAGACTATAGTCCCAGTAAAGAGTAAGAAAATGGAACATGGATCCTCATGAGAACTATTCTATAGACACGAAAGACATGAGCCTCCCTAACTACCATTACCAGGGTAACTTAATTCACCAACTTCACGTCTCCATCCCTTCGAATATGTATAATAACTAGACTATAGTTCCAGTAAAGAGCTAGAAAATGGAACATGGATCCTCATGAGAACTATTCTATAGACACGAAAGACATGAGCCTCCCTAACTACCATTACCAGGGTAACTTAATTCACCAACTTCACGTCTCCATCCCTTCGAATATGTATAATAATTAGACTATAGTTCCAGTAAAGAGCAAGAAAATGGAACATGGATCCTCATGAGAACTATTCTATAGACACGAAAGACATGAGCCTCCCTAACTACCATTACCAGGGTAACTTAATTCACCAATTTCACGTCTCCATCCCTTCGAATATGTATAATAATTAGACTATAGTCCCAGTAAAGAGTAAGACAATGGATCATGGATCCTCATGAGAACTATTCTATAGACACGAAAAACATGTGCCTCCCTAACTACCATTACCAGGGTAACTTAATTCGCTAACTTCACGTCTCCATCCCTTCAAATATGTATAATAATTAGACTATTGTCCCAGTAAAGAGTAAGACAATGGAACATGGATCCTCATGAGAACTATTCTATAGACACGAAAGACATGTGCCTCCCTAACTACCATTACCAGGGTAACTTAATTCACCAACTTCACGTCTCCATCCCTTCGAATATGTATAATAATTAGACTATAGTCCCAGTAAAGAGTAAGAAAATGGAACATGGATCCTCATGAGAACTATTCTATAGACACGAAAGACATGAGCATCCCTAACTACCATTACCAGGGTAACTTAATTCACCAACTTCACGTCTCCATCCCTTCGAATATGTATAATAATTAGACTATAGTTCCAGTAAAGAGCAAGAAAATGGAACATGGATCCTCATGAGAACTATTCTATAGACACGAAAAACATGTGCCTCCCTAACTACCATTACCAGGGTAACTTAATACACCAACTTCACGTCTCCATCCCTTCAAATATGTATAATAATTAGACTATAGTCCCAGTAAAGAGTAAGACAATGCAACATGGATCCTCATGAGAACTATTCTATAGACACGAAAAACATGTGCCTCCCTAACTACCATTACCAGGGTAACTTAATACACCAACTTCACGTCTCCATCCCTTCAAATATGTATAATAATTAGACTATAGTTCCAGTAAAGAGCAAGAAAATGGAACATGGATCCTCATGAGAACTATTCTATAGACAAGAAAAACATGTGCCTCCCTAACTACCATTACCAGGGTAACTTAATACACCAACTTCACGTCTCCATCCCTTCAAATATGTATAATAATTAGACTATAGTCCCAGTAAAGAGCAAGAAAATGGAACATGGATCCTCATGAGAACTATTCTATAGACACGAAAGACATGAGCCTCTCTAACTACCATTATCAGGGTAACTTAATTCGCCAACTTCACGTCTCCATCCCTTCGAATATGTATAATAATTAGACTATAGTTCCACTAAAGAGTAAGACAATGGAACATGGATCCTCATATGAACTATTCTATAGACATGAAAGACATGTGCCTCCCTAACTACCATTACCAGGGTAACTTAATTCGCCAACTTCACGTCTCCATCCCTTCAAATATGTATAATAATTAGACTATAGTTCCAGTAAAGAGCAAGAAAATGGAACATGGATCCTCATGAGAACTATTCTATAGACACGAAAGACATGAGCCTCCCTAACTACCATTACCAGGGTAACTTAATTCACCAACTTCACGTCTCCATCCCTTCAAATATGTATAATAATTAGACTATAGTCCCAGTAAAGATTAAGACAATGGAACATGGACCCTCATGAGAACTATTCTAAAGACACGAAAGACATGTGCCTCCCTAACTACCATTACCAGGGTAACTTAATTCACCAACATCACGTCCCCATCCCTTCGAATATGTATAATAATTAGACTATAGTTCCAGTAAAGAGTAAGACAATGGAACATGGATCCTCATGAGAACTATTCTATAGACACGAAAAACATGTGCCTCCCTAACTACCATTACCAGGGTAACTTAATTCGCCAACTTCACGTCTCCATCCCTTCAAATATGTATAATAATTAGACTATAGTCCCAGTAAAGAGCAAGACAATGGAACATGGATCCTCATGAGAACTATTCTATAGACACGAAAGACATGTGCCTCCTTAACTAAAATTACCAAGGTAACTTAATTCACCAACTTCACGTCTCCATCCCTTGGAATATGTATAATAATTAGACTATAGTTCCAGTAAAGAGTAAGGCAATGGAACATGGATCCTCATGAGAACTATTCTATAGACACGAAAGACATGAGCCTCCCTAACTACCATTACCAGGGTAACTTAATTCACCAACTTCACGTCTCTATCCCTTCGAATATGTATAATAATTAGACTATAGTCCCAGTAAAGAGTAAGACAATGGAACATGGATCCTCATTAAAACCATTCTATAGACACGAAAGACATGAGCCTCCCTAACTACCATTATCAGGGTAACTTAATTCACCAAGTTCACGTCTCCATCCCTTCGAATATGTATAATAATTAGACTATAGTCCCAGTAAAGAGTAAGACAATGGAACATGGATCCTCATGAGAACTATTTTATAGACACGAAAAACATGTGCCTCCCTAACTACCATTACCAGGGTAACTTAATTCACCAACTTCACGTCTCCACCCCTTCGAATATGTATAATAATTAGACTATAGTCCCAGTAAAGAGTAAGACAATGGAACATGGATCCTCATGAGAACTATTCTATAGACACGAAAAACATGTGCCTCCCTAACTACCATTACTAGGGTAACTTAATTCACCATCTTCACGTCTCCATTAATAATTAGACTATAGTCCCAGTAAAGAGTAAGGCAATGGAACATGGATCCTCATGAAAACTATTCTATAGACACGAAAAACATGTGCCTCCCTAACTACCATTACCAGGGTAACTTAATTCACCAACTTCACGTCTCCATCCCTTCGAATATGTATAATAATTAGACTATAGTCCCAGTAAAGAGTAAGGCAATGGAACATGGATCCTCTAGAGAACTATTCTATAGACACGAAAGACATGAGCCTCCCTAACTACCATTACCAGGGTAACTTAATTCGCCAACTTCACATCTCCATCCCTTCGAATATGTATAATAATTAGACTATAGTCCCAGTAAAGAGTAAGGCAATGGAACATGGATCCTCATGAGAACTATTCTATAGACACGAAACACATGTGCTTCCCTAACTACCATTACCAGGGTAACTTAATTCACCAACTTCACGTCTCCATCCCTTCGAATATGTATAATAATTAGACTATAGTCCCAGTAAAGAGTAAGGCAATGGAACATGGATCCTCATGAGAACTATTCTATAGACACGAAACACATGTGCCTCCCTAACTACCATTACCAGGGTAACTTAATTCACCAACTTCACGTCTCCATCCCTTCGAATATGTATAATAATTAGACTATAGTCCCAGTAAAGAGTAAGGCAATGGAACATGGATCCTCATGAGAACTATTCTATAGACACGAAACACATGTGCCTCCCTAACTACCATTACCAGGGTAACTTAATTCACCAACTTCACGTCTCCATTCCTTCGAATATGTATAATAATTAGACTATAATCCCAGTAAAGAGTAAGGCAATGGAACATGGATCCTCATGAGAACTATTCTATAGACACGAAAAACATGTGCCTCCCTAACTACCATTACCAGGGTAACTTAATTCACCAACTTCACGTCTCCATTCCTTAGAATATGTATAATAATTAGACTATAATCCCAGTAAAGAGTAAGGCAATGGAACATGGATCCTCATGAGAACTATTCTATAGACACGAAAAACATGTGCCTCCTTAACTACCATTACCAGGGTAACTTAATTCACCAACTTCACGTCTCCATTCCTTCGAATATGTATAATAATTAGACTATAATCCCAGTAAAGAGTAAGGCAATGGAACATGGATCCTCATGAGAACTATTCTATAGACACGAAAAACATGTGCCTCCCTAACTACCATAACCAGGGTAACTTAATTCACCAACTTCACGTCTCCATTCCTTCTAATATGTATAATAATTAGACTATAGTCCCAGTAAAGAGTAAGGCAATGGAACATGGATCCTCATGAGAAATATTCTATAGACACGACACTCATGTGCCTCCCTAACTACCATAACCAGGGTAACTTAATTCACCAACTTCACGTCTCCATTCCTTCGAATATGTATAATAATTAGACTATAATCCCAGTAAAGAGTAAGACAATGGAACATGGATCCTCATGAGAACTATTCTATAGACACGAAAAACATGTGCCTCCCTAACTACCATAACCAGGGTAACTTAATTCACCAACTTCACGTCTCCATTCCTTCGAATATGTATAATAATTAGACTATAGTCCCAGTAAAGAGTAAGGCAATGGAACATGGATCCTCATGAGAAATATTCTATAGACACGACACTCATGTGCCTCCCTAACTACCATAACCAGGGTAACTTAATTCACCAACTTCACGTCTCCATTCCTTCGAATATGTATAATAATTAGACTATAATCCCAGTAAAGAGTAAGACAATGGAACATGGATCCTCATGAGAACTATTCTATAGACACGAAAAACATGTGCCTCCCTAACTACCATTACCAGGGTAACTTAATTCACCAACTTCACGTCTCCATTCCTTCGAATATGTATAATAATTAGACTATAATCCCAGTAAAGAGTAAGGCAATGGAACATGGATCCTCATGAGAACTATTCTATAGACACGAAAAACATGTGCCTCCTTAACTACCATTACCAGGGTAACTTAATTCACCAACTTCACGTCTCCATTCCTTCGAATATGTATAATAATTAGACTATAATCCCAGTAAAGAGTAAGGCAATGGAACATGGATCCTCATGAGAACTATTCTATAGACACGAAAAACATGTGCCTCCCTAACTACCATAACCAGGGTAACTTAATTCACCAACTTCACGTCTCCATTCCTTCGAATATGTATAATAATTAGACTATAATCCCAGTAAAGAGTAAGGCAATGGAACATGGATCCTCATGAGAACTATTCTATAGACACGAAAAACATGTGCCTCCCTAACTACCATAACCAGGGTAACTTAATTCACCAACTTCACGTCTCCATTCCTTCGAATATGTATAATAATTAGACTATAATCCCAGTAAAGAGTAAGGCAATGGAACATGGATCCTCATGAGAACTATTCTATAGACACGAAAAACATGTGCCTCCCTAACTACCATAACCAGGGTAACTTAATTCACCAACTTCACGTCTCCATTCCTTCGAATATGTATAATAATTAGACTATAGTCCCAGTAAAGATTAAGGCAATGGAACATGGATCCTCATGAGAACTATTCTATAGACACGACACTCATGTGCCTCCCTAACTACCATAACCAGGGTAACTTAATTCACCAACTTCACGTCTCCATTCCTTAGAATATGTATAATAATTAGACTATAATCCCAGTAAAGAGTAAGGCAATGGAACATGGATCCTCATGAGAACTATTCTATAGACACGAAAAACATGTGCCTCCCTAACTACCATAACCAGGGTAACTTAATTCACCAACTTCACGTCTCCATTCCTTCGAATATGTATAATAATTAGACTATAATCCCAGTAAAGAGTAAGGCAATGGAACATGGATCCTCATGAGAACTATTCTATAGACACGAAAAACATGTGCCTCCCTAACTACCATAACCAGGGTAACTTAATTCACCAACTTCACGTCTCCATTCCTTCGAATATGTATAATAATTAGACTATAATCCCAGTAAAGAGTAAGGCAATGGAACATGGATCCTCATGAGAACTATTCTATAGACACGAAAAACATGTGCCTCCCTAACTACCATAACCAGGGTAACTTAATTCACCAACTTCACGTCTCCATTCCTTCGAATATGTATAATAATTAGACTATAGTCCCAGTAAAGATTAAGGCAATGGAACATGGATCCTCATGAGAACTATTCTATAGACACGAAAAACATGTGCCTCCCTAACTACCATTACCAGGGTAACTTAATTCACCAACTTCACGTCTCCATTCCTTCGAATATGTATAATAATTAGACTATAGTCCCAGTAAAGAGTAAGACAATGGAACATGGATCCTCATGAGAACTATTCTATAGACACGAAAGACATGAGCCTCCCTAACTACCATTACCAGGGTAACTTAATTCACCAACTTCACGTCTCCATTCCTTCGAATATGTATAATAATTAGACTATAATCCCAGTAAAGAGTAAGGCAATGGAACATGGATCCTCATGAGAACTATTCTATAGACACGAAAAACATGTGCCTCCCTAACTACCATAACCAGGGTAACTTAATTCACCAACTTCACGTCTCCATTCCTTCGAATATGTATAATAATTAGACTATAGTCCCAGTAAAGAGTAAGACAATGGAACATGGATCCTCATGAGAACTATTCTATAGACACGAAAAACATGTGCCTCCCTAACTACCATTACCAGGGTAACTTAATTCACCAACTTCACGTCTCCATTCCTTCGAATATGTATAATAATTAGACTATAGTCCCAGTAAAGAGGAAGACAATGGAACATGGATCCTCATGAGAACTATTCTATAGACACGAAAAACATGTGCCTCCCTAACTACCATAACCAGGGTAACTTAATTCACCAACTTCACGTCTCCATTCCTTCGAATATGTATAATAATTAGACTATAGTCCCAGTAAAGAGTAAGACAATGGAACATGGATCCTCATGAGAACTATTCTATAGACACGAAAAACATGTGCCTCCCTAACTACCATAACCAGGGTAACTTAATTCACCAACTTCACGTCTCCATTCCTTCGAATATGTATAATAATTAGACTATAATCCCAGTAAAGAGTAAGGCAATGGAACATGGATCCTCATGAGAACTATTCTATAGACACGAAAAACATGTGCCTCCCTAACTACCATAACCAGGGTAACTTAATTCACCAACTTCACGTCTCCATTCCTTCGAATATGTATAATAATTAGACTATAGTCCCAGTAAAGATTAAGGCAATGGAACATGGATCCTCATGAGAACTATTCTATAGACACGACACTCATGTGCCTCCCTAACTACCATAACCAGGGTAACTTAATTCACCAACTTCACGTCTCCATTCCTTAGAATATGTATAATAATTAGACTATAATCCCAGTAAAGAGTAAGGCAATGGAACATGGATCCTCATGAGAACTATTCTATAGACACGAAAAACATGTGCCTCCCTAACTACCATAACCAGGGTAACTTAATTCACCAACTTCACGTCTCCATTCCTTCGAATATGTATAATAATTAGACTATAATCCCAGTAAAGAGTAAGGCAATGGAACATGGATCCTCATGAGAACTATTCTATAGACACGAAAAACATGTGCCTCCCTAACTACCATAACCAGGGTAACTTAATTCACCAACTTCACGTCTCCATTCCTTCGAATATGTATAATAATTAGACTATAATCCCAGTAAAGAGTAAGGCAATGGAACATGGATCCTCATGAGAACTATTCTATAGACACGAAAAACATGTGCCTCCCTAACTACCATTACCAGGGTAACTTAATTCACCAACTTCACGTCTCCATTCCTTCGAATATGTATAATAATTAGACTATAATCCCAGTAAAGAGTAAGGCAATGGAACATGGATCCTCATGAGAAATATTCTATAGACACGACACTCATGTGCCTCCCTAACTACCATTACCAGGGTAACTTAATTCACCAACTTCACGTCTCCATTCCTTCGAATATGTATAATAATTAGACTATAGTTCCACTAAAGAGTAAGACAATGGAACATGGATCCTCATATGAACTATTCTATAGACATGAAAGACATGAGCCTCTCTAACTACCATTATCAGGGTAACTTAATTCGCCAACTTCACGTCTCCATCCCTTCGAATATGTATAATAATTAGACTATAGTTCCACTAAAGAGTAAGACAATGGAACATGGATCCTCATATGAACTATTCTATAGACATGAAAGACATGTGCCTCCCTAACTACCATTACCAGGGTAACTTAATTCGCCAACTTCACGTCTCCATCCCTTCAAATATGTATAATAATTAGACTATAGTTCCAGTAAAGAGCAAGAAAATGGAACATGGATCCTCATGAGAACTATTCTATAGACACGAAAGACATGAGCCTCCCTAACTACCATTACCAGGGTAACTTAATTCACCAACTTCACGTCTCCATCCCTTCAAATATGTATAATAATTAGACTATAGTCCCAGTAAAGATTAAGACAATGGAACATGGACCCTCATGAGAACTATTCTAAAGACACGAAAGACATGTGCCTCCCTAACTACCATTACCAGGGTAACTTAATTCACCAACATCACGTCCCCATCCCTTCGAATATGTATAATAATTAGACTATAGTTCCAGTAAAGAGTAAGACAATGGAACATGGATCCTCATGAGAACTATTCTATAGACACGAAAAACATGTGCCTCCCTAACTACCATTACCAGGGTAACTTAATTCGCCAACTTCACGTCTCCATCCCTTCAAATATGTATAATAATTAGACTATAGTCCCAGTAAAGAGCAAGACAATGGAACATGGATCCTCATGAGAACTATTCTATAGACACGAAAGACATGTGCCTCCTTAACTAAAATTACCAAGGTAACTTAATTCACCAACTTCACGTCTCCATCCCTTGGAATATGTATAATAATTAGACTATAGTTCCAGTAAAGAGTAAGGCAATGGAACATGGATCCTCATGAGAACTATTCTATAGACACGAAAGACATGAGCCTCCCTAACTACCATTACCAGGGTAACTTAATTCACCAACTTCACGTCTCTATCCCTTCGAATATGTATAATAATTAGACTATAGTCCCAGTAAAGAGTAAGACAATGGAACATGGATCCTCATTAAAACCATTCTATAGACACGAAAGACATGAGCCTCCCTAACTACCATTATCAGGGTAACTTAATTCACCAAGTTCACGTCTCCATCCCTTCGAATATGTATAATAATTAGACTATAGTCCCAGTAAAGAGTAAGACAATGGAACATGGATCCTCATGAGAACTATTTTATAGACACGAAAAACATATGCCTCCCTAACTACCATTACCAGGGTAACTTAATTCACCAACTTCACGTCTCCACCCCTTCGAATATGTATAATAATTAGACTATAGTCCCAGTAAAGAGTAAGACAATGGAACATGGATCCTCATGAGAACTATTCTATAGACACGAAAAACATGTGCCTCCCTAACTACCATTACTAGGGTAACTTAATTCACCATCTTCACGTCTCCATTAATAATTAGACTATAGTCCCAGTAAAGAGTAAGGCAATGGAACATGGATCCTCATGAAAACTATTCTATAGACACGAAAAACATGTGCCTCCCTAACTACCATTACCAGGGTAACTTAATTCACCAACTTCACGTCTCCATCCCTTCGAATATGTATAATAATTAGACTATAGTCCCAGTAAAGAGTAAGGCAATGGAACATGGATCCTCTAGAGAACTATTCTATAGACACGAAAGACATGAGCCTCCCTAACTACCATTACCAGGGTAACTTAATTCGCCAACTTCACATCTCCATCCCTTCGAATATGTATAATAATTAGACTATAGTCCCAGTAAAGAGTAAGGCAATGGAACATGGATCCTCATGAGAACTATTCTATAGACACGAAACACATGTGCTTCCCTAACTACCATTACCAGGGTAACTTAATTCACCAACTTCACGTCTCCATCCCTTCGAATATGTATAATAATTAGACTATAGTCCCAGTAAAGAGTAAGGCAATGGAACATGGATCCTCATGAGAACTATTCTATAGACACGAAACACATGTGCCTCCCTAACTACCATTACCAGGGTAACTTAATTCACCAACTTCACGTCTCCATCCCTTCGAATATGTATAATAATTAGACTATAGTCCCAGTAAAGAGTAAGGCAATGGAACATGGATCCTCTTGAGAACTATTCTATAGACACGAAACACATGTGCCTCCCTAACTACCATTACCAGTGTAACTTAATTCACCAACTTCACGTCTCCATTCCTTCGAATATGTATAATAATTAGACTATAATCCCAGTAAAGAGTAAGGCAATGGAACATGGATCCTCATGAGAACTATTCTATAGACACGAAAAACATGTGCCTCCCTAACTACCATTACCAGGGTAACTTAATTCACCAACTTCACGTCTCCATTCCTTAGAATATGTATAATAATTAGACTATAATCCCAGTAAAGAGTAAGGCAATGGAACATGGATCCTCATGAGAACTATTCTATAGACACGAAAAACATGTGCCTCCTTAACTACCATTACCAGGGTAACTTAATTCACCAACTTCACGTCTCCATTCCTTCGAATATGTATAATAATTAGACTATAATCCCAGTAAAGAGTAAGGCAATGGAACATGGATCCTCATGAGAACTATTCTATAGACACGAAAAACATGTGCCTCCCTAACTACCATAACCAGGGTAACTTAATTCACCAACTTCACGTCTCCATTCCTTCTAATATGTATAATAATTAGACTATAGTCCCAGTAAAGAGTAAGGCAATGGAACATGGATCCTCATGAGAAATATTCTATAGACACGACACTCATGTGCCTCCCTAACTACCATAACCAGGGTAACTTAATTCACCAACTTCACGTCTCCATTCCTTCGAATATGTATAATAATTAGACTATAATCCCAGTAAAGAGTAAGACAATGGAACATGGATCCTCATGAGAACTATTCTATAGACACGAAAAACATGTGCCTCCCTAACTACCATAACCAGGGTAACTTAATTCACCAACTTCACGTCTCCATTCCTTCGAATATGTATAATAATTAGACTATAGTCCCAGTAAAGAGTAAGGCAATGGAACATGGATCCTCATGAGAAATATTCTATAGACACGACACTCATGTGCCTCCCTAACTACCATAACCAGGGTAACTTAATTCACCAACTTCACGTCTCCATTCCTTCGAATATGTATAATAATTAGACTATAATCCCAGTAAAGAGTAAGACAATGGAACATGGATCCTCATGAGAACTATTCTATAGACACGAAAAACATGTGCCTCCCTAACTACCATTACCAGGGTAACTTAATTCACCAACTTCACGTCTCCATTCCTTCGAATATGTATAATAATTAGACTATAATCCCAGTAAAGAGTAAGGCAATGGAACATGGATCCTCATGAGAACTATTCTATAGACACGAAAAACATGTGCCTCCTTAACTACCATTACCAGGGTAACTTAATTCACCAACTTCACGTCTCCATTCCTTCGAATATGTATAATAATTAGACTATAATCCCAGTAAAGAGTAAGGCAATGGAACATGGATCCTCATGAGAACTATTCTATAGACACGAAAAACATGTGCCTCCCTAACTACCATAACCAGGGTAACTTAATTCACCAACTTCACGTCTCCATTCCTTCGAATATGTATAATAATTAGACTATAATCCCAGTAAAGAGTAAGGCAATGGAACATGGATCCTCATGAGAACTATTCTATAGACACGAAAAACATGTGCCTCCCTAACTACCATAACCAGGGTAACTTAATTCACCAACTTCACGTCTCCATTCCTTCGAATATGTATAATAATTAGACTATAATCCCAGTAAAGAGTAAGGCAATGGAACATGGATCCTCATGAGAACTATTCTATAGACACGAAAAACATGTGCCTCCCTAACTACCATAACCAGGGTAACTTAATTCACCAACTTCACGTCTCCATTCCTTCGAATATGTATAATAATTAGACTATAGTCCCAGTAAAGATTAAGGCAATGGAACATGGATCCTCATGAGAACTATTCTATAGACACGACACTCATGTGCCTCCCTAACTACCATAACCAGGGTAACTTAATTCACCAACTTCACGTCTCCATTCCTTAGAATATGTATAATAATTAGACTATAATCCCAGTAAAGAGTAAGGCAATGGAACATGGATCCTCATGAGAACTATTCTATAGACACGAAAAACATGTGCCTCCCTAACTACCATAACCAGGGTAACTTAATTCACCAACTTCACGTCTCCATTCCTTCGAATATGTATAATAATTAGACTATAATCCCAGTAAAGAGTAAGGCAATGGAACATGGATCCTCATGAGAACTATTCTATAGACACGAAAAACATGTGCCTCCCTAACTACCATAACCAGGGTAACTTAATTCACCAACTTCACGTCTCCATTCCTTCGAATATGTATAATAATTAGACTATAATCCCAGTAAAGAGTAAGGCAATGGAACATGGATCCTCATGAGAACTATTCTATAGACACGAAAAACATGTGCCTCCCTAACTACCATAACCAGGGTAACTTAATTCACCAACTTCACGTCTCCATTCCTTCGAATATGTATAATAATTAGACTATAGTCCCAGTAAAGATTAAGGCAATGGAACATGGATCCTCATGAGAACTATTCTATAGACACGAAAAACATGTGCCTCCCTAACTACCATTACCAGGGTAACTTAATTCACCAACTTCACGTCTCCATTCCTTCGAATATGTATAATAATTAGACTATAGTCCCAGTAAAGAGTAAGACAATGGAACATGGATCCTCATGAGAACTATTCTATAGACACGAAAGACATGAGCCTCCCTAACTACCATTACCAGGGTAACTTAATTCACCAACTTCACGTCTCCATTCCTTCGAATATGTATAATAATTAGACTATAATCCCAGTAAAGAGTAAGGCAATGGAACATGGATCCTCATGAGAACTATTCTATAGACACGAAAAACATGTGCCTCCCTAACTACCATAACCAGGGTAACTTAATTCACCAACTTCACGTCTCCATTCCTTCGAATATGTATAATAATTAGACTATAGTCCCAGTAAAGAGTAAGACAATGGAACATGGATCCTCATGAGAACTATTCTATAGACACGAAAAACATGTGCCTCCCTAACTACCATTACCAGGGTAACTTAATTCACCAACTTCACGTCTCCATTCCTTCGAATATGTATAATAATTAGACTATAGTCCCAGTAAAGAGGAAGACAATGGAACATGGATCCTCATGAGAACTATTCTATAGACACGAAAAACATGTGCCTCCCTAACTACCATAACCAGGGTAACTTAATTCACCAACTTCACGTCTCCATTCCTTCTAATATGTATAATAATTAGACTATAATCCCAGTAAAGAGTAAGGCAATGGAACATGGATCCTCATGAGAACTATTCTATAGACACGAAAAACATGTGCCTCCCTAACTACCATTACCAGGGTAACTTAATTCACCAACTTCACGTCTCCATTCCTTCGAATATGTATAATAATTAGACTATAGTCCCAGTAAAGAGTAAGACAATGGAACATGGATCCTCATGAGAACTATTCTATAGACACGAAAAACATGTGCCTCCCTAACTACCATAACCAGGGTAACTTAATTCACCAACTTCACGTCTCCATTCCTTCGAATATGTATAATAATTAGACTATAATCCCAGTAAAGAGTAAGGCAATGGAACATGGATCCTCATGAGAACTATTCTATAGACACGTAAAACATGTGCCTCCCTAACTACCATAACCAGGGTAACTTAATTCACCAACTTCACGTCTCCATTCCTTCGAATATGTATAATAATTAGACTATAGTCCCAGTAAAGATTAAGGCAATGGAACATGGATCCTCATGAGAACTATTCTATAGACACGACACTCATGTGCCTCCCTAACTACCATAACCAGGGTAACTTAATTCACCAACTTCACGTCTCCATTCCTTAGAATATGTATAATAATTAGACTATAATCCCAGTAAAGAGTAAGGCAATGGAACATGGATCCTCATGAGAACTATTCTATAGACACGAAAAACATGTGCCTCCCTAACTACCATAACCAGGGTAACTTAATTCACCAACTTCACGTCTCCATTCCTTCGAATATGTATAATAATTAGACTATAATCCCAGTAAAGAGTAAGGCAATGGAACATGGATCCTCATGAGAACTATTCTATAGACACGAAAAACATGTGCCTCCCTAACTACCATAACCAGGGTAACTTAATTCACCAACTTCACGTCTCCATTCCTTCGAATATGTATAATAATTAGACTATAATCCCAGTAAAGAGTAAGGCAATGGAACATGGATCCTCATGAGAACTATTCTATAGACACGAAAAACATGTGCCTCCCTAACTACCATTACCAGGGTAACTTAATTCACCAACTTCACGTCTCCATTCCTTCGAATATGTATAATAATTAGACTATAGTCCCAGTAAAGAGTAAGACAATGGAACATGGATCCTCATGAGAACTATTCTATAGACACGAAAGACATGAGCCTCCCTAACTACCATTACCAGGGTAACTTATTCGACAACTTCACGTCTCCATCCCTTCGAATATGTATAATAATTAGACTATAATCCCAGTAAAGAGTAAGGCAATGGAACATGGATCCTCATGAGAAATATTCTATAGACACGACACTCATGTGCCTCCCTAACTACCATTACCAGGGTAACTTAATTCACCAACTTCACGTCTCCATTCCTTCGAATATGTATAATAATTAGACTATAGTCCCAGTAAAGAGTAAGACAATGGAACATGGATCCTCATGAGAACTATTCTATAGACACGAAAGACATGAGCCTCCCTAACTACCATTACCAGGGTAACTTATTCGACAACTTCACGTCTCCATCCCTTCGAATATGTATAATAATTAGACTATAGTCCCAGTAAAGAGTAAGGCAATGGAACATGGATCCTCATGAGAACTATTCTATAGACACGAAAGACATGAGCCTCCCTAACTACCATTACCAGGGTAACTTATTCGACAACTTCACGTCTCCATCCCTTCGAATATGTATAATAATTAGACTATAGTCCCAGTAAAGAGTAAGGCAATGGAACATGGATCCTCATGAGAAATATTCTATAGACACGAACGACATGAGCCTCCCTAACTACCATTACCAGGGTAACTTAATTCACCAACTTCGCGTCTCCATCCGTTCGAATATGTATAATAATTAGACTATAGTCCCAGTAAAGAGTAAGGCAATGGAACATGGATCCTCATGAGAACTATTCTATAGACACGAAAGACATGAGCCTCCCTAACTACCATTACTAGGGTAACTTACTTCACCAACTTCACGTCTCCATCCCTTCGAATATGTATAATAATTAGACTATAGTCCCAGTAAAGAGTAAGGCAATGGAACATGGATCCTCATGAGAACTATTCTATAGACACGAAAAACATGTGCCTCCCTAACTACCATTACCAGGGTAACTTAATTCGCCAACTTCACGTCTCCGTCCCTTCGAATATGTATAATAATTAGACTATAGTCCCAGTAAAGAGTAAGGCAATGGAACATGGATCCTCATGAGAACTATTCTATAGACACGAAAAACATGTGCCTCCCTAACTACCATTACCAGGGTAACTTAATTCACCAACTTCACGTCTCCATCCCTTCGAATATGTATAATAATTAGACTATAGTCCCAGTAAAGATTAAGCCAATGGAACATGGATCCTCATGAGAACTATTCTATAGACACGAAAAACATGTGCCTCCCTAACTACCATTACCAGGGTAACTTAATTCACCAACTTCACGTCTCCATCCCTTCGAATATGTATAATAATTAGACTATGATCCCAGTAAAGAGTAAGGCAATGGAACATGGATCCTCCTCATAAGAACTATTCTATAGACACGAAAAACATGTGCCTCCCTAACTACCATTACCAGGGTAACTTAATTCACCAACTTCACGTCTCCATTCCTTCGAATATGTATAATAATTAGACTATAGTCCCAGTAAAGAGTAAGACAATGGAACATGGATCCTCATGAGAACTATTCTATAGACACGAAAGACATGAGCCTCCCTAACTACCATTACCAGGGTAACTTATTCGACAACTTCACGTCTCCATCCCTTCGAATATGTATAATAATTAGACTATAATCCCAGTAAAGAGTAAGGCAATGGAACATGGATCCTCATGAGAAATATTCTATAGACACGACACTCATGTGCCTCCCTAACTACCATTACCAGGGTAACTTAATTCACCAACTTCACGTCTCCATTCCTTCGAATATGTATAATAATTAGACTATAGTCCCAGTAAAGAGTAAGACAATGGAACATGGATCCTCATGAGAACTATTCTATAGACACGAAAGACATGAGCCTTCCTAACTACCATTACCAGGGTAACTTATTCGACAACTTCACGTCTCCATCCCTTCGAATATGTATAATAATTAGACTATAGTCCCAGTAAAGAGTAAGGCAATGGAACATGGATCCTCATGAGAACTATTATCCCTTCGAATATGTATAATAATTAGACTATAGTCCCAGTAAAGAGTAAGGCAATGGAACATGGATCCTCATGAGAACTATTCTATAGACACGAAAGACATGAGCCTCCCTAACTACCATTACCAGGGTAACTTATTCGACAACTTCACGTCTCCATCCCTTCGAATATGTATAATAATTAGACTATAGTCCCAGTAAAGAGTAAGGCAATGGAACATGGATCCTCATGAGAAATATTCTATAGACACGAACGACATGAGCCTCCCTAACTACCATTACCAGGGTAACTTAATTCACCAACTTCGCGTCTCCATCCGTTCGAATATGTATAATAATTAGACTATAGTCCCAGTAAAGGGTAAGGCAATGGAACATGGATCCTCATGAGAACTATTCTATAGACACGAAAGACATGAGCCTCCCTAACTACCATTACCAGGGTAACTAAATTCACCAACTTCACGTCTCCATCCCTGCGAATATGTATAATAATTAGACTATAGTCCCAGTAAACAGTAAGGCAATGGAACATGGATCCTCATGAGAACTATTCTATAGTCACGAACGACATGAGCCTCCCTAACTACCATTACTAGGGTAACTTACTTCACCAACTTCACGTCTCCATCCCTTCGAATATGTATAATAATTAGACTATAGTCCCAGTAAAGAGTAAGGCAATGGAACATGGATCCTCATGAGAACTATTCTATAGACACGAAAAACATGTGCCTCCCTAACTACCATTACCAGGGTAACTTAATTCGCCAACTTCACGTCTCCGTCCCTTCGAATATGTATAATAATTAGACTATAGTCCCAGTAAAGAGTAAGGCAATGGAACATGGATCCTCATGAGAACTATTCTATAGACACGAAAAACATGTGCCTCCCTAACTACCATTACCAGGGTAACTTAATTCACCAACTTCACGTCTCCATCCCTTCGAATATATATAATAATTAGACTATAGTCCCAGTAAAGAGTAAGACAATGGAACATGGATCCTCATGAGAACTATTCTATAGACACGAAACACATGTGCCTCCCTAACTACCATTACCAGGGTAACTTAATTCGCCAACTTCACGTCTCCGTCCCTTCGAATATGTATAATAATTAGACTATAGTCCCAGTAAAGAGTAAGGCAATGGAACATGGATCCTCATGAGAACTATTCTATAGACACGAAAAACATGTGCCTCCCTAACTACCATTACCAGGGTAACTTAATTCACCAACTTCACGTCTCCATCCCTTCGAATATGTATAATAATTAGACTATAGTCCCAGTAAAGATTAAGGCAATGGAACATGGATCCTCATGAGAACTATTCTATAGACACGAAAAACATGTGCCTCCCTAACTACCATTACCAGGGTAACTTAATTCACCAACTTCACGTCTCCATCCCTTCGAATATGTATAATAATCAGACTATAGTCCCAGTAAAGAGTAAGGCCATGGAACATGGATCCTCATGAGAACTATTCTATAGACACGAAAAACATGTGCCTCCCTAACTACCATTACCAGGGTAACTTAATTCACCAACTTCACGTCTCTATCCCTTCGAATATGTATAATAATTAGACTATAGTCCCAGTAAAGAGTAAGGCAATGGAACATGGATCCTCATGAGAACTATTCTATAGACACGAAAAACATGTGCCTCCCTAACTACCATTACCAGGGTAACTTAATTCACCAACTTCACGTCTCCATCCCTTCGAATATGTATAATAATTAGACTATAGTCCCAGTAAAGATTAAGGCAATGGAACATGGATCCTCATGAGAACTATTCTATAGACACGAAAAACATGTGCCTCCCTAACTACCAATACCAGGGTAACTTAATTCACCAACTTCACGTCTCCATCCCTTCGAATATGTATAATAATCAGACTATAGTCCCAGTAAAGAGTAAGGCCATGGAACATGGATCCTCATGAGAACTATTCTATAGACACGAAAAACATGTGCCTCCCTAACTACCATTACCAGGGTAACTTAATTCACCAACTTCACGTCTCTATCCCTTCGAATATGTATAATAATTAGACTATAGTCCCAGTAAAGAGTAAGGCAATGGAACATGGATCCTCATGAGAACTATTCTATAGACACGAAAAACATGTGCCTCCCTAACTACCATTACCAGGGTAACTTAATTCGCCAACTTCACGTCTCCGTCCCTTCGAATATGTATAATAATTAGACTATAGTCCCAGTAAAGAGTAAGGCAATGGAACATGGATCCTCATGAGAACTATTCTATAGACACGAAAAACATGTGCCTCCCTAACTACCATTACCAGGGTAACTTAATTCACCAACTTCATGTCTCCATCCCTTCGAATATGTATAATAATTAGACTATAGTCCCAGTAAAGATTAAGGCAATGGAACATGGATCCTCATGAGAACTATTCTATAGACACGAAAAACATGTGCCTCCCTAACTACCATTACTAGGGTAACTTAATTCGCCAACTTCACGTCTCCGTCCCTTCGAATATGTATAATAATTAGACTATAGTCCCAGTAAAGAGTAAGGCAATGGAACATGGATCCTCATGAGAACTATTCTATAGACACGAAAAACCTGTGCCTCCCTAACTACCATTACCAGGGTAACTTAATTCACCAACTTCACGTCTCTATCCCTTCGAATATGTATAATACTTAGACTATAGTCCCAGTAAAGAGTAAGGCAATGGAACATGGATCCTCATGAGAACTATTCTATAGACACTAAAGACATGAGCCTCCCTAACTACCATTACCAGGGTAACTCAATTCACCAACTTGACGTCTCCATCCCTTCAAATATGTATAATAACTAAACTATGGTCCAAGTAAAGAGCAAGACAATGAAGTACAAATTCACTAATTATTAAAAATTATATTTTTGTAAATTAAAATTCTTAAAGCCAACAAAGTGGATTCGGAAAACGGCGTTATTGAATCAGAGCATAACTAAATTTATAAAACACAGCCATAACACAGTAATCTCAAGCCTATAGATAAATTCTATTTTTCTTTTCTATTTTTTTTTACTGCTGAAATTAAGCTATATGGCATGGCGTCAATTTTTATTATAGAACATCTAAATTATTAGTCAATTTTAAAATCATTAAAGCTCAATTAAATTGGTAAACAGTGGAGTTTTTTTTCAGAAATTTTTATAATTTTTTTACTTATATAGTCTGTTTAAAATACAAATTAACTTGAGATATAAAATATTTTTTTCGTAACATAACACCAAGCGTTCTTTTAGTCACAAAGGAAAACGCAGGGGAGGCCAAAACCGAGCCGAGCATGTTAACGTCCAGGGCTTGGATGTTGTGAGGGGTGAGGTGCAACAGGTGGGAAGCAATCAACCACGAGCACCAAACCCCCCAGCATGGAGATTGCATAACTAGAACAACTGGACTAATCTCCCAGATGTTTCGGGACATATGAGTATCGAGTGCGTGTTCAAAGAACCTGTCTTGGAGATGGGCAGTGACCACCTTACTCGGACGTTTGCACCTGACCAGGCCCACCAAACTATGATGGAATGGTCAGGGTCAGTAACATCGGGAGCTCAGATCTGGTACACAGATGGTTCCAAGATGGATTTCGGCATTGGAGCGGGGGTGTATTGTAAAAACTCAAGGATAAAACTAGTTTTTTTCCTTTGGGAGGCATACCTCTGTCTTTCAGGCCGAAATATATGCTATAAATGCCTGTCTGGGAGAGATAGCGAGAAGGGGAATACACAGGACCCGGATTGCTATTTTCTCTGACAGTCAGGCAGCAATTAAGGCACTAAACGGACATGTGGTCACCTCTGCCATAGTCAGGGAGTGCCTAAATAACCTAGAAGCCCTGGCAAGGCACAATCAAATCAAGATAGGTTGGGTGCCAGGGCATAGGGGAATACTTGGAAATGAAGCCGCAGATGCACTGGCCAGAGAGGGGTTTTCAACTCCCCTAATTGGACCGGAGCCGGCGGTAGGTATTTCCAAATCCATGATCAAGATTGCAGTGGATGGCTGAAAGACACTGTAAGCACTGGGTCAGGGCTGAAGGAATGAGACACAGTAAGCTAAGCCTTAGGAAACCTTCTTTGGGGCTGCGGAAGAGTCTCATCTATCTGTCCAGGCAGGAATTAAGGATAGCCACAGGTCTACTCACGGACACTGTGGACTAAGGAAACATCTGCATAATACGGGTATCTTCAAAGATGAACCAGTGTGCAGATTATGCGGGCAAGAACTGGAGACCACCACACACATCATTTATAGATGTGAAGCACTTGCCGAGAGGCGTCAACCTCTTTGGTGATAGCACAGCTCTGGAAGAGGATGCTGAAGGTAAAACACTAGTCAGAAAACTTCTAAACCTGGTAAGAGGGAAGGGGCTCTTTGACTAGATCAGGGAGGTAAGTACAATATACCTAAGGTAGCGGTGCTTCGTGCAGTTTAAACCCGCTCCCAAGTTAATACAAAAAAAAAAAAAAAAAAAAAAAAAAAAAAAAAAAAAAAAAGGTATATTATACCAGTAGTTGACTTCAGTAACGTGGGCTATTAACGTTATGTTAGAGAGAGGGCTATAATATATATTTATATTTCAATACTGATGACTTGGAGGATGTGAAGTCTGATATTTTTAAATAGCATGCAAGAGTACTACACATTTTTAAACAATTTAAAATAATTTAAAACAAATTTAAATTTAATAAAATTTCTGTGGAATAAAATACGAGTATTTATAACAAAAAACTCTTGAGGTTCCTTAGACATTATATCAGAGACATTCGCCCTTTTCTTTTTGGGGTTTCCTTAAATTTATCTCTGCTTGGGAGAAATCATTTTTCCAATTATTTTAGTTTTTAATTCTTTGTCAAACATTGTGATTTTTATTTGTTTGGGCAAAATTATGTTATTTTTCCTTTTTAAGGTAAGTTTCTCACCCCTCTAAAGTTTTAGACCTAGATCACAGAAAAAATCTTATTTGCAGAAGTCCAGTTTTGTGTAGTTTTGCCAAAAAATCTGTCACTTTTTCTCATCCTTAATTCTTTGGTATAAATAGGTTTTTGCTTTTCATTACAGCAAATCTCGCAGAAGGCTGTGACTTTAATTTTGCATTAGTAATCGCGTTTACACATTCTCCATTAACTTCGTTGTTAATTTACTTGTGTTGTGACTCGGTTTCAATTTAACTAACTCATGTTGTATCTTTTAGTCCTATTGTAGTTCTTTAACCCCATATTACAAATTCCCAACATGTAGAGTGTTAGGATTTGTGGTCGGTAGTGACTGTTTGTGGCTTCAAATTGTAAAGATACTTGTTTCTGTTTTTTTCTGAAAAAACAATGGGTATTGTTTTAAAAATTTTTAATTATTTTAATTATATTTGCCTACTCCTATTTCTTTTCCATATTTATTACTTACTCAAATTTCTATTTACTTTCATTTTAATAATTGCATATGTCTATATATAGTTTTGAAAGTATATATTTTAATAGTTTTATACAAACTTTGTTAATTATCTTTTAAAGACAAACTCCAATTCCGTATAGATTTTGTATCCCTATAACATTACATTGTTTATAAGCC
This sequence comes from Prosapia bicincta, assembly GCA_036971475.1. Taxonomy (NCBI): domain Eukaryota; kingdom Metazoa; phylum Arthropoda; class Insecta; order Hemiptera; family Cercopidae; genus Prosapia; species Prosapia bicincta. The sequence goes on from JBAIZL010000005.1 coordinate 191,935,715, forward strand.
TAGTAATAATAAAACGTTTACTTTATTTGGTTTTCTGATGGTTCTTTTGTTTATAAAGTTGTTTCGGTTTATTTATCTTAGCGGGTCTAAGAGTTAAGAAATAGTATGAATCCAAATCAACAATTTCGTTTTTATCTGGGTTATAAACTGCAAGGATATACAGGGAGGGGAAATCCTAACTCTTGAAAGCGATACCTATGCGGGTTAAAGGGAAGGAATTACTTCTTCAGTTACTGATGCCGACTGTGAGTTAGTTTAAGTAATTGTATTAGTTTGATTTAGTTCTACTTCTAAATGACAATAATAATTTAGCAATTATATAGACATATTAATATATAGACTATATATTACGTTTTAATAGTACTTACTTTACTTTAGCCAATACCAGATCTTTGCATTTCTGCCATTCTCCTCCTAGCCTCCCAGTACAGACAATGCTGGCTTCGGTCTTCCACATCTTGCAATGGTGTGCAATTCCGAAGATGTGGAGCATCCATCTTTTGGCAGTTGTACAGAGGGCAAATATCCAAGGCTGCTAATCCTATTTTATATAGGTGGGCTTGCAGATAGTCATGGCCCGTAAGCATTCTGAATCTGGCAACAGCTTCCACTTTAGGTAGGCTATCTGGTATTAGCACTGTGTGCGCCAGGCCCCTCCATATCTTTCCAGCGCTCATTTCATTTTGGGTTTCCTTTGTTTTTTTATTGATTGTAGATTCAATCAGGCTTCTTGCTGTCAATTGAGATTTAGGATTGTCAGGCTGTGGCAAGGTGTTACCTCTCTTCGCTAGCTGGTCTGCGCGTACATTTTAATAGTCTTATATAGTCTAATAAAACTACTTCCACTGATTTTTTTAAAAATTCGGACTGTTTTAAATAAAATAATGTTGACGTACTTAAACTATTTGTTTCATATTCCTTTTAAATATTAAAGAAATATGTTCCACAGTTTAAAATAAAATTCTACTAAATACCATTCAAACGAACTTTTTTCTTTTTTTATAATTTCTTTTCAAATGCAATATAATTTATAACTGAATAACACATATTTTCAAATGAAAATGAATACTGTTTTCGTACGAGTATGTTTTTGATAATTTAACGATAAAAAGATCGTTCCTCTAACTACGACAAAATAATTTGGTTACCACTATGAACTACAAAAACTCCAAAAGGCTTCATCTTCAACGATGAAAGACCCTAAATATGCAAAATCTTACTTTCCGTTTTTTAATAGTAATAAATACTGTCATATTATGGGAAATATTTGCTTTACCGTAAAATAAATATAATTACAATGATTAAACCAAATAAAATAGAAAAGAGGGTTATACAGTAATCACATGCAGAATTTACTTATGTGAAATGTCCTCTAAAGGAAAGAAGAAATGGTGATTTACGATATAATTTGGCTCTTTTCGTCGGAATATCTACCCTTTGCGTTAAATGGCCGCTAAGGGATGTTCCAAGTACAGTAGTGCTTTTCTTGCTTAACGATGTCCATCGTACTGATTGCGCTTAACTCCAGCTCTCCCTTTTTGCTAATGAATTGGATAAGATTGTGTTTAGCAAACTTGATTTTATTTTAAAAGCATTGCTTACCGTGATTACACACATTTTATTTTAAATACGTTGCACTTGTTCTTTAAAGACGCACGATTTTATGAATACTTTATTCTTTCTATGGGAGATATCTTTATACCTTAGTGGGTACAAAATGATAATTGTTTCCAACAAATTTCAGTCTCTAACAAAACTGTAGGAAATTATTTTTTTATTTCTAATTATTTAATTAACTTTTATTTCTATAATCATACACATACAAATATATAAATCAAAACATAAACCTTTTGTCACTTGTTATTATGTTATTTTTAACTTTAATTAGTTAATCTTTATATTATTTATACTAGTTGGGAGCCAGTTTACCTATTGTTCGGTTTATTTACATTTAATAATGTCTCTTATCTTACACTATGACCTACCTTAAACACATTCGCCTTTACTATATTTCTTTTTTATGAAATGGAACAATAATTATTAATAAAAGCAATAATGCAACAATTTGGTTACAATTCCTTTATTAGAGAACTATAAATATAACATGGAATTTAAATATAAATACAAAGCAGTTTAATTTATCATATAAATATATCCTTTATCACAAAGTATTAAAGACAATATTAGGGAAGACAACGAAAATATATATCGTTTTTATCATCACAGGAACACTTCATTGTCAACACCTAAGTCCCTGCTACCACTTTAGTTCCCACTTCGGATCAGGAGCTTAGAAGTGCAGCCCTCAGAACTATCAATGAAAAATACCCTGCACCAGAATGGCTCCAAATTTACACTGATGGATCATCCATACCTGGATAAGGGTAAACAGGTGCTGCATTCCTACTAGATATATTTTAAGAAATTTTCTGCTTTCGGGGTCCACCTTAGCAACTACGACTGTCAGGTGGCTGCCATATATGCTGCAGCAATTGAACTTGAGAACCTGACTGTTCAGGCTAAGGCCGTTTTCCTTGTTGACTCTAACACCACCATCTTGAACCTCTCTAGGAACTCACAAACTGACTGTAGTAGAACCATAGAATGTAGAAGAAAACTAAATGCTCTCACAAATGCCGAGTGGGTATTTAATTACCAGTGAATTCCGAGTCATGTAAACATCACTGGCAATGAAAAGGCTGATCAACTAGCCAAGCAGGGAACGAGCCTCCCTCAGCCCGAGCATCTGAGTTCACTATAGTCCCCCATGACCCTAATAAACACGTCCAACAATGGAATCACGGTCGATTAAGGGAGCTCTCAGCAGAAAAACGGTGGGAAAGTCTTGTGACGGGGAGACCTATTGCCTATAACTTGCCCCGAGCTGTTAGCGTTGCAGCTTTCAAATTAAAGACCGGTTATGATTACCTTGCTGCGCACCTCCACCGCATTCATGTGCTACCGACTCCGGAATATCTGCTGGGTGGTGGTAAACTTATAAATACCGAACACCTTAATGATTGCATAACCCAGGATTACAACAGCCCATCTCTACTGGTCAGCGCGTCGCCAAATGGCTCAACTGCCAAGGGTGGGCGTTGGCTAGTAGGTAAGTAAGTACTTTAGTTTCCAAGTTATTAGTTTTATGTAATTTACAATTTGATAAACTATTTTTTGAAACGTTAATTTGTCTTTGAAACCTGCCTGACAGAAATGTAGGCCTACACTTTTGCATGACAGGATTAAAACTATGTTAAAATAAAGAAGATGTTTAGGTTATGTTATATATTTTTTTCCAACAATTACTAATTCAAAGACTCTGATTGTTGTTATTTATAAAATACGTTATTACTTATCACAGTGGCAAGAACAGTAACTACCTACGTCAAATTTATGTACTCCTATTATTTATTATCTTCTTATTGTACATTGGTAATCACTATTTTTTTCTTTTAAAATTATGTGATACTTTTTTACCATATAATATTTTTAAATTATTGATCATTGCTACTTTTTTGGTAGTTTAAAATACAATTCACTTGGACAATTTTAAAACTATGCTTTTTCATTAGTTATCAAATTCATAATATCTCATACTCAAAACAACAACCAACACAATTTACAGTATCACTGACATTACTTGAAGAAATAAAACCAATATCAGAAAGTTCAATAGAAATAAATTATTACAAAGTTAGTATAATAAATGTAATGTCTTAAATGCACTGGCTTACAAAGGGTCTCCATGAATAGAGGATTAATACAGCAATGTTGATTAAATATGTAACTACAATGAAAGTATTGGAAAGAGCCCCAATACCACAAAAATAATCAAAAATAACAAATAAAACAAGTTACTTAAGATTAAACCCTTATGTACATTTCGATGACCATGTCAACATCATTAGAGGGTCTTATTACAAAATTACAATCTATCAAACAAGAACATACAAACTAAAGTGATCTGGTTTGTAGATCACTCTGGTTTGTAATTTCTTGTTTGCTAGATTGTAATTATGTAATAAGACCCTCTGATGATGATGACATGGTCCTCGAAATGTACATAAGGGTTAATTCTTAAGTAACTTGTTGTATTTATTATTTTTTTATTATGTTTGTAGTATTGGAGTTCTTTCCAATATTTTCATTGTAATATATTGTACCACTGTGCTCTTGAAATTGTGTAAATATATAAGTGTTTTGTCATATTTCACATTATAATACCATCTACACCACAAACAAACTTTAGTGTTTTGTCTGTAATAGAATTTTAAGCTATTTGAAAATATTTTATGTAATTTTATTCATATAATAAAATCTGTAGTTTTATTAATATATTTAAATATGTCATTTTATTTCATGTTATTTTATTTTATTTTTTTAATATGTCTATTCTACCTCTTTTCCTATAATTAGATTCCTAGACATTGTGCGAATCAAATTAATATTCTTTATATGTTTAGTAAAGTCATGTAAGAAGTTGATTTTAAGACAAACATCTCTATTAAGATATAGATGTAAACATGTGTAATAGTTGTAAAATTGTAAAATGTTATGTTTAGCCATTTTCAATCAGTATTTTACTAAATGTTATTTTTTAGGCAACTATGTTAAAATTTAAAACTTGTAGTAAGTGGAATTGTGTACCAATGTGTGTGTTTATTGTATATTTAGTCTCAGAAACTAAGTTCTAAATTATAATACAACCATAAACTGTGTAAATCCAACAATATATTGAAACTCAGAAAAGTTAACCCAGCCTATATATTTAACACACAGTAAAAATATAATGAGAAATCATTTTTCAAAATCCATTTAAAATCCACTTCCAACAAGAGGTTAAAACTAGAAATATTAACTTCTGTCATTTTTCGCCCCATTTCGAAATCCTTTTAGTGTAATGGAAAATAAAAGTGTATGATTGAATAAGCAAAGCTGAAACGACATCTAGCGGCAAAATGCGATTAAATGCGCCATTTGGGAAAATCAAATTTCTACACTTTTCAGATAATAAAACCTAATCTTGCATCTCTCTATAAAATGATAAAATCGTACTTTTTAAACGCCTCTACATTTTTTCTATAGTGTTAGAGTAAAATATGTAGCGTTATTCCTTCTAAGGAAATTTTAAGCAGTCGAAATCTCATTTTAAATTTTTTTTTAATGTTAAAAACTGTACACCTAAATACGAATACTATATTAGTATACTAATTATAGTATACTAATAATATAGTAATACTATATTATCTTTTGTAACTTGTAGTTATCAGTTTTACTTTGTAGAAATGCTTTTCCACAAAACTATGAAGCAAATAGCTCCAGAACTTTATTCTAAAATTATTTATCAAATACACTTAAGCTTACATAGATTAATTTCTAAAAGTAAGTAAAACTGTAAATCTGACTATACACACTTCCTATTCTTTAACTTCTTATTGTAGCAAATTATCGTTTATTTTAAATAAGGGTTTAAATACCCTCTCGTACTTGGGGGCGTTTTAAACGTTGTAAATACATTTTGTCTAATAGTTGTATAAGCAGAAAAAAGGATTTGCTTGAGCTCTCTTACCAAGGGCAATTCTTTTCTTACATATTTTTTTTCATTGAAAACAATCGTTTCTTTTTTTATTTCTACATAAGATGAAATTATTTAAATAGTGTTAAATTTTGCATATTTATTTTTATACGCGTGAACTTCCTATAAACAATGTAGATATTTGACCTGTGATGTATTTAATAAATGATTTAAAACGTTTACTCCCCTTACAACTAAGTCAACACTGATATTTAAATAGATAATACAAATGTTTTAAAACAACTTAAAAATTTAAAAATAAAATTGTAGAGAAGTAACCTATCAACTAACATTGACTCTTTGAGTTTTGTAATTGGGAATTTCTTGGTAGCAAAGGACTTGACTTAAAATAATAAACAACTGCTAATACAAGATACTTTCTCTTAGAGCGACTTACAACTAAGCTATTGTTATTATCGTGGGTAGCGTCATATCTGACGTAAAAGACAGAACAAGAAATAATGGATGACGTCTCCACTCTTGATCCTATTAATTTACTGTTACAAGAAACACTTGTCATTATTAGACGTGTATAATTTTAATTATACTTATGATATCTAAAAAAATATTTTTAAATCTAAAGTTTACAATAAATAAGACCACTCTGCAATATTGTTTATATGTTGAGCCTTTTATGTTTTTAACCGATTTAAAAAAAAAAAGAAAAGTTTCTGTATTTGGTCTATATGTTTTTTTTGTTTTTGTTCCATGATAATTTTTGAAGTTTTGAACCAATCAAAGTGATTTTGATTGTAAATGAATCGAAAACCCTCCCGGAGCCGGTAGCCCCATTATAGTTAAACCCCAACTGATTTGGAGACAATATGTCATTATAATAATATAAAATACGCTAAAATTATTAATATACTCATCTTCATTTCTGTTAGGAATATTTCTATATGTTTGAGTACATTTTTCTGTCATTCCTCACTTTTCAATATTCTCTTCTGTTGACGCGATTCGGATTAACTCCATTTTCAAAACTTCAATAGTACTCTCAATAGTACTCTCGAGAATTACTATTGAAGTTTTGAAAATGGAGTTAATCCGAAACGCGTCAACAGAAGAGAATATTGAAAAGTTAGGAATGGCAGAAAAATGTACTCAAACATATAAAATACGCTATTTTAACTCTAAACAAAAAAATTGTTTGAGTGGATTTTTGTTTATTCATAATATTATGAAATATAAAATATCAATCACAGCATTTGTTTTATGTAGTATTCTACCATATATAAAAAAAATGTTGAAAAAAATAATTATAAAACTAATAGCTTATTTTATTAAAGTATTCTCATTGCTGATTCCAAAAGTGAAGTTTGCTTTCACCTATCAAGCTTAGTTTTTATACAGCCTGGTTTGGTTATTATTATTATTACATTTTAACACGTTTTACAACATTATGAACGTAAGTGAGAGAGTATTTCAGCATAAATATTGGCTGTTGACATCACTTACACCAACAAAAATTGTTTTCGACTCAGATTCTGATCATGATTATAATTTAACTTCTGATTAATACTATCCGAGTGAAGAAGAATCTGCGCTCAAAGATTTGGAGCTGTGCGAGTTCAGTGATATAATTCCAGATTTAAATTTTTTTAAGAAGGCAGCTGAATTATTTGCTTCACGACTAAAAGCTAAGAATCTTCCATTTCCCAACACACCGTTTTTATGGTATATGCATAGGGAAAAAATCGTCTGCCTTATTTTGAAGAGAAGCCTAAATGGTTGCAATAAAAATGAGAGTATGGTGCTCTTTTTATATAGCCTAACTCACAAAACTGAGGTTGTTTATAGATCCGTTTTAAAGGAATTATATTTCACAATGGATATGTGTATGGCTTCATTCCATTAGCACATTCACTTCATCTTTACGAAAATTTTAATAACTCTTCTGGAGTATGTTCAGAATGAAAAACTGTGTTGGAAACTATGCGGTGATTAAAAAGTGATTGGAATGTTATTTGGACAAGCTAAGCCACTTTAGCTTGTTACTTGGAAATGTTAGCTAAAGATAAAAAACTGTACAATAATTATCAGTCTTGTTAGGCAAGATTCAACAGTTGAGTCAAAGAATATTGTCAATAAATATATAATATAATATAGGGAGAAGATGTGTTACTTCTCAATCTGTACATTAAAATAGGCTTAATAAAGCAATTCGCCAAAGCTCTTTCAAAAGAGGGAGATTGCTTTAAGTACCTTATTGACAAGTTCCCAATAATATCAAGTGAGTAGTTAAAAGAAGGCATTTTGTAGGCCTACAAATTAAAAAAATTGATGAAAAACAACGATTCTAACAAAACTTTTACTGCTAAAAAGAAGAAGGTTTAAGGAAGTTGTAGATACATTCTTGGGATATTACAAAGATCGTGTTGCGATAACATGTTGGTGCTGAACTTTTCTTGGTACCTTCTTTTAATGTGGAACAGGTTTTGCAATATCCTGTTGGTAACGCTCACCGTGTTTATCACAAATGGGGCAACGGTTTGGCGGAAAAGATCCAGATGACAGGAGAGGAAATTAATTTTTAAAGACACAATGCAACCGAATTTGTTCTATGATTTGATTAGTTTTATCCAGATCGCGATAATTTTCAGCCATATATTTCCTAGAAAATGTTCAACTACATCGGTAATATAACACACTAGTTTATTAAAAAAGCAGACTAGTTTCGAAGTTGATGTCGCTTTCCTTAGTGCTTGGCTACTAATAACAGATATTAGGCAAAGAACATTTTTTTGGATCGAACGCTGAAATAGGCCATTTTTTGATCCAGGAACGAGGATTTACGCCCTGGCTAATATGTTTTTCAAGTAATTATCTTTTCTGTCACTGATATCCCACTCGCAGATGAAGCAACGACATTTAGTGTGGCCAAACTGTAATCCTAAAATAGTTACAGCTTTCTAAATCGCCCCATATTTTCTAATTTTATTTTTCGCAGTGAATTTTATTTCAAAACGTAACTGCATATTCTTGTAAGATTCGTTCATGTAAGTTCCAAGATGCCAGTTCCATGTCAGTTTATTTCCATTATGTAGAGAAGATCCTTTAAACTTACTTTCGAAAAATCAATAAACAAACGCCATTCATCTGGGCTGCATTCAAAATTAAAAGTACACATATATTAGAGAGAAAATTATTACAAAGAATAGGGTTGATTTCTCGGGGGGAAAATAATTTAAATTCGTCATGGTGAGATCCAGTAATTTCCGACCCTTTAATCGTGACCCTAAGTGTTCAATTTTTTTTTTTTTGACAATTTTAAGCCGCACGCTAGATCATTTGAATCTTTTTGTGGTATAAAATGAGGTCCATGAGATGTACTCGGTCTGACATTTGGTCCTTCGTGTTTTTGAAACCCTCGTTCTTACATTCCTGAATACTTTCTGAATCTTCTCTAATACTTAAATTTTCCGGTGGTTTCGGCTCTAGTAAACTTTTGGAGTGATAATTCGGTCGTTCGGATCTAGGTTTGGATACTTTACTGTGTTTTTAGTTCGGTGTAATTCCTTTAATGTTTGTTAAAAAAATTACCAGTCTGAAAAATGATCTCCATGTTCCCGCCAAATCATGAGGAGTGTAGGCCTAAGAGTCATATGACGCTTTTCCTCAGTCCCCAGTAAGGAGCTTTACACAAGTTCTACACATCAGATGAGGTGAAAATCATTTATTCCTGCCACCCAAAGGACAATCAAAATAAAGTCTATAACGCATTCTTAAAAAGCAAGCAATGTTTCGCCTTTGGATCTTGAAAGTAATTTCAACGCAGGCAACATGGTAACGTGGCAGTTGATTCAGCAGTATTATTGTATGAATGGATAGGAAGGCATGATATTACCTTCTACGACGTTTAGCCAGGAAAGTTTTATTTCCGTCTGCTCATGCTATCACAGTATAAAAATGAAATAAAATACTGCTTTTCTTTTAGCAAAAACGTACACTAGCGAGTCTTGAAAAAGATCTAAGCAGAGATTCGGAATCCGCTCGAGAAATTTCTATAAGATCACAAACAACGTCTCTGGGATACAATCCTTTTTGACCAGTGTAGTTGTAATAGTCTATATTATTATAGATATTTTATAACAAAAATCTGTACTAAAAGAACTAATGTCACTTCCGACGTACTGTATATAGAAAAATGTTTAATAATATATTTGTATAGTCACACACACACACACGCGCGCGCACACACACACACACACACACACAACACACTGACACGCATTCACCCTTACACACTGTTACATACACACACTCTCTCTTACTCAAGTGCTGTCACATGCACACTTTCCCAAACGCGGGCGCTCACACACACACACACACACACACACACACACACACACAACACACACTGACACGCATTCACCCTTACACACTGTTACATACACTCTCTCTCTCTCTCTCTCTCTCTCTCTCTCTCTCTCTCTCTCTCTCTCTCTCTCTCTCTCTCTCTCTCTCTCTTACTCAAGTGATGTCACATGCACACTTTCCCAAACGCGGGCGCTCTCACACACACATACACACACACACACACACACACACACACAACATACACTGACACACGCACTCACACTTACACACACTCTTTCTCTCTCTCTTACTCAAGTTCTGTCACATACACATTCTCAAGCGCGCGCGCACACACACACACACACACACATACATACACACACACACACACACACACACACACACATACATACACACACACACACACACGTGCGCGCGCTCGCACGCAAGAACTCACGTACACAGTTACACGCACGCAAGCACTCACGTAAACAGATACACACACATATTCACAGTAGTTGTTGGTCCTAAATAATAACTAACCACTAAGTATAGGTAGATGGATAGCATGGACTTTAAATAAATTAGTGCATTTGATTTAATTACAGTGCCAGCGTGTTGTTTGGTGGGAATTTTCATTTTCCACTCAAACAAATTAGTTTTTTTGTGTTTATTAAGGCAAAAGTTTAATACCAATATCTAAACAAGAATAAACTTCTAGTATACTTGTTTTGTGAGCCATAAGTTTTTTATTTATAATAGTTTCTAGAGTACATATTTTACAAGCTATATCACTAAAAACAAAATAGAAATTGAACATTCGGCTATAAATGTAACACATTTCAAGCATTAGTATTTTTTAATATAGATAAAAGACCATTACAGAAAAATTATTTCAAAAATATTGAAATAATTATAAATTTAACAACAATAAAATTGTATATCCATAGTAGACAACAAAACCGTTCTCCATCACGTATTTTAGGGTTTTACTTTAAGTTAATTTTTACATTGTTGCTAAACTCGCCTACATTAGACGGCGACATTCTACTCTCTAATCACGTTATTATTAGAAGGGTAGCTGGCTGATGGTTCACATAGTTAGGACACTTACACGCACACACCGACACCAAAAACATGACCAAATTAATGTTCTAAATCATTAACGCAGATAGGGTCACTCGTCGACTATGGTCCGGCGATGATACCGCGATTGGCCCGCTATGGTCTCTCGTCGGTCTCTAGTCGACGATACCATACAGCTCACGACCATCTGTCTACGGCCATACAGCACACACTCATTTGCTGGATCAGTTTTGCTTTTTTTTAACTCTAACACTTTTCAATGGTCTTTAAACAGTTGGTCTAGAGTGGGTGCACACATTCGATCGCTGTTTACTGCTACCTTCGTCAGGTACTACTATAATAATTATACCCTTAATATATTATTATATTAGCTACTTGTTAGGCTTACTAACAGTTCCCGACCAACTGAACAGCTTATGAGTGGGCCATCAGCCAGACCACCAAAATATTTGAATACAAATTGTAATATTAGAAAACTTTGTATGTAAATTAAATATGTATTTGAGAATATTGTAATACTTTTATGTATTGAATTTAATAAAATAAATAATTTTTTATATTTGTATTTTTTTAAAAGTAAAATTCGTTACTATAGAAACAAAATAAAGAATTATAATATAATCTAATTGTTTTATTTCGGACTATTAAAATAAGTAATGGAGTACTGGATGTATTTTTTACAATTTGATGTAGATATAAGGATTTAATAGTTAGGAGTATAGGCGATGGTAAATTAATGACAAGAGTGTGCATTTTATTTAACATTTTAAATTGTTTTGTTTATTGTCTTTCTAAAATGTATGCTCAAAGCAAACATAATTTTATATTTACGATTTGGGGCATTAACCTCTACATGTACAGCAAAGAAGACAGAAGCTAAAGGACAGTTTGTATTCAAGTAGGCTAGTTTGTTATGGCATTCATAACAAAATCTTTATTACTCACTGAAATATCCATTTCTTTGAGAGCGTATTCTTAGGAATTACAGGGGGCAAAAATACTTTGGTTATCGGTACTTGAATTAACAATAAATTATTTATATTAGTGATAACATCATCGAAAATGGACATTCCTGCGGTTTTCAGAAGACCTAAACATAGAGAGAGAAACATTGTATTGGTAAGAAAACGATAAATACCTTAGAATGAGTTCTAGAGAAAAAAAATGGAACTCTTGCGACAGAAGAAAATCTATTTAGCCTTGGTTGAAATTATTTCCAACTGATTCCAAAAAGTGAAGGATGTAAATTAATGTCTCAGTAATATTTTCCCTTGAATTGGGATATATATATATAATCGATTTTATTGTGCGCGTTTTCTGCTTTCGGTTAACTAAATTAAAAATTCGTTTTCTGAGGGAACATATAAGCCTAAAGTATAGGAAAATGCCTTTTTACAAATATTTATTTTCACATAATACATTATAATAATATTTTAAAAGTATTTAATTTTTTTTTTAATATTTATAATAAATTCATTGATTTTTTAAAAGTTTTTGATATTTTTATTTAGAGACCTATTTAGGGTTTGGCTGAACGATATTGTTAATGTTGGTTAGGGATGTGATCGGGGGGGGGGGGAGTTGGTTCTACACACCAAAATGAGTCGAATTATATTTTTGATGGTAATAAAGACAGCTGATGTTAATTACGTATATATTTGTTATGACTTGATTTGATAAAAACCAAATTTTAAAAAAATATCTAAAATTAATGAAGTATGTACTGAAAGTTTGCTACCTACGAATGTCTTTACATACCAACTGCATGTCTGAAGAATGTGAAGGAGCATTGTCTATCGAAAGTAGAGCTTTTGGCATTTTTTTCATTAAATTTTGTTACTGAAGGAACGAAATCATTTTTGAACCAATCCTTGAAAATATTACCAGTCATTCACGTCTTACACTGATTTCTGTAATGAACATCAAGAGCTTTCAAGTTCATATTTTTAAGAGCTCGTGGTTTGACAGATTTTCCAATCACCATTAATGGTATCTTATTTGTTTCCGCGGCGTTACTGTAAGCTAAGACTGTGAGATGCTGTTTGTTCGTTTTAAAGCCTGGTGCAGACAATTCCTCTTTATAAGCAAGACTTTTAGTGGGAAGGGCTTTAAAACTCAATCCAGTCTCGTCCGTATTATACACTTGCTGGGGTGAGTGATTTTCAGACGAAATCAAATCTGTGAATTCGTCTAATCATTCTTTTGCAGCATGGTTGCCAGGCAACAATAATAACCCCTCTACCGTTAGTTGTCTAATTCTGTGCCTTCCCTTCCACCTATCCAACCATCTATTGCTAGCAGTAAATTCCAAATCACCGTTTATTAATTTATTTAACTGTAATGTTTATTTTTTTTGTAATAGTGGGCCACTAATAGGAACTCCTTTCTGCCTCTCTTGTGTAAACCATTAAAATATACATCCTCGTCAATTTTTTCATTAACAGAAACTTTCGAGTGATGGGTTTGTTCCAAAGACTTTTCAGTTGTAACATTGTAAAACTTTAATATTTGATACAGAAATATGTAATGAAGGCTCTAATATTGTTCCTTAATAAAAAAAAAACGCAAAATACAAACGTTGTCAAATACAAAATCCGAAATCCGAACTTTTTCGGGAAATCCGAACTTTTCCATATCCGAACAGGCTACAGCCCAAATTAGTTCGGATTTGAGAGGTTTCACTGCATTCAATATAAGTGTCTATGAATAAATAGGTTTATGTATTAATATTATAACCGAAGTTAAATTAAATCTTTTTTGAAGAATATCAGAATTAATAACTTTTAATTCAGTAAAAGGTTTATAATGTAACATTTACGCCCAGTGCAATGTAACGACGATATTGTAAAGTAACTTTTTCTGTAAATTTGGTAAGAATGTTAATAATTCTTATTAATACAGATTGATGTTATATATAAATTAAAAGTAATATCATTCCTTATTGGCGAAGCGCCAGTGGAAGTCTTTTGTGTTGGGCAGAGAAAGAAAGGCCATTCGGTTTTGTAGTTTATTTTTCTTTTTTATTCCTCCAGGCTTAAGTTAGTATACTGATAAACTAAATAAAGAACACGAGAGAATTAACTTACTTTTATACAGATTTATTTTCAGTAAAAGCTTTCAAAAATAAAAAATAGTTATTTATAATACGAGAACTATATAAATCAAAATAAGTTTTTCTAATTCTCAACTACAGATGTATTCCTACAAACCATACAACTAATAAAGTTATGCACAAAACGTAAACGACAGGTGATTGCGTTCTACATTAGTAACTGTATGGCATGATAATTCACAATTATAACCGATATAATCATTACCAATGATTAATTATACTAGTAAAGAAAATGCAAATAGCAAACGATAATTTAAAGGATTTTTAAACATCTCTGTTGCTATTGGTTACACAGGTTTAACCTGTGTTTGTTCAAGAACAAATTACGCGTTACATTTCTATCTACAGTATAACCTGCGTATTTTACTCGCGAATCTGCGAAGAAGGTGTACAAACGATACGTTCAACTGTTTAGTTGCCTGACGATTTTGGTTGTACGTACTGCAGTTTTTTCTCCTTCTTTATTTTGCTGCAAAGCGGTATTTCACAGAACGCGCAAACAAGCAGACTCTTTTAGATATAACTTTTTTAAAGTACTGTGGACTTTAGACGCTCGTATTTATGAAAGTATTCTATTCTCCGGAATAATAATATTAACGTCACAACTTTCCAGATTTACAAAATAAACTGATTCATTGTCATCAAATCGAAATTTTTATTCAATAAAAAGAAACTGAAAATGTTGACTTTTAGTATTTTTTCGCAGAAACGTTTGCTATACATTCAACTACCTGAGCTACAGATAGAGGTAATTAAGTATGAGTGGATCATTTGTTAAACAGTTATGCGTGTTACTAGTTGTGATAAATTTTCAGATATATCAGGTTTAAATCCATGGAAAGTTTAAATCAAATATTAATAAGGGTTTCTTAAAACTTAACCTATTCGAACTAAAAAAGCTCCTAGTTTTGACTTTATCAATAAAGTTTCCTGCTCGTGATTCTGTAGATACGACACCGAGAGCTGAGACGATTTCTTTAATTTTAAACCTCCAGGATTTATTTTCTGCCAAGTGTAGGTGCATATCTTCTTTCTTTAAAATAAAAGCAATAAGCTAGAGTGGAGGATAACATTTCTGGTTGCCATGGTAACTAAATATCTCAACTTCAGTGCAGAGATGTATCTGAGATTCTCTTAAGATTCCTTTATTTTTCTTACACCGTCTTGATCCTTTTTACATCGACGAGTGAATACGTACTTTAAAACTTAATGGAGGACAGAAATAGTAGCAATGGATTAAAAACCTATTTCAAGTTGAGGTCGATAAATACGAGGGTCACTTAAAATTAAGACTGATTCGTTAAGAAAATAAGGAAATGAAAATTTATCTTTTATAATTTTCTTGGGTTTGTCTACGAGATTCTATTTTGGGTTTTATTTTTCGTAGTGACCGATTCAATATGGAACAATTGTTGATTTTCAATTTTTTCTCAAATTTACTTTTTTTGTACTTTTTTATATTATTGCTTACTAATGTCTACAAATTAAGTCTCATTGTAGTGTGTGTGTTTCTATGTGTGTGTGTGTGTGTGTCTTTGTGTTTGTGTGTGCGAGTGTGTGTGTGTGTGAGTGTGTGTGTGTGTGTGTGAGTGTGTGTGTGTGTGTGTGTGTGTGTGTGTGTGTGTGTGTGTGTGTGTGTGTGTGTGTTTGTGTGTGTGAGTGTGTGTGTGTGTGTGTGTGTCTTTGTGTTTGTGTGTGTGAGTGTGTGTGTGTGTGTGTGTGTGTGTGTGTGTGTGTGTGTGTGTGTGTGTGTGTGTGTGTGTGTGTGTGTGTGTGTGTGTGTGTGTGTGTGTGTGTGTGTGTGTGTGTGTGTGTGTGTGTGTGTGTGTGTGTGTGTGTGTGTGTGTGTGTGTGTGTGTGTGTGTGTGTGTGTGTGTGTGTGTGTGTGTGTAATGCATGGAATATAATGTTAACTTCTTATGATATTTAAAAAGTAACAACGTTTACAAAAACCTGCTATAGTGCCGGCGGTACAACTGTGATTATTTAGAGCCACGACGAATATTTTTCCATTTATATATAGTAAAAAGTTAAGGGGTGGCGTGAAAGGATTTCAGGGAGGAGTGGGGCGTGAACCTAAAACGTGACACTAGATGGAATCATAAAGTATGAAATTCTTAAAAACGCAAAGCTTGTATTCGTTTACAGAAACAATTTCAACATTAGATATTTGATTCTTCGTGTTCGTAAATTTTATCTGTAGATCTCGTAACAGATTTACCCATTTAATTTATCCAATTTTATTTTTTCTCTTTAAAATGGATTTGAAATTTATCGCGAATTAATAAAATATAAAATGTCTAGTTTAGTTGGAGTTTATTGTAAAGCCCTATAAAAACCTTTTTAACATATTTAAAATTATTATTATTATTATTATTATTATTATTATTATACATTACATATTTGACTTTTTATTGTTTGAATTACTTGAAAACTATTTTGTATTGTAAAAGAAATAATATTTATAATGTTTCAATGTGAATCGGATAATTCCTTCAAATATTGTCAATTTTAGCAATTGTTTTTACAAATCTCCTTAAGGCTACAAAGCCCTTATTATTATCTATTTAACATTCATCCCATATTAAATACAACGTCAAACACTCAACTCTAATGGCGTATACTGTAAATCTGTTAAATGAAATCGCTCCTATTATGAGATTACAAGTAACTTAACAAAAAAAATTCTTTTCATGTAACTTATAATTGTAGATTGTCTGAAAGAACGCCGAGGGGTAAAGGGGACAAATTAAACTCTATTAGAAATCTACCCTTATCTCAGCGAGTGAAAAACTGAATAATTTATTTACACGGTTCTTGTAGCATTTGAAAGTAAAGTTTATTCGTCGTATCTTGTAGCTAAAGGGTAAGTTTTTTTATCACAAATTGAGTTTTTATTTTCATTCTGAAATAAGGCTATTAATAAAAGAGTTTCTTTTGTCAAACAAGGGATGTGTTTTCGAAAAAAATAATGTTTTATTTAATTTAATGCTTCACTTGGTTGATTGAGGGAAGGGAGTTGCTTAATTCATTCTTTAAAAGAAAGTAAAATTATAGGTCAATGTAGATTTTCCCAACCGTTCTTTTAAATAAACGCAAACAAAATATTTTCATTATTACTGCGTGATTTACTTTTACAATATCATGTTAACGCCTTGGTAAGTCTTATCTTAATACTTGGAGTACAAAACCTTTAAATATGGCAAGTGGCAATATTTTATTCCCTTATCAGAATTTTCGTGACTACACCCTTACGCGTTCTCAAAATTCATAGCTAGTAATATCCTTGTCTCATTTTCCAAATTTGTATCCGTTGTAAATATTATAATCTCTTTTTCAACATACCGAATAAAAAATTGAATTCGATCATCATTCAATTGCTATCATAAGTGAAAATGTAATGGTTTCAATTGTTCTAATAACATTAATATGAAATTCCAATCATTTCCCAAGATAATAATCTTTGGCATATAAAAAATTCTGAACCCCGTAACGAAAGGTTGTGTGAATAAAAATCTTACGACCTTCTACTTTAAGAATTTGACGACGATAAAATTTATTCTACATCAATTCCAATTTTTTTCACTGTGGAAATCCTCACAACAATTTACACACCGGGTCAGATATAAAACGTGTATCGAGTAACTAAAAATATTTTAAGATAAATAAGAATCTATGCTTATTATCATTTCTACACCGGCAGAGAATATTGTTAAACTAAATGCTATTGATTTGCGAGTCAGGTACAACTATTTATTGAAACGAGCAGCGTTTCATTGACGACTACGTTATTGTAATCAGGCCTTAATATACTGAACTCTGTTAAAAAGAAATAGCGTCGTGACAAAAAACCAAGTATATTTATGAAAGCAACGCATATACGCTTTCATTAAACTTTGCCTGTTTAAATAAATATTTGTGACCGACTTCCAAATCAACTGCATTTATTTAAACAATTTATCTTATTACTTAAGGAAATTATTTAATCCATCAAATCCGTTACAGAATAAATAAATGTATTTGAACCTAATAAATATTTGAACCTAAATAAGAATATTGCTTATTATTTATGGAACGATTTATTTATTTATTTATTTTGAACGATTTATCTAAATCCATCAAATCGATTACATATTAAAAAGGTCTATCCCAATCTAAATAAGAATCTACCTTATTATTTAAGGAAATGGTGTTTCTAAATCCATCATATCATTTACGAAATAAAAACATTTATTTGAACGTAATAAGTATTTGAACTAAATAAATATTTGAGCGTAAATAAGAATTTATCTTATTATTTATAGGAAAGATCTTTCCAAATTCATCAAATCGTTTACATAACAAAAAATAAATTTGAACCTAAATAATATATATATATATATATATATATATATATATATATATATATATATATATATATATATATATATATACAGGTATATATGTATTTGAACCTAATAAATGCTCCATATACTATATATATATATATATATATATATATATATATATATATATATATATATATATATATACCACAAACAAGAGCAAATCTTTACGTACGGCCCTAAAGATTGAACCTGATATTGAACCTCAAGTGTCAAATGCCAGCAGCTGGCTTCTACAATAGGCGTTTATGTGAAACATTCTATATACCCTCAAATGCCTCTTTAAGTGAGCTTATCACCATAAGCTTTAGGTGGACCTTGAGCTTATCACCATCAATGCTACTTTTCAGAGTTGCCTGACTCAGATCCAGCAGGAGTTATGTATCTTGACGGAGCTAGGAACGGTCGATCCAGTCACTTTAATGGATCGGTGATTCTAGTGACAACGCCAGGCTTGGATCAGTGACTTTTACCGGTGACTTTAGTATGGGTAACAAGGCATGCTGAGACAGCTATGTGTGTCAATAATAGGCAGGCATACCACACTGGTGACGAAAGAAAGTGCCAATGACATTATTATTAGGAGGTTTCTGCAACACATACACTGGGGTAATAAATTATATAATCTTATATTAAACAACAAAATAACAGTTTATTTACAACATAGGGTTTAATTATAAAATACAGTTTATTTACAGTATTGGATGTTTGTATTAACAAAAAGGATTTGTCTAACATTATCAAGACTTAACCAAGATATTCTGTCATTTAAAATGAAACCTCCCTTAGAGAATAGTCGCTCCCAAGGTACGTATTTGGCCAGTCTACAAAAATGTTGTTTCGCTAGTTTGCATAAATTAGGATAATTACAGGAGTTCTTTGCCCAGTTGATCTTCCCTTCTATCTGGAGTGGGTTCCTATAAGTAGCGACTCACTTCAACAATTTTCTTTTTCGGAAAGCTCATTTTATTTAAAATTAAACTCATACGGAATTAAGAACAAACTATAGCATCTACGGCACGTAAAACTGTCACCGTCCTGATATCTGACACAAATCGCCCACTCACACACGACGTAAATGAGTAGAACCAGCGACAGCGACAAATCAACCAATGACAGGACTCGGAAATATCAGTAACTATACATTCAGTGACGGCGACATTTTACCTAATAATAAAAAGAAAGCCCCCTTCCCCTTCAGTCAACGATACTGCACGATGATCGGCGCCGTGTGCCGAGCGTTTAGAGTGAATCCAGTGACAGCGACAAATAAACCAATGACAGCCGCGGTAAAATATCTGTAACTTTCCAGCCAATGACGACGATGTTTTGCCTCCGATCGATCCACTGCCACTGGAAATGGCATTTTCAATATTTTGTCACTGGTATCACCAGCGACAAACTAATATCAGTGATAAAGTCACTGGGACAGAAATATCGACCATCCCTAGACGGAGTCAATGTTAGCGTTTCAAGCCCTCAGCAGTTTTTCTTCTCGTCCATATAAGTAGACACTATAGAACGAAAGATATAAGAGATCCGACCAAAAAAAACTGTCTATTAATGTATATACTTTAACAATATAGTGGGTACTTGATCACTGAGGGGTTACTGAAAATGATCTGGCTTGCCGAATAACCAGACATGCGGCAGAAATTGAATCAGTGCAACAATCTCTGTCCTCGCTTAATGGTTGCAAGAGTATGGTCTTTCGATTCCTTCAAGAAGATTGTATAAACGGATGGAATTCTGGCTCAACTAGGAAAACGTTATTTAAAATTCAGTAAAAACCAGTTGACCCTGCTCTATACCGAAGAGTGTCGAGAGTGTTTCAGATGATACATCATTCGCCGCCAGAGCGCAGATAAGTCACATTACTTCAATGGAATACTTACATCAGTTTAACCTCGCTGACTTCCCATTTTATGAGGTTATCAAGATGAAACACTTGAGCACGTCCTACAGTGTCTGGCTCCAACAAGGAAAGAGATAAACTAAAGAGTGAGGTAGGAACTGTGAAAAAAATCATCTCGTCACCAACATTTTTGGTCTCATCAATAGCTTTCCTGCGAAATCCGACCATCAGTATAACATGGTGTTGGAAGTTGAGAGGCATGATGTAAAGTAGTAAGAAAAAATGTTTTCAAAGAAAATTATGTTTTCTAATAAGTTCATCAATTACAAACATAATTTATTTTCCTGATGATGTTTTATAATTTGCAGTATTTGTTTCACCTACTCTTAAATGAGAAATGTTTTAAGTTAACCATAGCGAATTCGAATTTTGTTTCATTTGTTGCAAGCCATATGAAACATTATCTTATAGTAATGACATTTTTCATGCAGATAACATACAGAAATAATGCCATCTATTTATTCATAATGTTTATGTTTTACGACTAGAATCATTTGAAAACCGTCTTCCACAAATCTTTTGTTAATGTTAATGTGAATAATAATCAACTTTCTTCTTTTTCCAATCGCTTCTTTGTTCTTAGTTGGAGCCTCTAGGTTATACTTATTTTTTTGTATTACAATGACCTTCATTTGCCCAACCCTAGAACACATAATTTGTGTCTACTCTTAATTTTGATTCATTCAAATAATGTCTTCTCCAAATTAAGGAAGTACTGGTTTAAATTTAGTTTTAATGTATTTTTATTTTTAGAAGGCCGTTGACAATAATATTTAGTTTTTAGTTCTCTCATTTTTTATTCTTAGCTTCTGAAATTTCACTCCGATTGTAGTTGTTAAATGTTTATATTTTACCGACATTTTAAGAAACAGTTGATTTTGAAGCAACATTGCAGGCTTGTTACTGCGCAAGCGTTAATGCAGTGCTTCTGCAACATTTATTTTTTCGAGACAGTTTTTATAGAGTAGTCTATAAAAACACGAAGAATAAACCATTTCACCATTAATTGTTTACACTAATCTAATTAAAGATTGGAGACCTCGAGTTCAGAATGTAAACAGGAGCCGAATTTTAAGTGAAAATTGTTTATTTACTTTGCGTTATATTCCGTTAAATATTTACTAGCTCGTTCAACTCGTAAAACGAGACATGCTTTGGATGTTTCTGTAAATGCTGTACACTATTGAACATGATAATATGTGATACAATTCTTGTACCTTTACACAGTATGTTTTGCTGTGTGTGTGTGTGTGTGTGTGTGTGTATATATATATATATATATATATATATATATATATATATATATATATATATATATATATATATATTAAACTCTGTATAATCCGGCCCTTTACTTATCCGGCTCCTCTAGTAATCCGGCGTGTTCGTCAAGGATGAAAGATGTAAACATAATGGATATGTAATCATAACGTATATTTTTCAATGCATGTCGCTTTCATTGACTGTGTGACCTAGCCGCCCGGATAATTGTGTTGCTCGTGTTACACAAAATATTTCGGGTCGTATGTTGTTGTAGTAGCTATGTACGGTGACTGTTACAGAAGTCCATGTGAACAATATCAATGCAGTAAACGGAAACATATTTAAATTTTTGTTTTACCGTTAAAGACAAAGCAGCCTTTGATTGTAAAGTACAGATCATTAAAATAATACTCATTTTATCATTTCAAGTACAGTACATGACTATTTTCCTGTTTGGGGGGGGGGGCAATACACATTAATATTGTTAAATGTGCATTGGGTTTTTAATAAACCCTCCAATAATCCGGCGTTTTCGGTAATCCGTCAGTGTCCCAGCTTAGTATCTGCCGGATTACTGAGAGTTTGGTAAGTAATTCTTATAAAAAACCTCTAATTAGTTTGATTTAAATATTTTTTATTTAGAATATTGTTCAATACTACTAAAAATATTTCATCCAAAAAAGGCAACTTTAAAACCTAAAACCAAGGTGCGCTTTAAATGATACTGTCTGTAACTAAATCTGAGGGGAAAATATTGATTTTATATTCTATTATTAATTTATTAGATTAAAACTGCTTATTCAAATTTATTTTTTAAAATTAAATGCTGTTGACTGAAAGAAGGAAAACTATCTCACAAATAGGCCTTAGTTTGCTAACTTAAGTTTTGATGGGACAATCTTAAGAAGCGATCCCATTGTGCTTCTACCTGTCTTGAGGACAATTTGCTGCTACGTTGGCTTTCGTCGGCTATAGTCCAAAAACATCTAGGTCAATTTGGGTAACTCTTATTTTCTCTTTCACATGATCAAATTTTTCACATTATGCTGACAGTCCTTTCTTTTACTCGCTTTACAGATTCAATTATTTAAAAAATTAACATAAAACTACTGTCCTTGTTTCTTAACACTTGTCATCGAACTTGAACAGTTTTGACTACAGGGTTCTTATTAAGTTTAAGCATCAACTTTACACACGGCTTGTCTCTAGTACTCTCTGAACGACGAATTTGATCTCCCCTAAATGCATTCCAACAAGCAATTTTTTTCATGGTAGATCTATGTAATTTCTTTACACAGACTCTAACATTCAAAGATCCACTTTACAAGTTTAGTATTTGAAAAAAATTATCAGTATTAAAATTGTTAGTGTTTTTTTTACTAACGCTAATGTTTTGTGTGATTTTTATCTTTACAAATCGTACAAGAGTTGTATCAAACACAAATAATTTCTAACTTCCCAACAAAATGTACAAGAGGTGAAAAATCTCCTTACGCCTCGTGGGTAATGGAATCTATTCTACATTACATCTTACTCATAAGGGGATGATATGTTTTTCCTACCTTTGAAATGAATAACATTAAAGAAAAAACCTGTTGAATGCAAAAACAATGAAAAACTTAACTAATTGGTACTTAGTTTTAATAAAAATCCATTATGAAGCAAAATGTTCTTGAAAATTGCAGAGACAAAATTGTAGATTATAAAAAAGAAGGAGATTAAAAGAAAATTTAAAAAAATTACTTTTATTAATAAAGAGAAATAAAACCATTTAAAACATGTGTTTTTATTTAAAGCGATTAAAACATCAGTTAACACACTTACTGCAATGTAAATTCAACGAGTTTTATTTTTTTTTTTTTTTTTACTTAGTGAACTTTTAATAAAGACTTCTTTAGGTTGGCGGTGTGTTGAGTGTTGAGATTGTAATAAACAAAATTCATATTTCAGCTCAACCTTTTAGATAGAGCAACCAGGGTACCTGTTTACAAAATGTTTGTCAACACTTGATATTTTAGTATTATAACTATTACGAATATGTCTACACTATTTACAGTTCTTTCCCATCATTCAAGATAGTTTTAAGAGACGCGACGTTTCATAATAGTGACTTTTTTTATTCAACAGCGTTAACGCGGATTTTGAAAAGTTTTTGTTCAACAAAACATATTTATAAACATTATATAAATTAACATTACAATTATTATTAATATTTCTTCACTACATTATTTACCGTTCTATTGTATCATTTTAGAGTAATATCGCCCTACCGACAGTATACATGACCTTGTTAGACATCGCTGTATAGACATTTCTTGGAAGCCCAACTCATTTCCTTTGCATGCTGTATGATTATAAACATTTATTGGAAGCCAGACTCATTTCCTTTGCATGCTGTATGATTATAAACATTTCTTGGAAGCTAGACTCATTTCCTTTGCATGCTGTATGACTATAAACATTTCTTAGAAACCAGACTCATTTCCTTTGTATGCTGTATGACTATAACCATTTCTTAGAAACCCAACTCATTTCCTTTGCATGCTGTATGACTATAAACATTTTTTGGAAATATGACTCTCGTTTTCTTCCAAATAGATAAAATAGGCTCAAATAGAAAGACTTGAATTTAACAGCTCAAAATATTGGGACTCGAAATTTCGAGACTCTTGTATTTCATTTCATACTGTGTGAAACTTAACATATGTTTATTTTTTCACTGATCAAATAAAACACTATTACAATAACTAAATATAGTTAGCTTGTAACTACGAACATTTTACCGAAGCTCCAATATTTAAACTTTATAGCTCCACTTTTTAAAGAAGCTTTCATCCCTTCTGACAAAACACTTTGTCTATTAATATAATTTCTGTATCAATAAGTACAGACAAAGGACAGTACAAAGGCCAGGACAGTTTTCCTAAGATGTTGAAGTTTAAAAAAAGTTACATCAACTGTACATGAATATTGTAAACATCATAATTATATACTCGTACATAAAGATGATTTTTGCTTCCTTTGCATTGTTTTTTCTTTCAATATATTTTTTGATTAATTACAAGAGATAATTTTGTTCCTAAAATAATTAACTATAAACTGTATAAGCTCCTACCACTATTCCACTATATTACAGTAAAGAGCAAGCTATATTATAAGAATAATTATAAATGTATATTTTCTCATTTATTTAAATAAACAGTATACATGCAACTTCCTATTTATTTTTCATTAATATTTCTCATGGTAACATGTAGACTGTTAGAATACATGCAAAGTAGTATGACAAATGCTAATTTTTTTTTCTAATTTACTTACCAAAATGTGTAAAATTAAAAAATATGAACCTAAAATGTCGTTACAAGCCATAAAAAACTCGTGGTAGTCATTTTAAAATCGTGGTAGGGATCCCTACCCTGAGCATCTGGGGAAAGTAGTCTGCACTGGTTTGCACTAAATAAGGTCAGTTCTCCATTGTAACACGTATATTATGATAACATTAGTATTTTTTTTCTATATTTATATTAAAAAAATTTTATTAA
This sequence comes from Prosapia bicincta, assembly GCA_036971475.1. Taxonomy (NCBI): domain Eukaryota; kingdom Metazoa; phylum Arthropoda; class Insecta; order Hemiptera; family Cercopidae; genus Prosapia; species Prosapia bicincta. The sequence goes on from JBAIZL010000005.1 coordinate 191,960,892, forward strand.
AGAATGAGAAATGAAAAAAATAAGCCAATGTCAAATATATATACAGCTCCACAAACCCACCCGAATATCTTGATTAGTTGTGATTAATTACTGTGGTAGTCATCAAAACACTTTGTAACACATAGTCCTGGCTGTCCTTCGCATTCCACACACTGCCATACAACACGTTTTTGAATACCAAGCGAACGACAAACACTGCACCGTTTTGCCACAGTACTTTTTCCGTCGTTATTTTCTGCCTTTTCTCAGTTATTTTTGAAGGTACTTCTGGAGCAGGTAGGGCGGGAAGCAGAGAATCATCCTCTGACAAATGAAAATCAAACCTTTTCAGTCTTTTCCCGTTGGTTGAAACTTGCACTTCGTTGAAAAGGTAGTAAGTGTTAATCATAACCATTTGGAGCATGTGAACAACAGTTTTTTATACCAATGTAATATTTTATGTTCAGATAGTAACTCATCATCTGGTTGCTAGGCGTAATTGTCACAGGTTATTTGGTCAAGAATTACCCCTACTAGGTCCAAGCAAATCGATATTCATCACTAAAATATTTTTTTTAACTATATCTCAAACATTACTGAAACAACAAAACGAAAAAAACTGGAGACAAAGACTAGCACATGTAAAATGTCGCTAGGATACTTATCGAGGAATGACAAAGACAAAATTCACTTATACCACAAGCTAGAAAAACACACTGAGCCAATGAATCAGCAATGGGCAGATGGTAGGGATCCCTACCACGTGCATGTGGAGACGTGCTACCATGGCCGGGATCTCTACCACCCTCAGCAACGTGTTAAAGGTTCTTTCCAGCTGATAATGTTAATTGTGACAATGATAAAGGAAAAAAAATGTTTAAATTACACTAGTCAACATCAAATTTGTCACAAGAGATGTTGATATAGTTATTTACGTAACTTTGCACACTAAATCTGAAAATATAACCAGAACTTCCCCAGCATCCATACATTTTGTTCGAACAGTATTTCTAAATTATTGTTATACTTATTAGGTAAATTTACCAAAACAGTGTAATAAACACAAATATATTCTTAATTTAAATTAAAGAACTGAGTTTTAATATCATGATACGTTATTCCAACAACAACAATCTTCTATATTGATTAAAATGTTAACAATAAACAAAGAAATCTTAAACCATCGATGATGGTTCATAATAGTAATAAATTTCCATTTTTACTATTAGCCTATGCAACTGAAATGAAAGAATCATATACAACATTAGTTTACTTCAGAAACAAAATTGTTACAAACCTTGTCAACCTAGAAAACATCCCCTGCCTCCATTACAAATAGGTTTTTTATGTTAGGACTTATAAAAAAACTTTGTAAATGCAATTGTCAATAATGGTACTGGATTTATTTATTTAAAGGAAAATTATCCAAGAATAAGTGACACAAAAATTAAAGAAGAAATTAAAGAAGAAGAAGAAATCGTAGGCCTACAAAAAAAAAGAAATTATTGCAGGACAATCAGTTTGAATATCAATGTAATTTAATAAAAAGTAGCCTAAAATTTGTTTGTACAGAGTTTTTTACAAAATTTTTAAGGAATCATAAAGGAGAAAATTGTTGACTTAGTATAAAAACCTAATGGAGTAATACAAAGCCATGGGATGGAATTTGTCCTTAAAAAATGCTTCTTACGCTCTCACTTTGATTTTTCCCTCAAAATTTTGGTGTGGTTAGTGATAAGCACAATGAATGATTTCATCAAGACATTTTATCAGGGAAATACTCTATCATTGGAAATGGCATGTCAATATGTTTCCTAATTACTGTTGGACACTTAGAGTGATATACCAGAAGAAACATACTCAAGAAATTCTTAACTGATTATTTGTTTAGAGTATGACAAGTTTTAAAATAATGTATGAAAAAAAAAAATATATATATATATATTGATATTTCATGTTGTCCATTATTTTTCCGCTGCAACAACTTTATAAAGTTATTATTGTTAATTGTAAAAAATTCTTTTACCACTAAGTACAATTAATTTTTACCTTTTGTGATGAGGCACCTTTCGGTCACTTGGCCATTTTCGGATCACTGAATTATTTTTCTATACTTTTGATACATATTCCTTCATGGATATAAAAATATGGTAAATTGAATATTCCTGATATGTAAAAACCAAATATTAGTATATATTGGTTTTTAAAAAATAAGGAAATTGTTTTTTTTCAGAAACCAAACTAGGTTTATGGCTTTATCTAGACGTCTGCATTTTTACAATGAATCGATGGAATATTCTACTGAAAATTTGAAGAAACTGAGACATATAGTAAGATATTTTGAAGCAAAAGTTTAAAAAACTTATCAACCAGAGCCAAAATTATCCTTTGATGAGATTCATATAAAATTAAGGTCAAGATTTCCTTATACAATTCAACCTCATAATGAGCAAAATTTGAATTAAAAATATATAAAGTTTGTGAAGTGAGTTCTGTATATTGTTCTGTGTTCAAAATTTATTTTGGGGGGCATAAAGTTTGTAGTGAATTTTTGGGCTTGGGATATACAGTTTTCTTTAGATAATTGGAATGTTTCATCACGGTTATTTGTCGAATTACTAAAGAATAACACTCATGCTGTCTGAACGACGATGAAAAGTAGGTTTGATTTATCAACACTTGTCAGAGTATAAACTTTTAAAAAATGAGGCTATCTGTAGGTCTTCAGAAGAAATTTTAGCAGCTTTGTGGTGGAAAAATAATAAAAATGTTATCTCCACTTCACGCTGAACTGAATTTTGAAGAAACTAAAATACGAAAAAAGAAAAAGTGTTCATAAGGAAAGAAACCAGACATTATTACTGATTATAATAATGGTATGTTACTTGTTTATCAAATGGATCTACTTATTACTTTCCCAATAATTAGACATACAGATTATAAAATAGATGTAACAGAACAGTTACTGGCAAATCTCATCTCCCCCAGCGTTTCCCTAAGCGTAAAAAAAATAGGATACGCCCCATCTGCAATCTAAAAATTTATCTGTATTTTTGTGTACATCTGAAGTGAACCACAGTAGCAGAAGCCTAAATAGAATCTAGCACAAACATCAAACTCTAAGTAATTTTTAATTTATTTTCTACTATTTTTATTTATGATTACAAATAATAATCAATTAAAAAATAGAAATAAACTAAATAAGTTACAAAATATTGAATAATAAAATCATATCTCCTTAAAATATATAACATATTGTAAGCTTTATAAGTGAGAATATTTTTTGTGACGAAGTATAGCTCAATTGACACGAAGAATTAAATCGTACCCACTGAAGTCCTGCAGCATGCATCTAAATAGATCCTTAAAATGTTAATAAAATAACCTTTCCTATTGAAAATGTTCCTCAACAAACTAAATCTCTGCAAAATTTTGAATGTTAAAACTATCTGCTTCTGTTTCTTTATCTCTTATAATTTCAACTGAATTGCATTTAAAAGTTCCTACTCTACATATCTTCATGTAATTATATATATTAGGTATATTAGCAAAAATTTCAAGACGTAGATAAAGATTAATCTTGGACAATTTTGTGATGATTGAAATTATGTGGGCATTATTCATAGCAAGTTTATTCTCATTATACTAGACAAAAGCAGTGTTTAAAATAAAGAGGTTACTTATCATCTATTTTCATTGTAAGTTACAAACATATCAGTTTGAGAAAGAACTGAGGTATTGATTGTAAAATTGTCTGAAAGTCATTTACGAAACTAGCGGATGATTAACATATATAGTAGAATTCCAATTACCCGAACTCAGAAATGGCCTCCTAGACTAGTAGAAAAAAATTTATAGTGATTTGAATGTTATCAAAATAAATGCATTTAAACAAAATTAATACAATAGTTTCACAAATCTGATAGTTGTAAACATCATAAAATATTTAAAAAAATGCTAAACAAAAATTAAAAAATACTTTGTAACCTATTGTTTATTGAAGCAAGTAAAATGAAGAAGAAAATTTGACAGCTCCAGCATCAGATGATATAACCTCATGTTTATTTGTCACTAACAAACAGTTCGAAAAACACAACAGAATGTTAGCAAAAAAATTTTAAAATACATAACTTTGTTTTAATAGATTGAAACAATAATTTCTAACAATTTGTCCTTTTCAAAAAAATTAAAGCCATACAAATGGTTCAGCAATCCTATAACACTTTTGTGGGGAATGAAGACCAGTATAGATGCAAAAGTAAATCATATGCAAATAAATATGAAAATTGATTTTAAAACAAAATAATTCAACAAAATTTGTTTGATTGAAAATATTTATGTTGAAAAACAAATACTAATGTAAAATTTCTCCCGCCAGATATTAGTTTTTTGTGAATAACTCACATTTTGCATATTAATAAACAAAAATATTTAAATGATTCAGCAATATGCTATCTATTAGGAAAAATATGTTTTTTATACTTTTACAAACTCTACATGCATTAAAAGATGAATGTAGATGTTTTCTTGCATTACCATTTCAACTTAATTGTTAAATATATTTTAAAAAGCTATTTAATTTGTTCAAATGTCCGAATTTTTATTGTATTTTTTCTAGATTTGCCCTACTTTGTCGAAACAAATTAGTATTTTAGTCTTTTAATTGTAGAAAAAAGAATAAACTAAGTAGTTATTTAATTATTAGAGCTTTGATTATAGTAACTAACTGTGGCCGATAAAACATGAATGAAAGCCCATAATGTTAATAATATTGTCTGTAGTTACAGTTTCAGTGATTTAATGTTTACCTATAGTATTTAGGTAATCTCATTTCCTGAATGATCTCAAAATGGATGGTTCTGGGAACTTATCCCTATCACTAACACAATGAAATTTTAAGATTTTAAAAGGCCACTTGCTTTTATTCTTTACTTCAATATAATTTCTCAAGTGTCATCATTTTTTTTATTAGATCTTTATAGGTATAAAGAAGTCAAATGTAATTAACTTGTCTTTATTTCAGTTTTTTATTTTGTTTATGATTAAAAAGTGTTTCCTTGAGATTTATTTAACATATTTACAAAAAGGATTAAGAGTGAATATACAATACACACTTCCACATTTTCTGCTTTATAAAATGTTAGTTCACATCACACATCTACAACATAGTTGGGATGGACAACAAGTGTAGGATCATCATCCGTTGATTCTTCTCCTTTTAATCCTGATGTTAGTGGTATTATAACTTGGTCCTGAAAATAAGAGAGAAATATATAGTCATTTTCACCAACTCCTTAATTTAAACACACAAAAAAACACAAGGACTCAGATGTAACATTAACATGTATGGTATTAGGTAAGAGTGAAGCAAAAACGCTTATTATATGGACCATTACATAATGTCTGAAAACTTGGAACATTTCTATAAATCAGAGTTTGCTAAGTAAACCGATTAAAATATTCAATGTTTCAACATAAACACCATTAGTTGTCTGGTATACATCAAACTTATAGTTGATTTTGGATCATGAGCTGATGTACTTTTGTCAAAAAAAAAATCCATTGGGGTCATGTTGAGACTTTCGTCACAACAGCTCTGAACTAGATGTTTTAATTTACAATTGGGAAATTTATCATCAAGAACATATTTGGTTTACAGCAAACAGTCATGTAAAATCCCATGAAAAATTTTAAATGTCAACATTTTTTTAAAAAATAAGTCAAGCAAATCTTATTTACATTATTAATTTTAAATTAACCCTTTGACTAGCACATACCAGTACCTGAGATCGGCCAACCGCCAGCGGGAGCATTTCCATTTATACGTTCTACCACTCTCAGATTAGCTTTGCAGTATGATACGACTTGTTTTCCTGTATATTGTGTTGTATTCTAGGTTAAATATTTTTAACTATTTGGACAGTAAATACTACGAAGAATATATAGTCACCATTCTTTTGTGTCTAAAGTCTATGGGTTTTCTCCTGCATTTACAGATCGTTTCAAAGTTTGTGTGGTATTTGACAATGAATAGGAGATTGAATAATGAAGAAGTTCTCTTGTGTCTAAAGTCTATGGTTTTTCCCACATGTTTACAAATCGTGTCGAATTTTGTGCGGTATTTTACAATGAATAGGTATTTTACAAAAATAAAAAGATTAACAGATAACTTTAAGCAAAGAAATTGTCAGTAAACGTAAGATGAAGTTTGGTTAACATGAAAAATTAGTAGATAAAAAAATATTAACAAATACTACAAATATTACAAAAGTTTAAAAATTTTGAAAAAAAAATTAGAAAAAAGAAGTGTAAAAATCTTTTAAAAATATATTGCTCCCAGGAGCCATATAAAGGCAGGCATATGTTGCTAATCAAAGGGTTAAATAAGTTTAATGAACAGAGCTGCTAAATCTTAAAATTGTAGTTTTAGGAGGCAAGATAACCAATAAGCACAAGAAATTTTAAAAGAACGTTCTAAAATTAAGAATGACATAGTCGTTTTTAAAGCTGCAAAGCGATTACAACGATGCCATTTTGTTAAGGGAGATTGAGCATCTTCGAATATTTCAGCTAAAACATGGCATAACTAGCAGGAACCTTAATTAGAACAAGAATAAATTATATTCAGGTAAAGCCAGACAGAAATAACCTAGTTCTTTTCCTATGCTTAAACATGCCTGTTTGGAATCCAACTAACAAAGAAAATTCAATGCTTAAAACTGTGACAAGGAAAAAATGAATTATAAAACTCAAGATATCAGAAAATAATTAGGAAAACATGCTGAGATAAAATACATTCACCAAGTCAATAAGATCAATAGTTGAAGAGATATGGAAAAAATAAAATCATCAGCCCCGAGGACAGAATGGGTTAAAGAGAACCCAACAAATTCCATTAGTACCAACTACAGTGAGTTTCAACTACTTAAAATTGTTCACTTATAAGAGCTGATTACAGCACACCATCTTATTGGTCAATACAAATAAAACAGATTTAAGAGTCAATGAGCTAGCCCATTGGACTATTCTAGTTTCAACAACTGCTGCTATAAAAACAGCAATCAAAAGTAATTTTTGTTTTGTGAAATTTGAAGTGATCAAAAAACTTCGTGTTAAATTCACTAAGTGTGGGAAAATCGAAGTACAGTAAATCTCTTGTCTGTCTTAGCTTGGCCTAAACAATAAAATTTTAAAATGGTTTAATTTGGCTAGAAAATGATAATTATACAAATTGAATTTATCGACTATAGTTTCAACTTTCAGAGCTGTTTATTAAATTTTACTGACTGAAAATTAATCTCGTTTCAAGTACAACTAAATTCATTAGTCACTATATTTATTCTCTAATAAATATGATCTGCTGTATATTTTGGATTCTCTAAGACAAATTAAATGAATTTATAAGTAGAATTTCAACTGTTTCAAGTGGAAATAATTATCTCGGTTTTTATCAATTTCCTTTTCCTAAATAATTTCAAAATTAATGTATAATAAATTCCAATTATTAAAATTTCCATGTAAATTATTGACGAAAACAGAGGTATATATTTATTTCTTGACGTCTAAAACTTAGAGAAAAGTGTATTTCTGATTACACTCAGTAAAATTATATCATGAGTATCACTAAATGTGTTTGAAAATATTATACCTCAATCTGTTTTTATAAACTTTGGCTCTTCAGTCCTCTTTCCCTAGCTCTAATTTCAGTCTCATATACTTGTTTTGATTATTACTCATATAATAACATCTTTGTTGCTGTATTCACTCTTTTATTCTTGCAATAAGCAATTTTTAATTTTCTATGAATCTATTTAGTTTGTTTCATATTTCCTGAATCCTTGTTTTTTATTCATGTATTTTTCAATTTCTTTTTTATATATCATTATTTTCCCTGAGAGTGATTTGTTCTCCGCTTTTTGCTTTGGTAATCTGGTTATGATACCCATTAATATTTCCCCTTCTCTGTTTCTCCTTAGTGCCAAGATCTTAGCCATTATCTCGAGCCTCATCAGAAAAATATTTTTGGAATTTACAACCAAGCCTATCATACTTGACACCAGCAATCAAGTTAGCTAAAATATTTACTTATTAACTTAAATGTAAATGAATTTCACAGCTTTTTTCAAGGCAACTCTGTTTCTTGTTTCTTACAAATGTTTACTTCAATAAGTCCTCTGATTTAATATGTTGTTTCATTTCTCAAATATTTTTGCCAGGACATTTCTACTTGATCTCTAATAAAACATAAATCTATGTTTCTTTACATCTAAGGTTTAAAAGTTTTTACACTTCTTGGTAATGATAAGTATTTTAAGACTTCTTTGATTATGTCAAGTCATTTGATCACAAAATGTACACAACTGAAAGTTACATTAAAATTGATTAAATCCAATACTGTACATATTTTAGGTTTACTCGAGTTTCATAATCTCAATAGTATACAAAACTGCCTTAAGTGCCTAATACTGCTTTACCAGAACTCCATTGCCATTATTAAAGATTCTTGTAAAATAGAATAAGTTAAACAAATAATTTCAGTAAAAGTTACAATACTTCTCCACAATGCACAATAATACCACAATTATAAACACTGAATATTTCATTGACTGCCACAATGCGCAATAATTACACAGTTATAATGACTGAATAATTCATTGACTGCCACAATGCACGATAATACCACAATTATAAAGACTGAATAATTTCATTGACTGCCACAATGCGCAATAATTACAGTTATAATGACTGAATATTTCATTGACTGCCACAATACACAATAATTACACAGTTATAAAGACTGAATAATTTCATTGACTGCCACAATGCGCAATAATTACACAGTTATAATGACTGAATAATTCCTTGACTGCCACAATGCACAATAATTACACAGTTATAAAGACTGAATAATTTCATTGACTGCCACAATGCGCAATAATACCACAATTATAAAGACTGAATAATTTCATTGACTGCCACAATGTGTAATAATTACACATTTATAATGACTGAATAATTCATTGACTGCCACAATGCACAATAATACCACAATTATAAAGACTGAATAATTTCAGTAACTGCCACAATGCGCAATAATTACACAGTTATAATGACTAAATAATTCATTGACTGCCACAATGCACAATAATACCACAATTATAAAGACTGAATAATTTCATTGACTGCCACAATGCACAATAATACCACAATTATAAAGACTGAATAATTTCATTGACTGCCACAATGCGTAATAATTACACAGTTATAATGACTGAATAATTCATTGACTGCCACAATGCACAATAATACCACAATTATAAAGACTGAATAATTTCATTGACTGCCACAATGCGTAATAATTACACAGTTATAATGACTGAATAATTCCTTGACTGCCACAATGCACAATAATACCACAATTATAAAGACTGAATAATTTCAGTGACTGCCACAATGTGCAATAATTACACAGTTATAATGACTAAATAATTCATTGACTGCCACAATGCACAATAATACCACAATTATAAAGACTGAATAATTTCATTGACTGCCACAATGCACAATTATACCACAATTATAAAGACTGAATAATTTCATTGACTGCCACAATGCGCAATAATTACACAGTTATAATGACTGAATAATTCTTTGACTGCCACAATGCACAATAATACCACAATTATAAAGACTAAATAATTTCATTGACTGCCACAATACACAATAATACCACAATTATAAAGACTGGATAATTTCATTGACTGCCACAATGCACAATAACACCACAATTATAAAGACTGAATAATTTCAGTGACTGCCACAATGCGCAATAATACCACAATTATAAAGACTGAATAATTTCATTGACTGCCACAATACACAATAATACCACAATTATAAAGACTGAATAATTTCATTGACTGCCACAATGCACAATTATAAAGACTGAATAATTTCAGTAACTGCCACAATGCACAATAATACCACAATTATAAAGACTGAATAATTTCATTGACTGCCACAATGCACAATAATACCACAATTATAAAGACTGAATAATTTCATTGACTGCCACAATACACAATAATACCACAATTATAAAGACTGAATAATTTCATTGACTGCCACAATACACAATAATACCACAATTATAAAGACTGAATAATTTCATTGACTGCCACAATGCACAATAATACCACAATTATAAAGACTGAATAATTTCAGTGACTGCCACAATGCGCAATAATACCACAATTATAAAGACTGAATAATTTCATTGACTGCCACAATACACAATAATACCACAATTATAAAGACTGAATAATTCATTGACTGCCACAATGCACAATAATACCACAATTATAAAGACTGAATAATTTCATTGACTGCCACAATACACAATAATACCACAATTATAAAGACTGAATAATTCAATGACTGTCACAATGCACAATAATACCACAATTATAAAGACTGAATAATTTCATTGACTGCCACAATACACAATAATACCACAATTATAAAGACTGAATAATTTCAGTGACTGCCACAATGCGCAATAATTACACAGTTATAATGACTGAACAATTCATTGAATATGCAAGTTTACACCATAAAACCAAAATTTCATCTAAGAAGTTACAAGATTTCAGCCTTTATGCTTTCATAAATCATATTCAAAACAATACTGTACTCAATACAGAATTGACATTTTTTTAAATTTACTCTACACCCATACATTATTCTTTATAACTAAACAATAACCATCACTGAGTTAGCTATATAAACAATTTACTTAATTACCTAATTCAATTATGTAAACTATTTTACAGAGGTAATAAAAGGTGTTGAAAAATTGTGTATATTTATTAAAAATACGAATTATTATAACATATAGCAAGGAGTTATTTACAAAAATTGTATCATAAATGGATCACTCCTCGAGCTAATCAGTAAATTAAAACTATAACTAAATAATTATCATAAATTAAAAACTAATTTCAATTAATAGTATTAAAAAAATATAAGATCACAACACATTTCATGTTAAAATGTTAATAACACAACAACTTTCAATAAAAAGTTATATGCTGCACTTACATGAAAGATGAGTCTGTCAAGAACTTTTTCAATCAAAGTTTTCTTTTCAATTAATTCTTCTTCAGATTCTATCTGATCTCCAATTTTCTCTAGATACCAATTCACGACTTCACTTCGTTTTACACCTTCAGAATCAGCTGTCAACAAATAATATTACAATGAGTTCCATGAAACAATTTTTTTAATGGCAATTTACATTCTGAAATTAGTTCAGTTATTAATTTCTAAAAAATAATTTAAAGATTTTTAGTTTAATATACCTTTTGACTAATTTATTATCTTCTGACTCCTATTTTCTTGCAGATGGAAACAAATCTATTTTCTCAGATGTGATAAACATTTCCTACTTCTGTTACAATGTAATTATTGTTATATTCTAATAATTAAAAAGGAGATTTTTTTTAAAGTTCGTAACATCTGGTATAATCTATCTGGCAAAATATAAAATTAATTTTTAAAATGTTTTGAAAGAATCAAATATTAAAAGACAACCTATTGCTGATAAGATTAACAAAACTAATGTGTCAATTAACCCTTAGCACATTGCATATGATATATACTATTTACCACTAGCATGAAATTAGTGTGTAAAAATAAATTTTCAATTTGTTTAAAGCTCTATTGAAACTTAAATACTTATATGTATGTAAGGATTAAAAAAATAAAACAATTTTTTCAGTGGTTTACATATTTCTTACAGGCTAAAGAAATTGAAAATATTTTTGGGGGCATGACAAATTTAGAAGCATCTATTTGGGGTGACATAGGATTAGGTACACAAGTTTCTTTCACAAATGTCTAAACAACAAATAACAGAGCATACTGAATGCAAAACCACGGTATAGCATGCAAGTGATTAATAAATTCTGCAGATTCACATCAAACACATACATTGAGACTCTGTAAGGCTGCCCATTCCTTTGATAATTAACTGCTGACAAATAGCAAGTTGCCGAATAAGGTAAATGAAGTATAAGTGGTTATTTTATATCATGCCAACATTATCCTGCACTTTAATTGAATTTTTTCATACATAAGTATGATTTAGATGTCAAAACTTGTAAATACAAAATATTGAGTTATACACGTTAACAATAATGAGACTTATCCAAAATATCCTGTAATACTGGTGTGAGCAAAAAGTTCAAAAACTCCAAATGCACTGACCACAGGCTGAATTGGTTTATAATTAGAAACAATAAGATTATAACAGAAAACACTGAACTTTACAGTAAAGATTTAGATTCATAGAATTCTTAAAAGACTTATCTTAATCAACTCAAATCCATAATTTTTTTAATGCAATAAAGACCAATAAACTTACAGTCCCCAGCTGTATTTGCGTCAACCATCACTGTCAATCGGTCTTTGGCGGCCTTAAAACCTGAAAATATTTTCTCTTCATGCGCTATAAAAGTTCTTTTAGGCATTTTCTTCCAGAACAGGCCAGTTTCTGCGTAACTCTGACAGCATGATTTAATTCTGCGTAACTTGGAAATCGAGTAAAAAGGGGTAGCGTAAGTCGAGGTATTACTGTATATTTATTTACAAAATTTTGTTATTTTTATTATAGATTGTGACTTTTAATATAGCTTGTGTGAGGAGGGAGGTGTATCTAAAATTAGATATAGACTAGTAATAAATATTAGAACAATGGGCAGCTTAGGTTATAAATAAGATAAAGAAGTAATACAGTTCCAATATTAATGTCAAAATATTACTATAATTTAATTCAAATGTTTTTTTAAGGGTATACTTAAATGTTTTGATATTTGAAAATATAGGAACTTCACAGAAATCTTCTTAACAGCCTACTAACTTACATTTCAATTCTTCATTCCTCATATATACTATTAACATGTTGGACAATGATTTGTATTCTTCAAATGGAATAGTTAATTTTTTTTTCAGTGCCCGTGCTGCAGAATCTTCTATCTCCATTGCTGAAAACATGATAAGTAATATCAAATATTAAACACTGTATATTAACAAAAATAAGTTAATAAAAACCCCTTTCTTATCATTTTTCAAAATTTGTTAATGGGGTAAATGGTTTTCAAATAAATGTTAAAGTCTAAATAATTAAATGTTGGAGCAAGACTATAAAATATTTTGTTTCTGTGTAAACCAACTCTTGAATATTTTTACATAAAACAAATAACAGATATTCTAAAACTTTATTAAAAAAATTAAATATTAAAATTATTTTGTTCGAAAATCAAATGATTATTTACATATCTGCATATGCACATACTTGCATGCACTCACACACTAGCTGATACTTTCATAATGGTTGTCCAAGACTACAACATATTGTTTTTTTAAACACCCTTGACAAATTTTTAATAAAACTGTAAAAATAAATAGATCTTAGTCTATATTGTTCAAGACGGTTGGTAAATCTTTTATGTTTGAATTTAACAAATCTAACTCATGCCAAATTCATAATTTAACCCTTAGCATGCTGAAATAGATTATTTACTGCTAGGCCAGAATTAGTGTGTAAAGTAAACTTTCAATTTGTTTAAACCTCTATTCAAACTTGTATTCATATATGTTAATTCATATGTATCGATAAAAAAAGATAATATTCTCGATGGTTTAGATATTAATTACAGCCTAAAAAGATTTGAAATGTTTTATGATAAATTTGGAAGCATTCATCTGGGTGTAACATAGTATTAGATACACAAGTTTTACAAGTGTAACACCAAAAATTAAAGAAAGTGTTAAAAACAAATAATTTTTTACTAACATGCTTGGAAACATACAGTAGAAAACAAATTTATAATGAAAACTGATTAGTAAAGGAAAGAAAATGTAGACCATTCAAAATGTTCAATAGTAACTAATGAGTTTAGTACAATGCATCTAGTTTAATATGTTAACACGCTATTTAGAAACCCATAATTAAAAGGAATCACTTTTGCTTTTTCTGGATACTAGTATAAAATAATCACAGTAATTCAGACAAATGTTTACTCTCCTCCTATCTTTACTAATTAAGTATAAAATTTATAACTACTTTTTCTAGTTAAAAAGGTTTCCTAGTTTTAATTTTTTGATTAACATATAAACACTTAGATGGTACTTTACCTCTCATCTAAAATGCAAAATTTTTATTGTAACAAAAACATTCCATTTTTATAGCTAAATAATAGAGGAAATACTTTAATGACTTTTTTCAAGAATTCCACCTAAAAACTTTCAAATGAGTTTACTTAGTGATGCCTTTAGGGTCTAAGAGCAAAATACATTCAGATCAACTCAATTCTAGGAACGTAAACAGAAAGTTAGAAATTGAATGTAATCAAAACTAGGAAACTAGCTTAGATACAATGGTTTTTGCAAAATCTCATTCGAAGAAATATAACTCTGGCTTTTCATCTCCTGAGAAAAACAGACAGAAATTATATTGTTTGTTATGACAAATATTGTTGCTTGTCGTGACATTGTAAATCCACTACGGAAATTTCTTTCTCAATGAAGATGTTACTGTTTTCTCCATATCATAACTTTTACTACAAAATTTGTTTTCATGAATGTAGCTCAAGAGTGTAGGGATTAGCATCTTCAAACCAATTTGCTATTTTAGTGAACAAAAATATTTTTTTATTGAAATATTTAATCACCTGCTTTAGTGATGTCTTATGTTTTTACATAATTTGTTTATAAAATCAGATAAAGGTAAAAGAACCAAGTGAATATTTATAAGTACACACTCTTGATCACGTAACAATTTCTATGCAGAAGTAATACTTTTATTTTTACCTAGAGAAATAGGGTAATAATAATTTTTCGAGTGATAGTTTTTAAAGTTAGCATCTCTCTTCACACTGCTCACTCCAATTCAACAGAGCATGTTTAATTATGTTCTCTAAATTATACATGTTACATATTGGTGAACCGCTAGGCTTAAAACTATTTACATAGCTTTCTGTCACTAATTCCCCAGTTCTCACTCTCCCTGAAAATGTCTGACTTGATCTGCCAACATTTCTGTATATACCAAAGTTGTTTGGTATTATCTGTATTTTGGAAATTTGACTTGTAGTTTCCTATTCTAGTTCCTCATCCATTGGCTTGTAAGTAATTCCAGTTCCTCATCCATTGGCTTTTAAAAGTTTTGTTGATTTTTGTGACACATCTTAGAGTAAATGTACTGCTGGAGGTATTAGTCAAAGTGTAGATACCATTTTAGCAATTTATTTCCAAGTATGCCGCAATGACCCAGGATCTACTGAGAGGTGATAGTTTTATGTGTAAGTAAATTTGAAGTAAGCTGCTATTGTCAGTAATTCAGCGAACAATGAAGAACTGAAGGATGATTTTGTCTCCTGTCTTAGGAGCATAGTAGCTAGCACCTGGCAGGCCCTTTTTAAAGAACAGTATAAATGTAAAGAAACTCACTGTAATTTTCTTCTATTGTATGCATGTCACTTCAAAACTGTCCTTCATAAATGTTGGTGTCTCAGTCTTTGTAACACACAGCAGAGAAGTTATTACTTTTTGTAGGGACTATTGGCAGCATACAATTCACAAAAGGTCTTTTAACTTGAGCTACCCGATCCTGTTCTTGGCATATACTATATTTCACCAAAATATTGATTATTTTTGTTTCTAGTAGTGGAAATATTGTGAGAGCGATGGCTATTTGGCCAATATTGGTTCTTTAAAAATTTATCCATTTTATATTTTTAATATATCCATATTCTAAAACTTTAATCCTGAGTGGTTCCACATTCAATTTTATTTCTAGAGCCTTTTTGAGTAGTGAGGGTTCATCCGAGACAGAAACGCAAAGCATAGTTCTGAATTGCATCTACCTCTGGTTTGATACTGCTGCACCTCCCCGACCTCACAAGCATAAATCATTTTTGGCCACATGGAAAATATGGGCAGTACCTGGTACTGCTTAATAGGTGTAGAGGTGAAGCTAATTCCATCCTGTTGGTGCCCCTGGATATCATTTTTAAAACTGCAAACTAAACATCATCATTCACCACAAAAACATTTCAGTCCTCTAAATTATGGCCAACTTTAATGCCAATGATAAGATGTGTTGAGCTAAAACCAAAAATACAATGGCTCTTTACAGAGCGAAATTGAAGAAAAACTTCATACAAAATTGAAGAATGAAAATAAAAACAGATGTAATAATAAAGAAGCTAAATTTATACACATATATACATATTATAATATTTCTAGAAATAATCATAATTTACTTATTACTAACCTTCATCCTGGCTATTTTCTGGCACACTGACTGGCTCTTCAACTTCTTCCTCAAGATGTACATCTGGTTGTTCCACTCGTATTATAGACTTATTAAGCAATTTATATGCCTCTGCAACATGTCTATCTTGTACCTATAATGGTTATTTTTTATAATGATTGCATTTTTTATAGAATACTTTATTTAAAATTATTTGTACTAAATACACCATACAGCAATAACTAGAGGAGAAATAATAAAGATTAAAATACAACAAAAACCAGGGAAAACTATACTTGGCAGTGTATCCATAATCAATATACCACACTTCAATAACATTACCATTAATTTTTCTGAGTCAGTTATTAAAGTATTGTTGATTCCAGATCTCACTGAACTTAAATCTTAGATTTTACACTAAGTTACATTTACTTTTGTCTCAGGAAGAGGATGGAAAATTATTTTTAAAAATGATGACAAATTTCAAGAGGCAACAGGAAATAAATGAGACCCAAATTAATTTCAGATATAATTTCCCAATTCAAACTCTGTTTCAAAACCTGTACCCAAGAAATTAGATCTCTCAGAAACAACAACTGAATTTATAATAAAACCAATTAACCCCCCATAAACCCTTTAGGCTTTATCGAGATCATGAATTCTTTGAGAGACACTCTAAATTAAAGAAAAAGTTAGGGTTATACAATAGTGAAACTTACTTTATATAAAAGAAAAATAATTGCTAATTGGAAAATAACATTTCATTTTTACACAATTTTAATACTGATTCTTAATTTATTTAAGGTTACAATATTATTAGTTAAAAATTATTATTATTATTATTAGGGATGGGCCGATTCCGATTCTCGATTCCAGGAATCGTCGATTCTAGGTGGTATCGAGGAATCGTCGATACTCGATTCATAAAAGTGTCGATTCCGATTCCTATTTTGCTAACTATTAAAATATGCGTGTGGAGTAATTTATTACCAAACAAAATTTATTACTAAAATTTATTATATTTGTGTGGAAAAATAATTAATTACCAACTATGCCTTATTTATGTATTAGTTGATTTGAATGAATTAAATGATTAAAGTAAACGAAAATATTATTATTTATGAAGCAACAGCAATCAAGATCGTAACCATTTCTGGTAGTTTGACATCGCTCGTCTCTCTCTCTCTCTCTCTCTCTCTCTCTCTCTCTCTCTCTCTCTCTCTCTCTCTCTCTCTCTCTCTCACTAAATGTCAGAACAAAACACAAAAAAGTACAGTAAAAACTCGATTAACCGTCACTGTCGAAACCGTGGCCATGACAGTTGAGCGAATAGACGGATAACAGATACACTGTATTATTCCTCCGAAACTTAACCTTAATAAATTATATTATAGACAGATATCACTCTCATTGTTGAAGGTTTTGTGTAGCCTATTACATTAAAACAGAACTTTTAAAAGGTTTTGCCATATGACCAAGATGTTAACTAAATTAATGATTAGAGAACTTAGCGTGTAAGCTAATATAACTTGAAAGAATCGAGAATCGACTAAAGAATCGAGAATCGAAAGGAAAATTTTAGAATCGGAATCGGAATCGAAAATTTTAGGAATCGACCCATCCCTAATTATTATTATTATTATTATTATTGATTTGAATTTAAGGTTACATTCAATTTATTTTACATAAATTTCATTTAAGTTAATTTTATGTTGCTATTTAATTTCCCTGAACGTGTCTATTGAGTCCAACAATTTCTTTTTTGTTTCACCTTAAACCTACTTATTAATCATCATCATTTTGACGCAAGTATGGTTATGTATTACCCCTTGACTAGCCTAACCTAGTTTTATACATATTATTTAGAATTTACAAAATACATTATCTAGCTATACCTATACAATTGGAAAATTATTTTTCATATTACAATATAATTCTCCAAAATTATGTATCATGTAAAAGTTAGTTATCAAAATTATATATCATTTAAAATATTACAATCCATGTTCAAATACAACTAACAGAATTAACCTACAATTATCAAAATTATGTTTCATGTATAAAGAACATTTATCAAGATTATTATTCATATTGAAATACAATTATAAAATCTATCCTCTGAATTAAACTCTGTTTTTAAATTATTCATGGTAAAATACAATTATCAAAAATTAAAATATAATTATTAAAATTATCTTCCATGTAAAAAAATCAATACACAATTATCATTCGTATTAACATACAATTATAAAACTTATTACAGATTATTTATTTAATTATGTGATAAGGCATTGCTTGAATTTTGTCAAATAATTATTTAGTTTACAACACTGAGCAAACTATTGCAACTTAGAGGAAAATCAATTTTGAAAAGCAATAAAGAAACTCTGATACCCTAAGAATAATATATTTCCCTCGTGATAATAATGTTATATAAATTTTTATTTTCAATTATTAATATTTTCTAAATAAAGTTTTGATTTAAAAGAATTCGAAGATTTTAAAATCCTGACAAACATTCCTGTTGCATTCCAACTTGTCCTGGCTTATTTCACCTCTCTCATTTCTGTAGTCGATTGTAATGGATTCGGTAAAATATTAGTTCCATATCTTCTTTTACTAAAGTTTATTATGGATATTTTAATAAAGTTCATTGCCCCCATTAAAAAAAGTGTATAAGGAGGTTGAAAATTTCAGAATAAAAGGTTTATAAACATGTTACAGTGAAGAAATCAATTTCAAAAAATGCTTATATCTATCTATCTTGCTTAGATATAATTAATGATTGTTCGGGTTAGTTTCATGAGTTTAAAAAAAAACTAATACTTTATTATGGGTTATTATAAATAAAGAAACATGTTACTGAAGGTTTTCTAACAGTTAGTCATAAATATTGGTTTAACAATATCCAGTTCAGTTGATTAAATAAACTATACAAATGAATATCACCATGTCTGACTTCTAGACACATGGCCAGTACTGCAAACCATGATTATTCAATAAAATGATTAAGTTAAAAACAGATAAATAAACCTACAATAAATGTTAGAACTCATGAAGATGAAATTCTTGGAAATTTATATTTCAATACTGAGGGATACATGAGGTTTTCTAATGAGCAGTGGATATGTTAAACTATAATTTACCTCATCTAAACATTCCATTTTTGTCATTGCTTCTGACAACCTTATCAAACTCTCCAACTGTCGCACAGTTATCCTCCATGTAGATTTACTGCTTGCTGTGCTGTCTCTCTGTCTTAACTGAGTATAAACTTCCACTAAGAGTTCAGCAGCTTCCTATCAAATTAGTTTTAGAGATTAGTAAAAACCATAGTGGGTTTTTTTAATAAACAAGATTTTGGGATTGTTCAGCATAATGCAGCTAAAGCTAAAGTCTAATTTAAAGAACTATATCTCCTCACCATATATTTCTGATAACTTTAATTTTCAAGTAATGACACTTTCCTCTGCTTTCTTATACCATCTTCAGATACAGAGCTTCTTAGGACTAGGAAGAAACAGCCTAATTAGAAAATCGTTTGCCTAAATGGTTGTCTAACAACTTTAGGACTCGAAGTTGTCCAACATGGACCACAAGATGAAAGTAGGTATATTAATAAGATAATAGTGATGGGAAAATCATGTGATTGTCAGAGATAGTTGTTTTAATAAAACTAAACTCTTAATCAATTATTAGACTTCAAAATAGACATTATTAATTATAGAACATTAAAGAAAAGGAAGTATAAAAATATTCAAAAATAAGGAAACATAGGAATAAGATTTTAAAAAGAACATTGATACCATAGGTTAGAGATATGAAAAGCTAATCCATAATAATAGTTATTATAAATGTCAAGTTGCTAGCTAAAAATGAAAAATATGTTTAAAAAATACTAATACAAATTGTTGAATTTAAAAAATTTTTACTAAACAAATATTTGTACAAATTCCAAAATTAAAAAAAGATTTAATAATTACACGAAATTGGCAGAAAGTATTAGAATATTGTTTTAATTTACTGTAATATGGTAAAAATATAGTCTGTCACATACTCTTTATAAACCCAAGGAAGGGGAAAAGAAAGGAGAAATTAGTTCTCACAATAACAACACACACACACACACACACACACACATTCATGTTTGTCTTTTAGCATATTCCCTAATTCCATAGCTGGTAGAAATTAATAAATTCTGATCTGTCATTAATGTTTCTATGCTGCTGTGATGCTGCATTAATGCTATACTGCTGTTTTAAACTTATTCCACATGTCATTAAAAAGACTTCTACAACCAATTTCAAGCGACAACAAAGCAATTGATTTGTTCCTTTTTATGGATACTTTTTAACACACCATGTATATAAACCATGATACCTATGATTGGTTTGCTAATGACAAAATCAGATTTAAAAGTTATGTATACATTTTAAAGTTATTACACAATTCTAAGAAAATGCATGTGTATTTCAAAATACACAATTGTTAAATTCAAGAAGAATATGTCTAATAAATGAATAAAATTTACCTGACTAATGACTGGTTTAAATTGACGAGCAAATGTGATGTATCTCAATACTTCTTCTTGTGTATAGACTCGTTCCACAGTTTCCTCACTATTGCTATGCATGGCCACAATCTTACGAGCAATTGCATAATCTACTACCTGAAAACCAATAAAATTGTATTTCTGTATATAACTCAAGAGTTAAGTTTGGTGTTCTTGGTATGTTCATATCATAGATTAAATTTATTTTACTCACATGTATAACTTCAACAACAAAATGAACAAATAACATTATTGAAACCATTTGAAGCAAAAACAATTATTTAAGTTTAAGTATAAAATATTATAGTCTTGAAAATTCAACATAAAGTGGACTTTAAGGGTGTCGAGTTTGCCGGAAATCAAGTTTAAAATGAAACAAAACATAAACTTGCTAGCCAAAGTGTGTAATATTTACAAGTTATATTATTTACAACAATATACAAAACCTACTTTTTCTTCTTTCATGGTTTTATAAAATATGCAAAGTATTAAATAAAAGCTTGCAAAATTTTGTATTGTTTGAAGGAAATGGAATAGTTACAACATTAATGACTGTCAATGAAACCAAATAAACCAATAATAATATAACAAAGATCAAGTACGGTAATAGGCTATAATAAATAAGTAACACACTGGACACTAACAATAGAGGTGCCGTTCCACTTCCTCTCTCCCCCTTTTCACACTTTGCTTTCCAACACCGCTTGCTGACAGACAGGGAGAGACTGAAATTTATTTATCCTTAGATGTGTCAAGTTGTACATAATGTCCGAGTTTTCGGGTCTCTACTGTATTACTGAATTCTACAGGATATGAGGTGGAAGCTGCAGATTAGTACAAACCGGTAAACACATACATTTATTAGAAGTAATCCATGACTAATAATTAGAGAGCTTTTGGGATGGTTGATTTTAATTTTGTATACCCATTAAGAAGACAGATATTTTTCAACTAAAATTCAAAAGAAATAAACTATGATTTCACAAGCCTTGAAGATATATCATTAGTTTATTAAACTTTCTGAATTCTATATATATTTACTATATTAAAATTTAGTTTTTTAAAACAAAATATTTGAATACAAGGGACATTAATATACATTAATACATTCAATAATTAAAGAGACAAATTTTTCCAAGAAAAGACGGTTGGTATTGCAAGTTAATACATTTAGGATTTTAAGATGCATCACTGAATTAGTTTTAATCAGCTGATGGATCAAAATTGCTCTGTTTATAACCTCAAAAATAAGAGTAACGATGTCTGGTCTTCTTGAAAACTTCACATTAGTTGAACAACGTTCTGTGAATCGTGTTTTGATTGCTAAATGTGAAAAATCAGCCAATATATACTATATGACTAAAGTGTATGATAAACGCTGTATGAAATGTGGAAATTTTTGCAAGTAGATAAAAAGGTTCAAAAGTGGAAGAAAATGTGTGACTGACAAACACCATTCTAGTACACCTATTGAGGTTTCAACTTCCTGACTTGAAACTCCAATTGATGGCATTATTAATAAACAGTTAATACTAGTCAGATATGCTTTTGAACAAGCTGAAACCAGCCTTGACAGAAACATCATGGATTTCAAAAGAGATGGTTAATTTTCCAGCAAGACAGCGCACATACTCGCGTTGCTCACTTAACCTATGAAACCATTGATATGGATGGGAGATACTGCCCCATCTCCCTTACAGCCCCAATTTAGAACTCTGATTTCTGTAGGAAATTAGCCTTGAAACCAAGACAAGGATTTCTTTGCAGCGAGTATAAAAAAGCTAGTCGCTTATTGGGAAAGGTGCATTAAAGTTAATGAGCATCCTGTTGAAAAATAGGAAGTCTTGTTTTGTAAACATAAACTGTTTTTTGTCCAAGTCAGTTTGACTCTCTAATTATTGAACAACCTTCGTATAAAGTTCACTTTTATTAAGCTTTGGTCAAATATCAATAAATTGTTTTTGGTAAATAATAATGAATAATACTTACTTCATTACATTCATCAATTAGAACAAAAAACAGGTCAAAACGAGACATAATAGGTGCAGAGAGTGCAATATTTTGTTGTAATGACTTTGATCTATCATAACGGCCTCCAATTGGGTTAGCAGCTGCAAGGATGGAAGTTCTTGCATTTAAAGTTGCTCTTACACCAGCCTGCAAATATAATGCTAACATTAATTCTTACAGATCAATGCTAGTAGTTTTGTAAATATAATATGTTTTTCAACACATTCATGTAGATGACACATATCAGAATCCCCTACTTTCTTATAATTTATTTCTTCAGTGTGAGGTTATAACACTAAGGATTAACACAGTATTTTTAGGTTCCATATGCCATGCTAGTGTTATCCTGATGTCATCATTTTTTATTGTGAATCAAAAACAAGCTAGATATTTCTAACCTAACTACATAGGATCTACAAAAATGTTATTATAATTACGACATAATATTTACCTGGTTTAATGTTAGTAGTTAGTAAATAAATATGATTTAATTAGCATCAGAGCCAAAAGTTTTGAGAATTGGTGTAGGCAAAAGATAAAGTGTGTTCCTGCAAGAACTATTGATTATTTGTCAACAGGTGAACTTCAGACACATATACTCAATATATATTTTTTATCTTGACAGTTTTCATAACTTAGGGACAAAACATCTGTTCCAGTAGCATTTTGAGCTTGTTCCTGCATAGTTTGTTATCGACACCAGCTAATGTGTTGACGTGAATCAAATATTCATTTTCTAAGCCATAGTTAAGAAAAAAAATAGTTTTATGAATTTTTAGTTTAAAACTAATTACTAAGTAAAGTAATATTTTTAATTTTAGGAAGTAATTATTTCTAAAAAACTAATTAAACTGAATGACAAAAAACAGTGAAGTTTTTGTCGTGTTTAAGAGGTTATTTGTCAGCTTGTGGCAACAATTCTTAAAAACATACTGAGGTGTTCAACCCTTGAATTTGACAAAAAAAGACATTAAAAATTATTTCTGGAGAGTCACACAGATAAATTTTAAAGGCAAATCAGTTAATTACCTTACGTTTATAATTTGACAGAGTTTATGAACAAAAGTTTAGTAATAAAAATTGCTACAATAACTTACATTAAATAAAACCTTCTTCACAAGTGCAGTTGAAGGCGTCGGGTGTGCACACCACTTTTACTCAAGAACTGTTTATTACACTTTAAATTGAATAAGTTGAAATGTTCACTAGAAGAATAAATTACATAAAAGTTTCATCAACTAGTTGTTCATTAACTAACACTTGTTGAATAATATTCTGTGAGAAAATAATAAAAATGTGAATTATAAGTTACATTTGATAGAATAAATAACTTTTGATTTCAAAATAAGATTTTTAAAATGGTTTTGAAATGAGTTGACAGCTTTGTGGTCCATTGATGTTGATTCACTGACAATTTTCACGTAGTGAAGAGACAACTGTCTCTTGAACTTGTCAAACCAGCCTTTACAGGGTGTCTAGTAAAATAGCTTGAAGAAATTCCCTGAGTTTTCCCTGACTTTTCCAGGATGTCTAGTAAAATAGCTTGAAGAAATTCCCTGAGTTTTCCCTGACTCTTCCTCTTTTAGATGTCTATAGAAAGCCCAGTTTACATTGGGCCCATCCATTGATATCTGAAGAATCTTGGATAAATCCAGACTTTGAAGAACGAATTGAGTAACTCTTTTGCTTTTGTGTCTGTAACGAACACAGAACTAAAATATCGAGCTTTCACTTCATCCGTCTCTGCATCCCAATACCTAACACTCAAATCCATTTGGGCTCTTTGTGATATTTTGTTTAAACTTTCATCAAAGCCAATTACATAGTTAGAATTTGAATTTAATGATGTCAGTAACAGGTCTTTAATATAATTTGATAAACCGAATACAACACTATAGGACATTTTATCTTTCCCCAATCTCATGTTCTGTGCAATGGTGCTATCAGGGAACATCCTTAGAAAGAGGCACACACTACCTTCTGCATTGCGTAAAGAAGTGTTGCATTACTAAATTCACGCACCATATAATCTCTGCTTCAGTCACTTCATCTTTTAGTTTATATTTATCCTAAGGAAGGAGGGGAGGTAATGACGACATCTGCATGACTAGCTTGTCCGCTACGGCAATGAAAACTGAACCTTCCATGTTGAAATAAACAGTGTACAAATAATCACCGTCAAATAAAACACATACTATCACGAGTCTAGACAAATAGCTGGCTACGAATGTTTACACAGCGTTCTGTGTGGTCAGAAACAGACTGAGTTATCTGTTATCCCCCCCTGTCCATATGATAACAGAACCACTGCCACCCCAAGGCCACGGTCCAGGCTAAAACCTCCCAGCTGTACCAACTCGACACGTTTAATATTTATTGACATAAATCCTGAAGTCATAGCATTGGGCTTATCAAATAAATAATGGGCATCTAAATAAAGAAGTGTTATTTCCTGACTGCCCTGCCCCTAAACCGCTGGCTTACAATACCAAATATTCGAGAGCAATAGCCACTAGTTTTGTTTCTAATCAAAATAAATATTTTCCCGATTTTTTAAAATTTTCCCTGACTTTTCCCTGAATTTTCCAGAATCTTAAAATTCCCTGACTTTTCCAGGTTTTCCCGGTTTTCCCTGTCACTAGACACCCTGCTTTACTTGCTAAAAATGATTGACTGTTGATACGTTCACCAGTTTTCAACAAAATGTTCTTACAAATACCAAGCTTTTTCATGAATAAAAATTGAACTCAGGGGCATTCTTTTTTGCAGTTGATTTATCAACAACATTCAAACCCTTTTCCCATCTTTTTAATGTTTATAAAACAATACACAGAGGTAACTTTGCCGATTGACAAGTCCTTTCTTTGACACTCCTTTTTTTATTTTCTTCATTTTTCTTTATGTAACGCACTGTTGACTATTTAATGCTAAAATTCTTTGTGACATGCTTGTTTTCACCACATTTTAATTTATCTAAAAGGTCAATTTCCTCAATCAATGCCAGAATGTTTTTTTGCCTTTTCTTGTCCCTATCAACGTTTCCAAAACTAGAAGACACTATAAGCAAATACACCTGTTTGGTAACTGACAAAAAAAACAAATCTGAGTTAAATACGGCCGCCAGATCCAATTATCGATATTTGGAATTCGAAAACTATTAAATTAGCAGTAAGTAAACAGAGGGGATGCTAAACTTATGTATGGAGTTGAATGTTGGGGCAGGAATGACTCATTATTGTTTGTTAGTGATGAGAATGCCAATTGTTATAAATAAGGAATCCCTAACTTTTGAGTAGTAGGGATAGTAGAGTACAATTATAATGGATGTTTGGAGAACAATCAGATTTCTTAGTGATAAATAACTGCAGCACTGCATGAAATAATTAGGACGAGAACACATTATCCTACAACATGTATAGTAACTATACTGACTTTCTTGTTATTTTTCTTAAATACGATACATATTAGCACGATATCCTGTATTTTTGCCAATCGCTAAAATTGAGGATCTACTGTATATTTTTATGATTTTTGAAAGCTTGTAATGATTTTAAAACATTAGAATTCCATTAAAGACAAAGATTGTTTAAATTGACTTATTTTTAAAACATAAAAATAACTGAATATAAAACGAATAAAACCATGAATGTAAATCTTATTTTAATACCGACCTTAGCAATAGAGATTGTCTGTTGCTCCATTGCTTCATGGATGGCTACTTGGTCTCGAGGATCCATCTTGTCAAACTCATCAATACAGCAGACACCATTGTCAGCTAACATCAGAGCTCCTGCTTCAATGACAAAGTCAAATGATTCTTCATCTTTCACAACAGCAGCAGTGAGACCTGCAGCACTGGAGGCTTTTCCAGATGTGTAGACAGCTCGCGGGCTCATATCTGCAACCTACATAACAAATATTTACAGCCTGTTTCAACAGTTTCATATAACTATATTTACTAATTTTAATATCCTATTTCCTACTGTTTTTATGTGTCTGTGAATATGGTGAACTGTTCAGTATTAAAAAGTTGTTCAATGTTTTTTTATGGTTTATTTACAAAAATGGTAAGATGATTATTTCTTAGATGATTTTTATATCTCACCATTTAGGTACTGTAAGTTTTTTCTTAAGTAATAACTTTTAACACGGCCATAAACTGTTTAAATTTAAATTTTTATATCAATGATAACAAATTGGTTTCAAATATTTTATCACAAATATTTAAAATTGTTTTTAAACCATAATAAACTTTTAAGAACTTCAAACAAACCAACGATCTGCCAAGGAGCAGTAAACAATAACAGACATAAAGGATTATCAGTATCAGACTTTGGATAACACCAGAAACAAGCAAGGAGTGAGTTAAAAAAAGACTTCAGAATCATACAAATTTAAATGATATTACAATACTTGCTTATAACTGATTTAATTATAAACATCAGACTTCCAGGAATTGTTCCTTCCTGCATTGAAGACCGACTGGCACTCTATTCTGTCGGCAATGTGTTCACACTTTTCAAGTTCAACATAATACTGCAACTTTGAATGATAAGATTTTAAGGTTTTTCTACCATGAATATACAACTATATTCGGAGTTATATTAAAGAAATTGATAAACATCATAGTTACCCATCTAGGCCATGGTTTTAGGGCACTAGCCATACATAATTATACTTTTTCAAGTTCCTCATTTGAAATCTAATATCCCAGTGCTCCCTTGTCTAACTTACCTTGCATCCCCCTCTTTTTATATTGTGATTTAGGTTGTAAGTTTTTCTTATCTCTGACCTATTGATCAGGCAGATTATATCTTGAGTTACCCTCTGTGACCTACATAATTTCAACATTGCATAAATTTGGCATTATTTAATTAAAGTTAAAGAAAATTATTAAAACAAAAATTTATATTTTTTTCAAATTAGAGTTAGTCTTTGGTGTACAATTAATTCTTCAAATCAATTGACAACGTACATAAGCTACTGATTGACACTGAGTAAAAACTAAACTGAAGACATAAAAACCAATGACATTTTTATCATCTCTAAAACATTTGATAAAAAGATAATATATGACTATAAAATGTAACCTCATATATGCTGCAAATTTCGAGAGGCGATAGATTTTCTTAGACAACACAGACATCTAGTCTTGTACACAATATATCTGAAAATTAATTCTTTTGAAGCAAACGAGTAATGACATTCATGCGATCTGAGCTTGGATGCCTCCTACCAATTATGTGTCATGATGAACTGACCTCATCTTTAAAACCCAATGGATTAGTAACAGGTGTAATGACGGTTATATTAATACTATATAACATAAAAAATATGTAAACAAATATCCTAGTAAACATAGAAATTGTAAAAACAAAACCCCATAAGAAAAGAAAAAACATAAATAAGGAAACAGCTCATACTCTGAGCATAATCCTAAAACAAATTACAAGTATGAAAAGAGGTTTACAAGGAAGACAAATGCCTAGCTTAAGAACACTCTTATTAAGTGTAAAGCAGAAATGAAAGTATAAGAAAATAAATATAATTAACAAATAAACTTCTTGCTAAGTTTATTATGAGGACGGCTATGTTACAAACTATTTGATCCTTCCAAACTATGGTAGGGGATCACTCAAAGGACAAAAATATTTTCTAGGAAATGAAAAATAGTTGAGAAGGCACTTGTAACTTCTCTTACAGTATATTTTTGTATTTAGATTTATTATATAAATGAAATAATATTTCTTGCTAGACCCTATAGGATAAGAATGAAAATTAACTATTATTTTATAAACTATCACTTTTTTTATATTCTAAACAAAAAATGAATTTTTTTAGAAAAAATGACAAGTGCCTACAATTGACAATTTCTAGTTAAAGTTATATCATGAGAGGATATTATGCCTACATGAAAACTGTTGGTATTTTCAAGAAATAAACATCACAGGTTTCATAACACTACTCTAAATCTTCTACTTTATAAATCCTTCCTGTCATCTTAACATATATACACACTTAGTAAATGGACTGGGGTTTTAGTGTGTAATCATTAATATTGTACTATATGAATGTAAATCTCAGCATTATAAATAGCTTAGGATATCTCAATAATCATTTGTATCAGCAGACTACTCAAGTTTATAACTTTTAAATACCTGTTTGAGAAATTGTGACTTGGCAGTGCTTGGATCACCAACAATGCAACAATTAATGTCTCCACGCAAAGTTGTCCCTTCCATTGTTGTTTTAGGCACTCCTCCAAACAGCATCAGTATGATTCCTTTAAGCACATTTATATAATAAGAAATTTTATAAGCGTCAGGGTTTATACAGTTTTTATTTTTAGTGGTTCCCTTTGTGATAGCATTAACATAAGAATATACTGAAAGATCTTGTTATTTCTTTGCCACTTGAAAATACTTTAAATAATCCCCTTAACTACATTCATATTATATGCATATCTGTTAATATATGACGTACCAATTTATATATATTTTTACTACTTACAATTTCCATACTTCACCTTACTGGTAAAATAGAAATTTCCTAGCAATCGGTCCCTTTTAGTATTTTAAATAATGCCAACTGTGTAGGTGTTAACTAAGTGGTAAAGGTATTTATTAGATTCAAAAAAGTTCAATTACCTTCAATAATTTCTTGTTCACATTGTTAATATGATTAAGTATAAATATTTTGACTATCCTTATATTTGTTTATATTCATTTAAACAAAATGTTTTATTTCTTTTTATTGATACAAGATTCTTCAAGTGCCAAATCTATTTCAGCTAGGCAAAGCTGTGTCTTATTTATCAGCAGTTTATTTCAAGATGCCTACAAGTTTAATAATACACAAAATGTTATAATGAACTTATTTGCATCATTAATTACAATTTATTCATTTTTACAACAGTGTGTAATCTATTTAAAATAGGACTTACAATACTTTTACTTATGTTCAATCTAACAATTCCTATCAGATGCATATGATAATGTAACCAGCGTAAAATTATAGGAAGCCCTACGAGAAACCAATGGCGAACTACTACAAGCACACGCCAGTCTTTTAAAACACGAAAATGAGAGCATTGAATGGTTAAACCAACATAGAAAAATTACAATATTTTTATAGACAATAAATGTTATACCCTACATTTACCTTTTTTTATCTGATCATTCCCATGAATAGAAGGAAACAGACTGTTGATAAGATTTTGATAAAGGTTTTTATCCTTATTCATATCATAAATTTTAGACCATTCTGCTTCTGTCATATTCTTTCGCATCAGTTCAGGTGTGATTTCTTCCATTAACAGTTCTCCTCCTCCACCAAACTGAAAACAACTTGAGTATTTAGTATTACTTTAAACAGTTTAAATACGTTTTAGTTTGAGATAATGAAAAGAACATGAACCCTCAGTGACGGTCATGTCATATTGCCATTATGCAGAAAAACTACAGTAAAAACAAGTATAACACCAAATGTAATTTTACAATAAAAAATTAAGACCTTTAGTTTTAATATGTATACATTTTGTCCTTCCCAATATTTAGTGTTTTACAAGGCTTTGAAAACATAAATTATTATTTGAAAACATAAATTATTAAACCATATTTAAAATGTTTTTAAAACAAACCATTAATAAATTATAAAAACTGTTATAAGTAACTTTTTTTTAATGTCACATATTGCCCTTTTAAATCTATCTGTGTGGTCTTCTGGGAAATTCAAAAACAAACCAATTTTTCTCTTTACACCCAATGGCTGCACGACACACCACGATATCAAATGTATTTAGAATTTGTATTCTCCATGCCATTTTATATGACTTCTCAAGGTCAAAGGAAACAGCAACAAGAGTTTGATGCAAGAGAAAGACATTTTTTACAGCTTACTCTAACAAACTAATTGGTCAGCTGGTGAACATCCTTGTCTGAAACCATAATATTCATCTGAAAGAAAGCCATTGTTTTCTAGATTACAGACAAGAAAGTAGTTGATCATCTCCAGTTTGCATAGAGCACTTATTAAGAGTATTAGCCTATAACTACTGCGATTAATTTTTGTCTTCAACTGCTTCAAGAGGAGAAATTACTGCCCCTTCCAATCATGCATCAGGTTAACAAATCTCCAATAAATTATTTTCTTTCCGATAAAGAGAGATATTCTATGATGGAGCATACAATGTCATTAGAACTTGAAACTAAATTCTTTAGTGAAGAGAACTGGCTCTAGTTTGTTGATATAGAACAGGTTATTTAAAAACCTGTCTCTAGACAATCTAACAGTGAAGAGTGTTGCTTCTTCTTCATTTTTGTAACATTGGAATCTGGTATTGTAAGCAGCAGAAGAAATTTTTTAGAAAGATGTACCCTATAGATTAACAATTTCCATGCTATCTATGGTCAGACTGCCATCCAATTGCCTTGGCAAAATTAATATCAATGGATCATGATTTTTTTCATACTGTAAATGGTGTTTGTTTTCAAAATTGTGCCAATGCACTATTAATTTAAATTTAATCTGCTCTAATAATTTGCATAAGAAAGTTTTCCTTTAGGGTTGTCTCTTACATATCCTTAAAGCTTTTTTGTTACAAATGCAGATTTTCAGTGCATATATCATTTCATTGATCTATTCCATGGATCAAGTGAGCATTGTAGTTGAGATTGACCTTTCAGAAACATTAAAAATAGAGCCACACACAAAAACACAGCTTCAACATTTACAGGAAACCCATAACAACACACTTATCCACAACACCTCAAACCACCCTATCCAACACAAACACACTGCCTTCAGATCCATGCTCCATAAACTTAAGGAAATCCCAATGACCACCAACAAACAACTAGACATAATTAAATATTTAGCATACACAAATGGATACAACACCACAATAATAGACAAACTATGGTACAAAATACAAAAAAACACTAAAATTAACACCACAGACAAGGAAAACAAATACATCACATTACCATACATAAACAAAACAACAAACAAAATAGCCCGCAATTTTCAAAAAATAGGATACAAAATAGCATACAAAACTAATAACAAGTTACAATACAAAATACAACACAACACCAACAACAAAGATGAACTACAAGCACCAGGAGTATACAAACTGAACTGCGATTAATGTAAGAAATAATGCATTGGACAAACAGGTCACAGCTTTAAACAAAGAGTCGAGGAACACAAACAGAACACCAACTCAACATTTTACAATCACATAAAAGAAACAGGACACAATTACACAGATATTCACCATAACCTAGAAATACTACACATCAACATAAAAGGACCATATCTCAACACACTAGAACAATATGAAATTTACAGAAACACAAAGTATAAACATACTATACGAACAAACACAATACAAGTCATACATACTCTTCGATACTATCGAAAATCTACCTTTAAAACTGCCACCACTTGACCCGACAAATCCAAGCAGAAGACACTGATGAAGATCGGCATATAGCGATCGAAAACGTTCTGTCTCAGTAAGTTTTAACAAATTTACTAAATTTAAAGTTCGGATAACCATAAACTATTGTTTAAGTAATTTATAAGATTCACCGAACATAATGGACTAAACAAATTTACTAAATTTAAAGTTCGAATAGTCATAAACTATTGTTTAAGTGATTAATAAGATTCACCAAACGTAATGGACTACAAAATTCAAGAATTAAAAATAGTTTTAGTACATTTAATAACATCATCAATAGCAGTCAAACAATCTATGTCCAGTGATTATAGATCTCTGGAGATATAACAGGGATGTCGAATGCAAGAGGGCAAGGAACAATATAAAAAGAGTATTTATGGGTATGTAATAAACTACGGTTTAAATCAGGCAGTAGTGACCAAATGTTATCCTTGCACATAAAAAAGTAAACAGCTATCCATCCTCCTATAGATACTGCTACATTTGTCAGAGAACAGTCAATTAGCTGATTTACTCATTCAGATCTAATCTTAACAAGATGCTGTCACGAGTTGCATATTGGTGCACCTTAAGACATGTAGTCGACTCTGAAATCTATTATCAATATAAATGGAATTGGTAACTGATTTATAAGGTCTACTAGTTCATATTGTTGCAGGTTGTCACTTGATAGAAAGTAGACACAACATATGTTAAGTTTGTAAAGGACAGCTGTTTGAATGTCTACTGCTTCTATAAAAATTTACGGAGATAGCATCTATACAGTTCCAAGCGAGAACAGCTATGTATCATGTAACTTGATTATCTGAAACAAAGTTCTATCCAAAATCTGAATATTCCCTTAGAAATTGTATGATACTTTGAGATGAGTTTCTTGAGTATAGATGAACACACATTACATGTCTCTCACAGTTACACATCTATATCACACTAAGGCTGTTATTTCCACTGTATCAATGATTGATACTGCGGACATATGTGACTAGTGGAACTAACTTACCTGAATGTCATTGATTTCTGCCATTAGCCTGAAGTGTTAGGAGACATATGAGACAATGTATCCCCACATTACATTAGAATTAGAAACTAAAGAATTTTTTTACATAGGACCACAGGCCCTTGAGCATTTTGTAATTTACCAATTGTTTTTGATGGTGACATTTTATTTGTTGAAGATGATTTTTGTTTTATTGTTGAAGACTCTTGGAAGAGTTTAAAGTTATGTGAGGAAGCACAGAAACCTTTACCTGGTCAAAGAAACCAGTCCTCTTTAGCAGTGAAAGAGATTGCTTTTGGCTACTTGTCTCTACAATCAATGTTCCATTCTGTAACTTCCCTATAAAAGAAACAGGATCTGCTGCATATCCAATTTTTTACAAGGAAAAAAGATATCTTTACAATCTTCTGAACATGTAATAATTAAGAATGTTTGTGTTAATTGAGAAACTATTGCTACCACACATCCTATTTAGCATCATTGTTTTCACTAAGAGCATTTGGTAAAATTGGACAATGCCTCTTCCTCCAAACTGATTACAGCGCACTAACAAATTATGTTATCACTTTCCTAACTGAATTTTATTAAAACAAACTTTAGAGGTTAATTTGATCTTATTAAATATTTACAGTTTTCATTTAAAATAAGAGGAATACAATTGCAACTGAAAGAGCTTTAAAAAGAGGTTCAACTGAGTATGAGCTGCACAATAATTAACCTTACTTAAAAAGAGGTTCAACTGAGTATGAGCTGCACAATAATTAACCTTACTCTTTCTCACATAATCTTATGAGCTAATGACAAGGAAAATGGTGAATGTAGAAAAAGAAAAACATGTTTCATAGAAGTACAAAGAAGAAGTGCACAGAAGTTCATTGAGATTATTACTGTAGATTTAATAGGCCTTGGTCGGTACTTGGTAAGTTATTAACAGAGAGTAGAAATGATTATTAAGTCTGTCGAGATTTTCAGTCTGATAAATTTAAAAGAATACTAGCTGATTTTCCTAAGTGAGAAAGGAGCTGTTGCTCTATTTGAGTCTTTGTATTTGGGTATGTGGATATTGCAAATACCAATGTCTCCAGACAAATGGAGACATCTGCTGATTGTGAGCCCACTGACACTTCAATGGCACATCCTTTGAACTTTCCATGAACTTTGGGCATTTATCGGACAACTATCACTAAGTGAAAACACATACTCCTTTATTCTACTTCTTTATATTTGTTTTAAGTATTAAGTAGACTGAAATAACTTTCTGCTCTGACCTTCCAGTAATTCAATTAATTAAAAATGACTTTATCATCATACACAACACCTACATTTTAACAGGGTTATGGGCGTTTTTCAAATTATTGATTTAGCAGCTCATGAGAACTTGCATTTTCATAAAAATATCTAATTTTGTAGCAAAGTTAAAATTTAGTAATATTTGTTGCTACTTACTCTAGGATTCGTTGGAGTAACACTACAAGCCAGAAAAGCCATTCTATAATTTAAATCCCGAACTCCAAGAGCTTTCAACCCTCGAACCCCTTCGTTGTTTGAGTCTCCTGGTTTGTGATGGGCACCTGATTCTGCTCTTGCTCCTGGCAGAGACAAAGCACTTACATCTGGAACCACTACCAAAGTTCCTGTAAAGTCATACCTGTCTCCTGCTTGTACAGTTTCTACTGTTTCTGCTCGCAAAATCACTTCCACACTGGAAACCAAATACTAATAGTTATTTTTTGTTAAAACAAAACACCAGTTTCCTTATAAAAAAAATTAAGATAAATTTAAATGTAATTAAATCTTTTTGCTTGTTTGTAATGGTGTGTACAAGGTGAAGTCAGATTATTATTCAAGATATAAACTCTTAAGGAAAGCAACAGATATCAGTTGTGAAATAAGAATGAGGATGAGTCTGGATCTTCAAATTGAAAAGTATAACAGTCTTGTCTCTTTTACTTTGTAAAAATTAAGGTTATAAATATAAAACTGACAACTGAGAATAACTGTTACTACAATTTTAATCTTCTTTGAAATTCGTATATTGTTGAAAAATACTTAATTTTTAAATAGTTTGTTTTCTTATATATATCTTTGTTCCTTAAGCAATTTCATGTAATCTTTAGTCCTTCATTTATCTAGAGATCTTAGAACCACAATTAGTCCAAATTAAAGAAGTACTCCTGAATATTATTTAAAACATATAGAAACACAATGGAAAATAATACATAAATAAAATTAACTGCTGTTAAAGCACTAAGAGAAACAATCATTAAAGCATAAATTTAAACAATTATAAAATAATACAGTAGATTCTTGAAAATTCAACAGATATAATAGAGAGTTGATGAATTATAAAATATTATACCATTAACAAGTTAACTGTTACAGCAATGAGACTTGTTTGCTGCGCTGGTGCAGTGGTTTCACTAAGCCATTTTCTTCAAGGCACAAAATAATTAACCTTGGTATTATCACTAATACCTTTGTAGAAACTTTTGTTGTTTTATTACTTTATCATCCATACAGAGAAGTGTGTTTCCAGAAATTGTTGCAGCAAAATGACAAATGTCTTATGCAAGACCAAAACCTTACTGCTCTTCGTTAGTAATTTTAAATGTTTTGTTAAGTATAATTACATCTAAAAATTAAAATTAATATTTACCATTAGTTTTGCACTCAAAATTCTACATTTTGTAATGCTTTAGAATATTAATATTTGATTCAACTGTAAGAACATTGACTGCAGAGTGGTAGAATATAAATCATGGAGAAATGAGCATAAATTCTTGTGGAGCAATTTTGAAATTTTTCCCCATGTTATTTTGACTATCAAGATAAATAATCTCAATTCCAATAAGTGCCTGGGGTCCATCTGTTGAAAAATTCTTACTAATGATTCGTTAACAGATGGACTCCAGACAACCAATTTGTAATTCCAGAAAACACATTCTTATCTTTTGTCTACATCGATGGTCTATAAACTTTTCACCCTTGGGTCATACTGATTACTTCAGTGAGTTCCAAGGGTAAACAGGGTGCTAGTAAAATAGCTTGAAGAAATTCCCTGAGTTTTCCCTGACTTTTCCTCTTTTAGATGTCTATAGAAAGCCCAGTTTACATTGGGCCCATCCATTGATATCTGAAGGATCTTGGATAAATCCAGACTTTGAACACTTTTTAAGAACGAATTATAAATTACTAAATTCATGCACCATATAATCTCTGCTTCGGTCACTTCATCTTTTAGTTTATATTTATCCTAAGGAAGTAGGGGAGGTAATGACGACATCTGCATGACGCGATTGCCCGCTACGGCAATGAAAACTGGAACCTTCCATGTTGAAATAAACAGTGTACAAATAATCACCGTCAAATAAAACACATACTATCACGAGTCTAGACAAATAGCTGG
This sequence comes from Prosapia bicincta, assembly GCA_036971475.1. Classification (NCBI taxonomy): domain Eukaryota; kingdom Metazoa; phylum Arthropoda; class Insecta; order Hemiptera; family Cercopidae; genus Prosapia; species Prosapia bicincta. The sequence goes on from JBAIZL010000005.1 coordinate 191,997,617, forward strand.
CTACAAATGTTTACACAGCGTTCTGTGTGGTCAGAAACAGACTGAGATATCTGTTATCCCCTCCCGTCCATATGATAACAGAACCACTGCGCACCCCAAGGTCTCGGTCCAGGCTAAAACTTCCCAGCTGTACCGACTCGACACATTTATTATTTATTGACATAAGTCCTGAAGTCATAGCAACAGGCTTATCAAATAAATAATGGGCATCTAAATAAAGAAGTGTTATTTCCTGACTGCCCTGCCCCTAAACCAGCCCGCTGGCTTACAATACCAAATATTCGAGAGCAATGGCCACTAGTTTTGTTTCTAATCAAAATAAATATTTTCCCGATTTTTTAAAATTTTCCCTGACTTTTCCCTGAATTTTCCAGAATCTTAAAATTCCCTGACTTTTCCAGGTTTTCCCGGTTTTCCCTGTCGCTAGACACCCTGGTAAACACATTTTAAATTTCCAGCCAGTATCTATAATTTCTGTATCTGGGCTAGTGGCTGAACACAAGCATACGCTTGCTAAATTCGCTAGTTCAATCACTATTGTGTTGTTTTGTATTGTTACGACCACTACACGTGACAACATCTGGTGGTTACAAGCTTTAATAAGTAGTACCTTCTCTATCAAACACTAACAGAAAATCCTCATATCAAGTTGAACCTCGTTGGTTCAAGAAAGTTCTCGTGCCTTCCATTTATTTCTAGATGGCAGTAATTGCAGTATAAAAACGCTAGCGGTGCACCACGAGTCAGTTCACCTAAGAAATGTAAAAGGAGCAAACCTTTGTGTTGTGAAAGTAGTACCGCATAACTCCTTAGTTTAAAACGTGGTTGTAAATGTTTAAAAAACATCTTGTAACAGTATTCTGATTTGACATGTTTGTGTGTGCGAAGCAAAATATAGACAGTGAATGCAGAACATTCAAAGATCAGAGGAACTTTTACTATTTCTTAATTGGGTCCAGTAAGAAGGCACTATGTTTGATTTCCAATAAAACCTTCTCAAAAGAATATAATATTAAACATTATTATGAAACAAAACATTTTTAAAAATTACTCAAATTACCTGAAAGTTTGCCGGCAGAAAAATTTAAAGCTATGAAGCGTGAAACTTGAAATCTACGCTTACAAAACTCAATACTGTACAAGAGGTTGCAGCTCATGCCAGCTTTTGTGTGTCTCCTCAAATAGCTAGATGTCGGTATTTACCGACGGAGAAATGATCAAAGAATTCATAGTTACATTAGCCAAATAAATATGCCTCGAAAAGGTAAATTTATTCAAATGTGTCAATTAGTTGGCAAACACCGTGGCTAGGTAGGTAGAAGCAACAGCAGAAAACATATCAACTCAACTCTCTGACAAACATGGATATCTCAATCGTTTTCTCTGGCCTTGGGTGAGTCAACCGATCTGTAAAATACTGTTTAGATATTGATTTTTATTTGAGGAGTAGATAAAATCTATGAAGGGTATGAAAAACTTCTTGATATTGATAGTATTCACGGCACAACTCCTGGTGAAGATATATTTAAGAAACTTGAAAATGCTATTACTAAAAAAAAACCTTCGATGAAAAAAACATGTTACAACTGACGAAGGTGACATATGACAAAAACATATGTGATAAAAATAAAGGTGTGGTCGCTCTTCTGTAAAAGGGCGCAGAGGATGATAGTGGTTGAAAACCATTAGTCTTACATTATATCATTCATCAACAATCTCTGTGCAGAAAATGTTTCGTTATGTCTGAAGTTCTAAAATCAGTTACATCAATTGTTAATTTCATCAGCTCCACTGGGCTAAACCACAGAGAATTCCTTGAGTTTACTAGAGATGGGGAAACTGATTTACCATATCACCATATGCTGGCATAGTTGCGGAAAAGTCTTTCAGCTCTTCTTTGAACTTCAAGCAGTAATCAAATTTTTTTGAATGAAAATATCCGAATTACTAAATAGCAAATGGCTGTGGAAATTACCATTCTACGTCAATTTGATAAAACATTTGAGCGAGCTGAATTTGAGGTTGCAAGGAGAAAACCACTTTCTCCCTGATTATATACTAATATCAAATCGTTCCGTTAGAAAATAATGTTTCAACCACAATGGCTTGGAAAGTGTTTCACACATTTTAAAACATCTGAGGTATCAGCCACACTACTGAAACTTAGATTCCTGTTGATTTTGAAGTCGAAGCCTTGAATGCTTTAAATATAAATTTTGATACTCGTATCTCAGATTTGCGATTTGTCATTGCGAACAAAATTAAGATTTTTCAGAATGCTTTGATATCGATATTGAAAGCCTATCCCCAGAACTTAAAATGGAAATTATTGACCTACAGTGCAGTGATATATTCAAGAACAAATATAAAAACTTATATTTGTTGGAATTTCATAAGAGCCTTCTATTGGCAAAATTTGATAATTTGCACATAGACGTTTTCTTTTTTTAGTACTATTTACTTGTGTGAGAAAACATTCTCCGAAATATAGAACATAAAGGTTTACAGAGCTAAGTTAACCGATGAGCATCTTAAATCTCTATTAATAATTGGTATGAGTAAAATTGATCCCCAACTACAACTATTGTCAGTGTAAAATTCCAACCACATAAATCTTATTAGCATTTTATATGTTATAGTGTATTTATATATTATGTTAATTGGAGATTCATTTCAATTATTTCTTTGTCATTGTCCTTAATTTAAATTTCTGTGCATTATACTTGTCATTAAGCTTTACCTAGCAAATAAATAAAACCGAGTAATTATCATTCTGTATTTTTTTTACCCAACTTATCACAACAACAAGGCATTAGTTGTCGCAGGCCTGATTGGTGACCCTGGCTGACCGGATTTGGCCCACCGGCTGTAGTTTGGAGATCCCTGGTATATATAAATTTTCAGGACGTCCGGATCATTATATTGAAGCTGGTTAGCTAATTGAAGCTTATTTATTTTCTAACAAGCTAAAGTTGTTACGCAATAGTAAATATCTTAGTGATACATTAGCTCAGCTACCTGAAGTATATCAAAATATATCTACTCGATTCAGTCTTTCCTCTGACAACAAAGTTCTTTACTTGTTTTGTCACTTTGCCATTATCTTTCATTATCTAACTATCTTGGCAATATATAGTTAATTATCAATTTAAATAGATTGTACCTTAGTTTATTTCTGGTATAAAGTAACTGTAAACAATTGTAAATATTTATTGCTTTTTTTGGTGATGGGATCTTTAAAAAAAAATAGGATATTAGTTAACAATTTCTAATCATCACTCACCTTATAAAACGGAGTTGCCATAATGAACTAGAATCACCATAAGCATTTAAATCTTAAAACAATGCAAAAATATACTGGGTGAAGATAAACTTAGCTAAACACATTAAAATAGGTTACGAAAAAAGATTAGGCATCACTTTAGTCAAAGACTTTTATATACAGAATTCAATAATGAAGAAACTCAAAATTGTTTAGGGAATATAATGATAAATATGTGTGAAACATGAACGGTTTCATGTGCACTTTTATCTCCAGCCCGAATTTTAAGAAATAATATTTCACTTTGCCTGCATAAATAAAGATTCTTTCATCTACAATATCAAGAGGTAGCACAGAGGTAAAATACATTACAATAAAAATATTGGCCAAAACCCTAATACCACAAAAATAACTAATATTACAAGTTATTTAAGATTAAACCCTTACTTATAGTTCTATGACCAATGGCATCATTATTAGAAGGTCCTATTACAAAATTACAACCTAGAATTCAATTTACTAATAGACTAGAGGTCAGTCCTATATGTAAATTATTATATTCTAGATGTAATTTTTCAATAGAATCCTCTGATGATGATGACATTGTAACACACTTTAGATGATGTTACATATTAAATTGGCAAGGTTCAGAAAACAAACGAGAATGTATTCAAAAATTTGTAATAATGTACAACTGTATAAAAAAAAATTGTAATGTATGAGAAATATTTTAATGAGATCTCTGGTTGTTAGTGACATCTAACGGAGAATTTTAAAACGTGTATTAAAATCGGGATGCGCCCCCCGGATGCGCGGTAGGTAGGAAGGTTGCTCGCAAATACAATATAAGGCCTCTTTTAACCAAGATGTAATTATTTTGTTTTCAAAGTTTAATTTAAACCTCCTTTTTAAAACATGTTATAATCGTGAGATAGAAGACAGCGTACGCAACCAAGTACAAGATGGGACGCTGAAGTTACCAATGACATTTCCTGAAACTTTCCACGAGGAGGACGCGAGGTTACCAGATGTGAATGCAGCTAAGTGAACGATTTAAGACTTTAAAGATTTATTTCAAAATTTAAAACGTTATACAGCATAACTCAAACTAAAGAACCTTGAGCGTTTCAATTCATTTACCTAACAGTAATTTACGCACACTTTGGTGCAATTGTGTTCACCTTGAATTATGAAATTTGATTATAAAAAAAAAGGGGAAGTAAACTCGAGTGTAGATTCATTTACAGCCATTGATTGATTAATTGTTTGTCAGAATGTTATCCTTAAAAATTCATAAATTAAATATTAAATGTCCGTAACTGAATGTCAAGAAATTTGTATCATGATTGTAACTTACCTTTTGTTTGCCGAATAAAAAGAGTATAATTTGCTTTAATTGCATTTAATCGAGTAATTATTTAACCAGCACACAATTCTTGCATTTCAAGTTAATAAGCCTTAAGATTTAATTTAATGAGACTCTGCTAATTTAAATGATTTAATCTTGTATTTTAAAGTATTACAATGTAACGGAGTTCTACCATCAAAGGCGATACAGATAGACGGTTATTATTACGCCTAAACTGTAAGCTAGAACTAAAAATTAAAGCTTAAACTAAAAGAATTTAAATTTACTAAGTAACGTTACAACATGGTTATTGAAATGTACGTTTGGATTTAATCTTAGGTAACATATAATATTAGTTATTTTTTATTCTTTTTGTGATATTTGATATTTTGCCAAAATTTTTATTGTAAAAGATTCTCCCATTTTCAACTGATCCTTATAAGAAATGGTTCTGCATTTGTATTTTCTTAAATTCACAATCACATCTTAAACTAAATTAATAAAATTATACGAAAGTTATTTTATTTTAAAAAATAATGATATAATAAAACGTCATTTTAACAAAATCGACAAATGTATAAAAAAATTTCTTTAAAAAAGAAATGTTGATACTTCCGTGTCATAGTCAACAATTTGTTTTTGTTTCAATTCTTCCCAATTCCGTTTTTAGACTCTTAGAAGCCATTTTTTTATCCCAGTGGTCAAGTTCTGATGAAAAAATTTTTCAAACCATTCTGAAAGTAACCAAGAAAATGTCATATATCCATACCTTATTGATTTCTGAAACAGTCTCCCAGTAAAATTAAATCTTTCATTCTCTTGTACCGTCAAAAAGGTTTTCATTAATATCCACTTCCAGAATTTTTTTTAACACTGTTTCAGACCAGATTTTGTAGTCTTCTTCATTCCCTTCGGCACTTTACTCCAATACAGTTATTTTAAACAATTCCCATGACTTCCTTTAAATTTATCTACCCAATCTGTTCTTTACTATATAGTTATACTCAAACACTTCGGCAAATTTTTGGGCCTCTACTTATATTATTGTACCAGACAAAAACAATTTTTTTCATGAGATAATTGTACCTATTGCAGCATAGTATTGTCCCAATTTTGGATCTAAATTACTCAAACACACTAGGATACATTCTATGACCTTTAATATTATTACTAAACTGTTTGACAGAATACCATATTTCAATGCTACATCCTTTTTTTACATCCATTTTATTTTGTAAAATAGACTAAAAATTGTATGGTAAATTATTCCAGAGATAAAAGGCCATTAAAAATGTTGTGAAAAAGACCTTCGTAAAATAAAGACTTTCACTGCATATAATTGTGAGACACTGCATATAATTGTGAGACACTACATAATAATTATGTTTCAAATTTTCACGTGTTAAAAATAAAACTAAAATCCTACCTCCTTGGGATACAACCTCGTGGAAGTTCAGCTTGTGTTTCTTGAATACGTACTTTCTGAAAGTCTACAAAAGTTGATTTGTCTACCTCTAATAAAAATCTCCTGCGATTACTGCATACAGGGTTACGACAAATCGTTGGCTGAGTAAACTGTAAAATAAGAATTTAAAACTTGAAAATGTGTTACATAAATGGTATTTTTTACCATTTATTGGTAATTTTGGTAGTTCAAATATTGAATGAAACATACACTTTGGATATAATAAGCAACATCAACATAATATGTGTTACAGCTAAAAATATCATGTTACAGAATATGTTGTATATTTCACTTATTTTATATTCATTTGTTTTCAGTTATAATACTCATTTGGTTTTTCATGTTTCAAATATTTTTTTTTTTATATACCTTTACAACTTTTGTTAAGTTTAAAGTTTTTATTATTTCTTGTTTATAATTATAATTTTTAAATTACATCCAACTTTGATTTTTTGATTTATATATATATATATATATATATATATATATATATATATATATATATCATATATATATATATATATATATATATATATATATATATATATATATATATATATATATATGAAGTTAATATATTACTATTGTAAGTAATTTTATCCACCATTAAGTGCAATGATTTTACCTTGTGTGATGAGGCACCTTTTGGTCACTTGACCATTGTCGAATCACTGTGATTCGAGTGATTCGACAATGGTCAAGTGACCAAAGGATGCCTCATCACACAAGGTAAAATCATTGCACTTAATGGTAGATAAAATTACTTACAATAGTAATATATTAACTTCATAAAGTCAGTGCAACGGAAAAACAATGGATAACGTAAAATATATTTATATATATATATATATATATATATATATATATATATATGTGTGTGTGTGTGTGTGTGTGTAATAATTTTTGGCTCTGAAACTACTTTTCTTGCTCTGCAAACACCTTATTGTAATGAGTAAACCATTATGATTCCTTAATCTTCTTATAAAAAATTAGTAATAAACAGGCAACCTGTTAATTAGAATTTTTATTCAGTTAAAATGGATAGAGCTTTCCAGTAATCTGAGGATGATAGATTATTCTCAGAAAAGAATATTTTGTACTTTGTTATTAATTCCAAGGATTTCTTTCTTTTCTTCAAACTTGCACAAGTAAATACTTTTAAAAAATTATCTTGTTAAAATGCTGAAATATGACATATTTTTAACATATTTATATAAAATACGAATTATAATAATAGCACAATAATTAATAAACAAAACCATTATCCAAAACAAACAATATTTCAGACCCACATAAACTATAATAAAACAAAACCACAAGGTTTATTGTTAAATAAAAGAGGTTGAGTCAGGTACAATTATTTATTTATACAAGCAACGTTTCAATAACGGATATTTCATTATTGTCTTCAGGCACAACACATAAGTACAAAATTAAAATTACCAACTATAATAACAATAGATCACAAATAAACACAGGTACAAGGAAATTTCTTATATTTATAAAACACTACATAAACCTCTAAAATGGGTAACGTCAAAGAAAATTATTTAATATTAATAACATAACAACAAACTGAACATCAAAGCATTTTAAGAAAAGAAAGACATCTTGTCTTCAGCATCCTATTCTCGGATATCTTCAGTATCTTATTCTCACATATCTGGAGCATTTTATGCCTAGTGTTCCCCAAACATAGCTTACTCATCCAGATTAATTTATTGCTAACAAAATGTTTACAAATAAGTATCCAGTACGTATCCAGTGTTTTACAATCCGTAGTCCATAAATAAGTAAGCTTAAGGTAAAGTCGTATAGTTTCTTATTCTTCCTCCTAAGACTAAATCTAGCCCAGGATCAAACGTAAAAGATAAAATTTCATAATCCCGAATGAATTTGACAGCCTATCTTTAGTAAAAGTAACTCTTTAAAAAAAATGATAGATTACTGGGTTCGAATGTAAATGATTAAATCATAACTAACACTTTATGCATATTCCATATATACCAATATATATTTTGTCTTTTTTATACTAATTTGAAACATCCTTAATTGTATTTTATTTAGGTGAGGTAAACAAAAACTTTATTTTTCTATATTTCAAAAAATTAAGTTTATTTGTACATTAACATTAAATGTTAGCTGTGTATTTGAATGGTGGTTGTCATATATAAAAGACTTACCTTAAATTGTTGTTCTACGTCTTTCACAACAGTTTGACAATCTAAACAAACAAATGTTCCTAATACTAGCTCAGGATGTACAGGATGTGTCCTTACAACTTGTCCTGATATACGAACCAAAGTTCCAACTTTGGTTGTGGTTAGTTCACGGACCTTGTGACGTGTTGGTACATCTACAAAACTTACATAATATTCTTTGCCTGGTCTTGCTTCTCCACGATCTTTAGCAAAGTTGCAAACTGCCTGACACAAAAATGGATAAATTCTGAAAAACAGGTTCTTTATTAGAGAAAAAAATATTAATAAATATTATAAATATGACTAATTTATTTTTTTACGACTCCCACAATATAAATAATACGGTGTTAGTGAACTGATCTAAAAAAATTATGATTTTCCAGATTTAAATAATAAAAATTAGATTAAAAAAGGTATACAAATGAAAATTTAGAAATTTACAGCCATAAAACTGACGACATAAATTAAATAAAAAACAAATGTAGATTAAATCAAAACAATACAATTTACAAATAGTTGATGACTAACCAGCAGTTTAGAAACAAGAAATTATTTCTGAATTTGACAACAGTGTAATGTAACACTACATATGCAACCAAACATCAAATATATTTTTAATAATAGATCTTTGAAATTGTATGTAACCACAAAACCTGACACTGAATAGTAAACTATAAGCTTCATAATTTGTTATACCAAATTTAATTTCATTTTTTTTATGAAAGGTTCTACATTTAATAATGCAGTAGAATCTTATTACTAGGGATATTTCATTAGTTACACTTTTTTTAATATGTAAGGTAGGCGGGAAACGTCTGGGAGTCGTGGGAGGTTTACATCTGGGTGTAGTAGCAGCATTGTAAAATTCCTATGCACATGCAACGATCAAGCAGGCACACAGGCTCCAGCCACTATGGAAATTAAACTTGTTCCTCCCGCCGATTGTGAAATTTGTGGTGTTGTTATAACTACAACAAAAATATGCGACCGGAATTCATTGCAAGATGTGTAGTGTTTATGATTAGGACATTTTGTCAAAGACAAACATTTGTCTGTCGTGGAAATCAATCATTCATTGAAAAGAAAACATTATACAATGAACAACAAAGTGGCTGTTTCAACAGTTGCCGAAGATCTCCAAAGAGCCATTGATACCAATCAGCGCCTAATGCTTGACAAAATTCTTTCTCAACTGTATCCAAATGGAAATAAGTTGTACATCCCTTGGCCGGATTATTTCTGAAGATTTTCCTGAAGATTAATTTGACGCCTAACAAGCCATGACAAACGCTTGGCCACACGCTGCTTGTTAAACTCTAACCTGCTTGAGAAGTTTCTTCGGATGTTTTCGGACTTCTCCATTACTCCTATGACCATGCACTAAGTGACTTCCACTTTTTTCTGCAGCTAAAGCTATATTTTGGAGAGACGCTTCATAAACGAGGAAGATTTGAAGATGTTGAAGATAACTAGTCGGTACGGCGGCAGAACTGTATGACGCTGGATTGAAAAAAGTTTTACCACGTTACCAAAAATATAAACAGAGCAATTACTTGAAAAACAAGGCAATTATGAATAAATATAGGTTTGTATGTACTTTTTAAAATATATTTAAATAAAAAATTTTTACTAAAAAAAAGTCGCTAACTTATTTTTGAAACAACCCATGTTTAATCTACTATTTGGGGATGCTTATCAGGTGGTCTAAATGCAAACATTGGTTTTAAACATAAGTTTTGAATACAGTAATTAAAAAATACATTAATATATTTGCTGTAGCTACTATAACGAAAAATTCAATGACAGTGCAACAAAACATTTTTTCACTTAATTTAATAAGAAAGCCTTCTGATTGAAAGCATTTTGAGACTACTTTAAAAAACAGAAGTCATGTTTCAGCCCATTTACTTTTACAAACATTACTGATACATATGCACTATAAACAATTCGTTTACATCATTTGAGACAGTTTTAAGATGTGATATTCCATGCTAGTGACCTTTTGGCTACAACAGCATAAAGCAAAGAATTTGAAGTTTTCAACATGTATAAAGATTACTAAATTAGTATTATAATTATTAGTAATATACTAAAGGAAAAAGATTTACAATTCTAATACATCATTTTTAGGGAAAAATCCAATTGTCAGAATGAATAAGCAAATGTGTCAGCAACTGTTTAGGCTGCTGGATTTGGCTGTGAAGTGTCTGTTTACATGGTAAGCTGGTGGCATGATTTATCTTTAAAACACATCTGCTATAAGCGGTATCTGGTTTAATAAGGTATTTTATAATTAGGGACTACTCCATGTTAAAAACCAATGTAAATATCAAAATTTCCAAATCAATAGTTAAACTATAGCCTTCAAAAGATGTTCTCACATAACAATGTAGTTGTCCAACAATATTTAACAAAAACGTCGTACTGCCAATAAAAGTAACAGCCTTTTTGTACTAAAAGACATAAGTGTATAGTCATGGCCAGGTAATTACCTAAATTTAAATCTAATTTAAAATCTTTGAACACTGGTGAAAAACCAACTCTCAAAAATGTATTGTCTTATACAATGTACCCTCATTATAGATATATATTAACCATGCTATTATAAAAATTCAATTCATTAGCAGTGAACGCTAATTGATAAATATGATGTTTGATAGGTTTTACCCTAATAATAAGTTGTCTAAACAATTTGGCTTATGTTCTAGCCAAATCAAATTTACTATAATTTTAAAAAACTCACCTATAATATTCTTCTACTATAGTAGTTGAAAGGTTCTGATTGTATTTTTCAACATCTTCAAAGCTGATTTCAAGAGTGCTGCGTTCCATGCTATGCAACTCTTTAGCACCTTCCAAATATTTAATTTCACCATCTTCTTTAAATCTTTGACAAAATAAAACATTGATTAATTTATTTAAAAAATGCAACAAAATTGTTTATTAAAATGAAATTTTTCAAATCAAAAGCACTTTTATTTTATTTTCTTAAGACTCAAGTTATAATAGATTAAAGAGCTTTCTTAAATTAGAGTACATAAAATATTAAATTACTAAAAACTATACCATAATATTATACAGCGAAACTTGTTTGAAGCGGAATCACAAGGGATCGAAAATATTTTCTTAATTGGACAAGTTTACACATTGTACAACTAACCTTTTTAAATAATTTACTGTATAATTTTTGTAATAATTTTAGTTTATACAGTATTAGATATCTTTTTATGAGAGAAGCTGTTAATTCTGGAAATAATGATACAGTATTTACTTTCTACTTTTTATTAACTAAATCACTACACCCCACATTCAGGAAATATAAATAAAGTAGGCACTACCCAAGCATGAATAAATTATAACCTATTATTTTTACACAAAAGTTACCCCAGTACATATTCTGATTTCTTTCAAAAGTCTAACAAAGAAACTTATTTTCACAACACCATCGACGATGACCAAGCAGGATTTAGACCGAGACGAAGTACAATGGATCAAGTAGTATACTTCTCACAGTGTGTCAAAGACGGCTTCCAAAGGAAAATGTCCACCCTGTCTGTACTAATAGACCTAAAAAATGCCTATGACACCGATTGGAGAGAAATGCTCATACACAAGCTAGCCCAAAGTGAAGTTAGGGACAATTTATATAAGTGGATCAAATCCTTTCTGTCACAACGTCTTATTAGAGTAAGATATATAGGAAGAATGTCCAAATATCGTATTTAAAGACAGGAATTTTAGCCGTAATCAGTTGTATACTCTTTAATTTGATGATCAATGACGTACTCACAGCAGTTCGAGCAGTGCCTGGAGTACAAGGCCTACTCTATGCAGATGATCTAATTCTCTGGGCTAGTGGTAGTAACATGAAATCACTAGAAGAAGCAATAAACAAGGTACTGACTAACCTGCTGCTTTGGACGGAGACTAACCCAATGTGTGTGAATGCGAATAAATCAATTTACCAACTTTTTACACTCTCAACAAGGCGACCTGAAATCTCTCTGCGATACGGGAATAGCGAACTCATGGAGAGCAATATCTGCAAATACCTGGGAGTTTCAATAGATTCCAAAATGACCTGGAAACCACACATCAAAGAAAGCTCCAACAGAGCCATTAAAAGAGCAAGACTGCTGAAACGCCTAACTGCCACAACAGGGGGAGCAAATCAGGATGTACTGAACACAGCGTACAAAACATATATACGCCCCATACTCGAGTACGGAGCTGGAGCAACAATCACAGCGTCAAATACCACATCCCAAATCTTGGATAGAACCCAAAATGCAGTACTCCGATTCATCACTGGTGCACCAAAATCGACCCCGATAGCAGCAATGGAGGCACAGTTGGAAACAGAGCCAATGCAGTTTAGAAGAGACAAACTCAGCCTCGGGTTTTGGGAAAGAAACAAAAGGACGTACAGCCACTGATGGGCAAACTTCGAAAAAGCCACAACGAGGCTAAAAACACAAAAAACTCCGATAGCCACATATAAAGAGTTGATTAAGAAATACAACATCAACATTGGCACTCATACAACAGATATCGGGACACACGAAGTGTTCAATTCACTGCCCAAGGGAATCCTAAATCTTCTTGACCACAATATCCCAAAGAAAGACTGTAACCCACTAGAACTAAAGGCTGCAGCCCTCAGAACCATCAACACAGTCTATCTAGAGACACAGTGGCTACATGTATATACCGATGGATCGTGCCTCCCAGACAAAGGACAGACTGGAGCTGGTTATTACTGTAATATTTTCGAAGGATCGCTAGCAGTTGGTAACAACCAAAGTGACTTTGACGGTGAAATAACCACCATACTAGCCACATCAAACGAAATGAAGAAAATAAAGACACCGGCACGAGCAGTCTTTTTTGTAGACTCAATGGCTGCAATATTGGTCATAACAAATAACAAGAAGACAGATTGCAGATCCACCCTAGCCTGTCATCACAATTTGTCAAAACTAATGAATATGGGATGGAAAATTGAATTACAATGGATCCCCAGCCACGTGGATATAAGAGATAATGAATTAGCCGACTCATTGGCAAGGAACAACGCTCCCACAGCCGAGCGTAGCAACTTCGCTCCCCTCCATAAAAATACAAATAAATGCTGTAAGGCTAGTGATGTAAAATGCCTGGGCGTTTATAAGTCGGGGCAAATGCCCAATATAAATGCCCGGGCAAATGCCCAAAACCCATAAATGCCCAGGCATTTTGGGCATTTATCTCTTTTAAAAACATATTCGTAATGCAACGATTATAAATATTGTTTTAGCCATTGTATGCACATTGATGCATTCTATATATTTATCCATACACAAATAGATATGTATACAGGTAAATATATATGTATACATATGTAATATACAAAATTGTTGAATTTATATTGAGAGAATTTATATTAAGTAGAAGGTAGGCCTAGGCCTAATATTTTTTATTGCCTCTACCCTAAACTGTATTTTTGACGCACATGAAGTTGATTGTGAAATCGGGGGAAAAATCCATTCAATACATCTTTATAATTCTTCAATGAGTTTGATATTTTACTGAAAGATAAGTAATACTGAAACTGGATACATAATGTACGCTATTATATTAACTGTGTAACAACTGAGGTTACATATATTTAAATATGGAATTAAATAATAAATGGCTGTATTGTGTTCTTGGGTGTCTTAATCACTTTTTTCTGTATCCTCTTCATCACTTTTTTCTGATGAACTTTCAATTAGCTCTGGCTCAGATTCATCTGACAGTTCTGATTCTGAATCTTCCTCTAGGCCTATAATACGTTCTTGACTGGGTGTTGGGGTTTCTTCTCCTTGTTCTGGATTACTCTGATGAGTCTCATTAGTTGTTTTGTCGGGCTGACGCTTAGATGGTCTATTCATCAGCTTCCAATTGTAGGCTATATAAGTCAACTTAGTAGCCCTCTCAGATGTAAGTCTGTTCCTTTTTTTACTATGAATCCAGCCAAAAGTGCTGAAGGTCCGCTCTGTGGCAGCAGATGTAACAGGTGCCCCAAGAATTTTTACTGCAACTTCTGCCAGTGCACAAGTACCCCTCAAACCTCGCCACCACAATAAAGGAGTTACAAGGTAAACATTGTCTTCTTTAACCCCAACTCCTTCCCACACAAATTGTCTGGACCAAATTCCCTGTTTGTCCCTGTAGTCGGCCAAGTTTTCTCTAACTTGTATAGCATTCAATCCTGTGTTTCTTGCTGTGTCGCAAATAAAGCTTATTGCTTCCAGCATGTCAACAGGCTCGAGATCACTACCTTGCACAGCTGGGTCAAGCAGGTTCGCCGCAAGGTGTAAAGATGATACACCAAATTTCTTTCTCTCTTTGAATTTGGACAAGATTGCCTTTTCTTCTGCTGATTGCAGTGGAGATAACGGTAACTTCTCAATAAGAACTGCCTCCAAGTCATTAAACTTTTTAGCTATTCTATGAACTTGAGGTTCATTGGACTCGAAAGCTGTGATCAAGTGAACGATTGGGTTCATCAGCATTATCACCAATCACCACCAGAAATTTTTCTGGTCCATGTTTCTCCATTACATTTATGATAAGCTGAGAAAGGTACTGGCCAGTGTGACTGTTGCATTTAGTCATTACAAACTCCACAAACATTGGTTGTGGTTTTGAAATTATGAAGTTGATAATGGATTCATTTCTAAGGTTGCTCCAGCCATCACACTGCAGGTGGAGGTGCTTCGCTTCATGTAGTTGTTTATTTATGTTACCTTGCATTTCTGTGTACTGCGCATCCAAAAGAGTAGAAGATAGCCGATATCTTGACGGTAACTTGAAGGAAGGCCTGATTTTGTTAAAAAAATCTATCCAAAGTGGGCTGCCCAGGGCCCAGACCCTCCCCCACCACTCAAAAAACACTATTCACACCAAAATCAAACTCCTACTGCAGTCCTAACTCAATACTTCAATGTTTTATTCAAACTAGATATACATAATTCCCATTAAGTGTTATTGAGAACAACATCACAGGATGATTAAATTATTATTAGCAATATTCAAGTTAGGTATTACTTTTTTTATTTTTCTGAACAATAATAATTTTTTTATTACATATAATAATATACACATCAACAAATAAACAAATTTAGGCAATATTTGTTTATCCATGAAATTTACCTTTAATTAATAGTTTATACTATGTTTTAGAAGCACAAGTAACAATCAAAAATAGTAAAAAGTAAAAAAACACACTTTTTCATAAATGCCCAGATGTTGGGCGCTTAAAACTGCTTTGGGCAAATGCCCGGGCAAATGCCCATTTATAAATGTCCTGCCCACTGGGCATTTGCCCGGCCCACATCTATATGTAAGGCATTTAGCAAAGAGGAGCAATCAAGCCTACTTAAGGGAAGCATCTCTTAATAAACGTTGGGCTACTCTTGTCGAAAACGGGCCAATTAACAACATGTTATCTGACGGGACAGGGTTGCACATTTTAGACTCACAACTGGACACGACTACCTAGCTGCACACCTAAACAAAATACACGTCTTCTTGTCTCCCCAGATGCACCCTTTGTGACAGCAGGGAGGACATGACAGCTGAGCACCTCCAGTCATGTGCAGCTCTGGACCATAGACCCCTGAACGACACGAAGGATGAAGAGATTTCTCGCCTCTACTGGTCAGCACGCCACCAAATGGCCCAACAACCAAGAGTGGGCATTGGCTTAGGTAAGTAAGATTTTCCCCTTTATCTATTAGTAATTTTATTAGTAAAGCCTGAAAAAATTAACCTGTTTCAACTGCATTATAAATGATTTTTTGTTCATAGTCTGCAATCAAATCTTACACGTTTGTTTACACTCTATTACTACACATTCATCTCCATCTTTCGATTCACCATAGTGTCTATTTATTCCAGATAATGTTGTGTCTCTTCTTGAAACTGTCCAGCCTTCCTGTAGACGCTTCAAACTGGTTGTTACTAAGATTTTTGCCTAGTATAAGAACTTCACTTTGAATCATCAAAAGCAAAATTTCTACATTTTTCATTCAAACACTCCAACACTACAGCATTGATTTCTTCACTATCCGTTAACTTCGATTTTTTCTCATTTGTACGTTTCTCTGCAACCACTCATTCACTATTTTATCCTTAAGCTTAATGGTATCATAAAGGGAAAAACCAACCAATGGAAACAAAAATATTATATCTTAGTAAATGTTTCATAAATTAATAAGTTCATCAAGTCGTTAATTAGTTTATTAAAATAGTTAAAAAGCGTTGTTGATTATCATAAACAATAAATTCTACAATCATGTTAAAATTTAAAGGTTTAAAATAACTCAAGGTCAATATGCAGATTGCACTATTTAATGTAACTTGTATAAAATCACTCATAAACATGTTCTGAAGCTATATTGATATTATTATTTTTGTTATTGCCACAGAAGGTTAATTTTATTATATACCTATATTGAAATATGCCTATGAAGTATTCAGTTAGGATAGATTTGGTTGTAATTTTATACATTTTACCAAACAAATGTATGCATGTAAGGCAAGAATAGAGATCCTGTGATGTCACTTGTTAAAAGGTATTATTCTGCAGAAGCAAGCGTCTAATTACTTGATGTATATAATTACAACCAAATCTTTCCTTACTCGACACTTTATAGGTATATTTAAATACAGATATATAGTCATGCATAAAATTACAACCAAATCTTTTCTTAGTGGACACTTTATAGGTATATTTAAATACAGATATATAGTAATGTATAAAATTACAACCAAATCTATCCTAACTTGAGACTTTTTAAGTATATTTAAATATGTGTATATGTAGAACGGAGCCTGTTGATACTGTATTCCAAAAACCAATCTCTACAAATATTTGTAAAAAATGAACCTTCCAGAGCAAACAAAATATTCATGTTGTTTTAGGGAAGAATATGAATTTTTCCCCCATATGGGGGGAATTGTACAATTTTCATAATTACCTAATTTTAAAAATGTTGGCATTTCCGCTAGTTATTTTAAACCTTTTATTTTACTCTACAGGTTATAAGTTCACCAATTTTTATAAGAGTTTTGGTAATTCTTGACCAAATACATGACCTCTCATATTTTTTGTTTCAATATATGTTACTCAAAAATAGGCCTACTTTCTAAACATGAATGAAACAAAAGTGAAACATTTACTATACTGTTTCTTACTAAATATTATTACAATTAAATTGGTAAATAATGTACTTGAAATCACATAACATTCAACATTTAAATGAAAAATACTAGGAAAGAGGTTTTTTGGTGGATAAATAATAATGGAGGGAAGAATATATTGCCAATATCTCACTACAATAATAGCTGAGGGTTAATAGCAGCAACAGTTAAAATTCTTGAAACATTAGCTAATTGTAGGGTAATAATGCAGATTGCCCAACCCCAATGCAATGCGTATAAAATGAATCAGTTATTTGTGTATAAGAGCGGCCACTTAAGATATTTTGGAAAATTGTTCAAACCACCAAATAGGTTGATGTCCACAAGAATTCTTTTTACCTAGGAAAGTTACTTTTTCAATTTAAAGTTGGGTAAAAAATTCAGTGTAGAGGTATAAGTTGTGAATGGGCACGGAGTGATACAAATTTTTTGTGACGTCACAGGGTAGAGCATCAAGTTATGCATCGACCGCAGAGTGATACAGTAACATCACGCATACCTTACGTGTGCAGAAACGACGTTTTAGCAAACCAATTGTAAACAATAAAGAAAGCTTGAAGAATAAATAAAACAGGTTGAAATGCAGTAGCTCTGCACCATACGATATTTTGGGAAATTGTTCGAAACCACCAAATTGGACGATATCCACAAGAATTTTTTTTTAATTGAAGTAGGAAAGTTACTTTTTTCAATTTAAAGTAGGGTAATAAATTCAGCGCGGATGTAGAAGTTGTGAATAGGCGCGGAGTGATACTTACGTCACAGTGCTATGCATAAGGTTGTACGCATTGTCCGCGGTACGTCACGCAACCTTACGTGTGTAGATATTTGAGAAACAACTTCTCCAGTTAGAATAGATTTGGTTTTAAATGTATACAATACTGTATACCTATATTAAAATATACCGAAAAAGTGTCAAGTCAGGTTAGATTTGGTTTTAATTTTATACATTGAAATTCAGTTGTAAAATCATGAAGCATTTGTATAACTCTGCGCCTATTCACAACTTCGCTTAATTTTTATACATATATTTAAATATACTTATAAAGTCTCCAGTTAGGATAGATTTGGTTTTAAATTTATACAATGAATACTGTATACCTATATTAAAATATACCTAAAAAGTGTCAAGTCAGGTTAGATTTGGTTTTAATTTTATACATTGAAATACAGTTCTAACATCACGAAGCATTTTCATCACTCCACGCCTATTCACAACTTCTACATCCGCGCTGAATTTTTATGCTACTTTAAATTGAAAAAAAGTAAATTTCCGAGGTGAATTAAAAAAAATTGTGGACATCGTCCTATTTGGTGGTGTTAAACCATTTCCCAAAATATCGTATGGCGCCGAACTTCTGCATTTTTACCATAAAACATTGTATGAGGGGAAACTGACCATTCTAGTGAAAGAATATACTGTCTACCTACTAGCATATCATGAAAGTAATGCATCAAAATTGGCAATGATAACCAAATTTGGATTAATCAGGAAAAACTACAACTTCAAAATAACATTTGAGATGCATCACTTGGGTATATATAATGAATCCTCTTCTAATAAACTACAAAATTAAAAGTAATTTCCTGCAACCCCCAATTCAATACCAAAGCATCTTATATTTTAATTTTTCTTATATTGAATAATTTTGTAATAAAATTGTTTTGGTTTACTCACTCTTCTAAAAAGTCCTGGAACAATTTTTGACAACGAATTCCAACTTCATCTCGAACGCGAAGTTGACCTGTTTGAACATCAGCAACATCCATGATTTTTTTGTCAATAAACACTAAATACTTTTATCTAAATACGTACTTAATATATTGATAACCTGTTAAAACAGATTTAAAAAAAGTTCATTTCATACTGTGACAAATGTGTGACATGTTCACTAACACTAACATAAAAATAATATCGCGTTATAAATCACTAAATGCATTAAAATTACTGAACAAAGAATACTCTTTACTTTTGTCTTTGGTTAGGTGGTTAGGTCTAAGTAAATCAATCCCGCCAAAATGAGTTCATTACCGCTAAAATTCCAAAATAGCCAACCTTACAAATATTTCGTTCAATTTGAAAAAACATCTCTTATATGTACTGTAATGTATGGTAAAATGAAAAACGTTTTTAGAATTATTTTTGCATTCAAGTTTTAAAATGTATGTGTTCATTTATTTTTAATTAAGTATCGATTCAACAATTCAGAGTGTTTTCATTTCACATTATTCATTGTAATAATTTGTAACCATAAATGTTTCCAATATTCATATTTGTTGATTCCATCTTCGCGTGAGCTACTAGTTTTCACTAAAACACTTGTAAATATGTACAAGGGTTTTAGAAAATGTTTCAGTTTGAAACATATAATCAGTATGAAGTTATAAATAGTTTTTTAACTATTGTTTGTCAGCTAAAACCTTTATATTTTTAAAAGGTTACGTTTACATTTATCAAGCCGACGGCAAAATTTCTTATTTGGCAAAAAGTTATTTATATACTGTATGAAAATAAAAATCATTTTAAAATTGTTATAGTATTGAGAAGAAAACTAATTCTATTTTTAATTACTTCAGTATTATTGAAAATGGTTTAGTAAACCGCTGAGGAAAAGGTGCTTTATTTTTGTTGAGAAATACCTGTAAGTGATAGTTTTTGGACCTCATCGCAAAAAGTGTAGTGACCTTACATTAAAAATTAAAATTATGTTATTAAATAGAAATACATACAAGAGTTTAAGTCAACTCTAATATTTCGAAAAAAACAAAATACTAATTCAAAGAGAACATCTGATTAATAACACATGAGGTAAATCATCTGATTTAAATCTCTTGCACATCTTAAAAAAAAAAAATACAACTATGAAAACAAAATACATAACTTTGTGTTAATGTGTCAGCATTATCATTCTGCATCATTGGTTAAAATTTTATACCTTTTAGCATTGGGGATTTATATCTCTATAATTACCATATTAAATTACTAAATTATAATTCCACAATAAAATATAAAGTATTTTTTTTTTACATTGGTTACACTGCAATTTTGGAGGTGATGCAACTGTTGAAGTTGAAATATGTATACTACAAAAATATTGAACTAGTGTTATTGAGTTTTTTATTAAGGTTATCTTTAGTATAGTATTGATATAACAAACTTAACTGTTGAAATTTTCGAATTAAAGTTACAAGTTGTAGTATTTTTTTTATGAAATGGGTAAGTTGTAAATTTAATTTATATAAGTTGCATGTTTTTATTACTGGATAAATTATCAAAACAAATTAGAATAAAATACTTAATATATTAATACTGGTAAAAATTTGTTTATTTTTGACAGTATTAAAAAACATATGTCTTGGTTAACTTTACTGTTTGAGGTTCTTGGTAACATGAACCATGTTTAAAAACTTATTTATATTATTTATAAAAATGCTAAATATAACCCTACTTTTCAAACACTACCACAAAACTTTGTAAACTCAGCTCCTTATTTTTCCAATTTAAAATCATTTAATGCAATGCAACAAATACTATCTAATTTCAGTAAAAACGTAAGTAATTCTTTACTTTAGCCATCTAAAGGATTTCGGACAAATAAATGTTACCGGCAGATGCAGAAACTCATTGGTTTTATAAGGTTTTAGGTGACAAGGGTTCAAAATTGTGTTGATTTAAGACATCGGCGAATGTGTTTTTATTTATTTTGGTATTTGTTATGAGTTTCTGTATTGGAGGGTTAAATTTTTCAGCTGAAATCGCATACGTGACTAAAATAAACAATTACCAAAACTTACGTAATTATTTACTTCAGGGACCTATTTAGATGTGTACAAAATCATTCCTAAATGTGTGGTGAAGCTATCTATATTAATTTTTTTTTGTATTGTCATGGTAGGTTAATTTTATATAGATATATTGAAATGTTTCCTTGGTCAATGTCACTTCCTCATAACTTTTTTTTCATCACGAGACTCTTCTAAAGTATTTTCCAAAATAGTGAACATTTTCCTCCAGTACTTCAATAACAATCGTTTAACTGACTGACAATCAGTGTTTTTATCTTAAATGGTGTCAAGAATTATGTGATATATTTCAGAGACTCTGATGATTATTTGTATTTTCAATTTTTTTCCCAGTAAGCACTTTTCGTTAGTTTATGACTATCCGAACTTTAAATTTTATATAAACTTACTGAGGCAAAACGTTTTTGATTGCTCCGTGGCGATCTTCTAGTGTCTTCTGCTTGGAGTGGTTAGGTTAAGCGACGATGGTTTTAAAGGCAGGTTTTCGATAGTATCAAAGAGTATATGTGATTGGTATTGTGTTTGTTTAATATGTTTGTACTTTGTGTTTTTGTTTGTTTGTAAATTTCATATTATTCTAGTGTGATGAGATGTGGTTCTTTTTTTGATGTGTAAGATTTATAGGTTAAATGTCTGTGTATTTGTGTCTTGTTTCTTTTATGTGATTGTAAAATGCTGAGTTGGTGTTCCGTTTGTGTTCCTCGACTCTTTGTTTGAAGCTGCAACCTGTTTTCCCAATGTAGAGTTTGTTGCAGTTTAATTTATATACGCCTGCTGCTTGAAGTTTATATTTGTTGTTGGTGTCGTGCTGTATTTTGCATTGTAAATTGTTATTAGTTTTGTATGCTATTTTGTATCCTGTTTTTTGAAATTTGTGGACTATTTTATTTGATGTTCTGTTTATGTATGGCATTGTGATGTATTTGTTTCCCCTCCCTGTAGTGTTAATTTTAGTGTTTTTTTGCATATTGTGCCATAGTTTGTCTATTATTGTGGTGTTTTATCCATTTCTGTATGCTAAATATTTAATGGTTTTTAGTTTTTCTGGTGTTTAGTTTATGTTTTCTGTGGTCAATGGAACTTCTTCAAGTCTATGGAGCATAGATCTGAAGGCAGCGTGTTTGTGTTGGATAAGGTGGTTTGAGGTGTTGTGGATAAGTGTGTCTGCCATTGTGGGTTTTCTGTAAATGTTGAAGCTCATGTTTTTCTGTGTGGCATTTTGTTATATTGAGGTCGAGGAAGTTTAGGGATCGCCACGGGCGCAAGTAGAGCAAGGGCATTCATGCACGCCCACTTCAATCAACGTGTTAATAGGGTCTTTAGGATGTTGAGGGTTTCGGATATAGGTATGTTGGTGTACATGTTTGTGATAGTAGTGTTGAATTGTGTGGTATGTTTTAGTCTTTTATTTTATCTATGAGGTTTTTCTAATTTTTATGTGTGTATCTGTGTTCAAGTTAGTTGTATTGCCAACTATATATCAACTTGCATTGTCAATCAGGAATTCCACCCAGGAATTTACATGTTTTCTCTGGTAAATCCTTTGACTTTAAAGAATTACTTGAGTAATTAATTTTTTTCAGATAACTCTTTAAATATTTACTGGTTTATCAAGTTAAACTTTTCTTTTAATTAAAGTAGTGTGCTATTTTCATCTGTTGTCCTTTTAAAGGATCTTGGTTTTTGATTTAACAATCCACTTCTGCCTTGTGGGTTTTTTAGATAGTTTTAAAATAGCTTTTAAATTACATTAAACTGGTATCACGTGGTAGACATTATGTGTCAAAACAAAAATTCGGGAATTACATTTTCCTACTTGTTTCACTTTTGATGCTTCTTTGTAATTGTCAGTAAAATAATGTATGTTATCTTGAGCAAGGTTTATGACTTGCAATTGGTTTGGTTGCCTAAAGGTAAGTATACAGTGTTATTTTTGGCTAGGAATTCTGTATTTGGTCTTATAAATCCAGTATTGAAGATCAACAAATCAAACTACTATGATCTGTGAATGTAATAAATCAATAATATCTATGCTTGAAAAAAGCAGACTCCAGTTACCACAGTGGTTAAACCACAGTAATTGAACAAATTACAAGCCGGTTGAATGTCAAGTTTATTTATTTCATCCAACGTTTTGGGAATTGATTTGTTGTCCTTATTAGGCCTGTAGTGCTATGAAACACAAAGTCCTTCTATTTAATGTTCATGTGAGTAATGTTAGGAGGCAAAACATCAAACCCCTACACTTTACCAAGAACTCTTTTGGGCTATAACATGGCTTTCTTTGATATAGCTGAAAGAAAGCTCTTGGTAAATTGTAGGGGGCTTGATGTTTTCTCTCCTCACATTACTCACTTAAATATTAAACCTAAGGACTTTGTGTTCCAAAGCACTACAGGCTTGACAAGGCCAACAAATCAGTTCCCGAAATGTCCCATTAAATAATTAAACAACTTGATATTTAACTGGCTTGTCATTTGTTCAATAATTATCTATTTGAGTCATCAAATAAACACGAATGACAGAGAACTTTAAGATTTTTCGTGGATTGAGGAGATCAATGAAATCAAGCATTCAGTACCATTCCGAAAATTACTTTGGTGTCAATCTAAAAAAGATGCCATCAATAGGCATTTCCCTTTAACTTGAAAATATGTATTAGCCTTTTCTAAGGATCTAGTGATTTGTGATGTTACTTCTGCATTTGGAGCCATAGCAACACGTTTTATTCCAAGAGAAGTTTATTTAAGGCGTGAGCTTGGAACTTTAAAGGATTAGAATGGCAAAAAGACAAACAAAATCAATCAGAAATATGATAGGAACCTTGTGCTTGTAGGGGATCAAGTTCTTTCGTTAGTTTATGATCAGAAATAATATCTTTAGGAGCTCTGTATTTTTCCTAGACTTTAAGGGTAGATCTTTCATTTATGACTAGACTCCTAAGATAATAAAGTTCTATAATAATGCAATCCAATACACCCTGCCTGACCCAAGCAGTTTGAAGAGGTGGGGTTTTCTATTAATCTTCGAGAGGGCGCATAGAGTTTCAAATGGGAGAGAGCACTTGCGGAGGTTTATTCCGCACAAATACCCTTTAAAATTTAAACGGTTTGATTTTATTTTTGGGTGACTTCACAATTAAATACTATATAAATGAATTGTAAATAATTTTAGACATTATTATTGTACAATTTTAATTTTCTAAACATCATATTTCTAAAAATATTTTGAATTGTTAAAACGTGTAAGCAATGTATACTAGACCACGGTTTTCATTGCGGCTGAGGTGTTTGCAGGTTGTTTTTATGTAATGAAGTAATTCAACGTCTAAACTTATAAAATATATTATCATGATAGGCATTACATATAAGAATAGGATATTAATTATAATATTTAGTGAAAATAAGGAATATTTTTATTAAAATATATAACCCTATAAATTAATGGATGAAAAAAAATATTGGCTTTATAATACAGTAGATTCTAGCAGGATCTTGCAGTCTTTGTTTAAAACCAATTTATAATTGTTCATTTCTAAGCTTACTAGTCACCACTAGTGTAGCATGAACATGACCTACTCTCATGAGAATTATGTTTCTTTTTGCTGTTCTCCCTTGCCTTTTTGGTTCAGTATACCACAGAATTTTTCTACTGTGTTTTTTATTAAAAAACGCTTCTCTTCTATTGCAAAACTGCACACTAACAATACTTAACAAATGTTTAGCGGGATTTTCTCTATAACGTCAAAATCTGACAACATTTCAACAAATTAGTCATTTTCAGATTGACCTATTATGTCTTCATTTGATTCATTTACAATTTCGTTGACTCCTTAGTCAGGCTCATCATCTGGCAAAGAGACTCGTTTTCATCAGCATCAACAAAGAGCTGTCTAACAAAATTTCTGGTAGAAAGTATTTATTGATTTTCTCTTTTTTCGCCACCAAATAGCATTTTACGAATTCTCTCTTCTTCAAATGGAACAACAGTAAAATGTAAAACTTAGATACTTTAAAAGACATACAACACTAAAATAATAATAACAACAAAAACAGTAATAATTTAACTCCACAAAGTCTTTTCTAATGTAAATAACTGCACGAGGAACTCCACACAAATAACTTACACAAAAGGGCGCTTGCAGACGAAACCTGCGATTGACAAAGATTAAATTCACACTAATGCTACTTGGAAAAAATTAACATAGATAGGTTAGGCCGTTTCTTAGAATGCAGGTTGTAGAGTAACGAGCTGGAAATAAACATCTGACAACTGAAAAGACGTTTTCTTAACAAGTAATGATATGTGCAGAGAAACACTCCACATGCGCCCTCTCGAGGGTTAATAAAAGCTGTGCATTATGTTTGAGAGATACTTTGATAAACCAGGAGAAAAGATTCCAAGGAAAGCATGAACTAGAGTTTTGGCAGATACAGAAAACAAACATTAATTTCCATCAGAGATGGCTGTGATTTTTTTGTGCACTGATCTGATATTTTTTTGCAAAAACTTAAAAACTATTATAATAGTAGAACTTGGGATACCAACATTCCTAAGCATCACTAATTAAAATTAAATAAGTACACAACACTGGTTTTTGTCTCTGCACATGACAGGTTACAAGTGCTACTTTCATGCAGTTGAAGTTTGTGCCAAATGTCTGAACGCCAAATAATTATACACATTTATTAATAATGTGGGTTTGGAAAGGAAGCACATTAGCTCTTTCTTGAGGCGAGCTTCAAAGACTGCTCTGGAGTCGTGTTATAGAATCTGAAGGTTGAGCACAGTGAAGAGACAGTTGTATACATAAAAGATATTTAACTCTCCTAGCCAAGTCTGTAGTCCGACGGCTAAGAAACAAAAATTAAAAAAAAAACCCATGTAACTATGCAACTATTCTTTTGAGCTTAGCTTGTGACATTATGTTAATAACAAATAAATAAAATAACAACTACAACTCCAGAGTTTTAGGTTAGAGTTTGTAGTAGCAACACTCACTGATGATGATGACTGTCATTGAAACATGTATGAGTCAATAAATGATTAATTTGTGAGTTTTGTGTATGTCTTTTATTTGTTTCATGTAATTACAGTCTAGGAGCTGTTGACCAAAGGGTATTTAACTACAGTTTTTTTCCTTTTTACATATGTTAGTAAAAAATATGTTCCATACAAGAAATGGCAAAACATAAATCCTGCTTAAAAAGTTGTAAAATGTGAAACATAACTTGAATGTAGCAACTCGCAGTAAGCAGTATAAACTAAAAGTTTCTTTTATATTGCTGCATTAATGTACACATGTATTACAAGTTACATATAGGTACAAGGTATCCGGTTTACCAATTGCAGAATAAATTATTAGTGTTAGGTGCAACCCAGCGATATTGTATTAATTCTGAATTCAGTGTTCATGGCAACTGAATTGTGTTTTGTTAATTTATTATTTTTTAATTGATTATTTGTAATCATTATTATTAAAGAAGAATAACTATGAATTAAAATATATAGAGAAAAATAAATAAATTTACTACTCATGTTAAGCTTAGTTGGTTCCCCTAAATATTCACGTAACTAAGTACTCACTTCACATTTGTAAAAAAACTTTATAACTAATATAATTTTAAAAAAATATTCATTCATATTAACAACAAACTTTTAAAATTATTAACAATAATATATTTTTTAATATTTGTTGAAGCCATCTTCACATGAGCTACTAGTTTTCACTAAATCACTTGTAAATATTTTTACATTTACAAATATTTTTTTAAATAACAGCATGTAAAGACAATGGTATAGAACTAGAGCCTAGACCTAGTGTCACTGCCTACCCACTCTCTTCAGTCTCTAACCCACACCAATACTGGAAGATAAAATGATAAAAGGCTAGATTAAGAGGTTGACCTGAATGGCCAGCTGACTAGTTAGTTATAAACTAGGAATGCAATAAAAACCCTACTGTATGTCTCCTGTCATTCAGAAAACACATTAGGATGGGCATTATTAACTTTCATTATGGTGACAGTTTCTAGAGGAAAAAAGATTTGCTGGACATGAAAAATGTGGCTTATCTGAAGCATAGAGACAATGACACATTAACAAGGGTGAAGGAGACTAAACATTCAACAAAAAGAAGGAATTAGTTCCTTGAATCAAGGATGAAAGTTAATGTCAAGGAGACCTTGTCTTTATGCCTGCTAACTACCTTGGTTAAGACAAGTAAGTTTTGTTCATAAGGTGCAAAAGGCTTAGATTTGGTTATAAACAAATTGTATAAGTTGACCGACAGGTGCACAGAATGGGATTCACTTCATAATTACAAACATCACTAAACTAACAACCAACATTAAAGTTGGCCAGCTCCTCCCTCTTTATTTAAATTGACAACAAAATGGTCACTTCATTTTAATCATGAGTGTTCGGCAATAGAACCTATGCGAAAGTAGAACCTATGTAGAAGTACTACTTTTTGGGTTCATATATTTTTTTGGAATTTTTTTATAACAAAAACTATTCTAACCATATACTTTGTATGTCTATTTTAACACAATTAAATAATAATTTAGTCTAACATATTGTGCTTACCTATGTACAGAATTCTTTCTAACAGAATTATTTTTGTAAAGATTGACTATATTTCCTGTTTCGCATTCTTGAAATTACCTATTTTTTGTTTAGACCTGTGGCTATAAAGTAACAAGAATTTTTTTGTAACTTATTAAATTTTTATATTTTTTAAAACTTTCTCTTTATTCTCTTCAATATACTCCTCTATCCCCATCTCCATTCGAATTTTCCATTGTTTGAAACATTTTTTAAAGTAGTAATGCAAAAGGTTGTTCATGAGCTCCATCGCTTTTTCATTTACTGTATCAAATCTGGTTCCTTTTAAATCTTCCTTCACTTTTGGGAGCATAAAAAAGTCACACGGGGCAAGGTCAGGTGGGTAGCGTGGATGCTCCAACACAGGAATACCATGTTTGGCCTAAAATGACTTCACAACCAGTGCACTGTGAGCTGAAGCGTTGTCTTGATGCAAAATCCACGATTTGTTTTTTCCACAACTCTGGTTGCGTTCTTCTTATTCATTCACGGTTGGTAACCAAAACCTTAAGATAGTACTCTTTATTCACTGTCTGCCCCTCAGGAACCCAATTTATGTATAGAACTCCACAGATGTTGAAAAAAAACAATCATCATGGCATTGTACTTTAATTTAGACATTCGAGCTTTCTTTAGTGGTGAATTTGGGCTATTCCAATGCATTGATTGGCGCTTAGTTTCTGGGTCATAGGTAAAAAACCATGATTCATCACATGTAATGACTCTCTCCACAGTTTAGGATTTTTCTTGATGTTTTTCAAGATGTTAGAGCAAATTTCTAATCGTGAGTTTTTGTTTATTCGTTAGGCACCATTTTGGCACACACATTTCTCATGTTAATGTAAAGTTTGTCAAACTGACTCCTTATTGATATATACAGTTTTTGCCAATGCATGATTACTTAACCGGCGATCTTGATGGATAAGATTCCAATTTTCTTAATGGTTACATCCGTTTTCGAAGTTGATGGCTGAGCTTGGATCATCCTCAACATCTTCTCGTCCTTCTTTAGAACATTTATACCAATCAAAAACCCGTGCTTGTGACATACACTCGTTTCTTCCCCATACACTTGTTGTAAGAGAGAATAAGTCCCTGTGGCATATTTATCAAGTTTCACTAAGAATTTCAAGTTGCAATGTTGCTCAATCAAAGCACATATCATTTTTCCGACGAGCGAGAAAACAGGCTGCGACACTAACAAATGCTGTAGCCCGACTGAGCAAGCTAAGGTTGATCAATCTGATGGGATGTGGAGGGGGGATATCAGGGACACGACTGTATGACCTTGAGACTTGCACAGCATGTCCCATAGAGAGCCAGTCTTGTTACTTTATATCCACACCTCATATATATTTTTGTAACATATGTAAATTAAAAAAATCAAATTTGAATAAAATTCGATCACCTTTAATCCAAAAAAAGTAGAGTCCAATCAAATATCTAAAGGCTGTAAATTTACCTGTTGCTAGGGCAAAGCAAAGTACTTTAGCAGGATCTGCTGTAATTGTCTTTGTCAGGTCTAAAGAAAAGCTCATAGAGGTACTAGTCTTCAAATGATAATGTATCCATGATTATGAAAATAAGTGACTGGAGCACGTTTACAGACATAGGAAACAATCATTGCAAATTTTTTCCAGCTCTGGTTTTTACAGCTCTCTTCAGACACGACATAGAGATTGAAATATGAAGTTGTGATAGAATTAACAGTAACTTAGAATATGAACATTCCGAAGCAGTACGGATATAAGTTTAATAACTATGTTGACCTTTGCTCTCTTACAAAAATGAATAGTTATAAGTTCCAATTTTGTGCAGCTGATGTTGATGTTTAGAGGTTTGACTTCTAATCATTCATTTTTCAAAGAACATGGTCTTAGCTGAGGAAATAGCAGTTTCTTGTTGAAGAGAGCTTCAAAGGCAGCTAGGAGCTGTACAGAATTGAGCCCTGGATCTAGCAAAATGACGGTTGAGGTCATACAAAAGAATTTTAATCCTCCGTGTTCCATCTGCAGTTCGAAACTGGATATTGGAGAAATCACTGTATTACTTTAATGTGCTAAAATCAAAATTAATCCGAACAATTATCCCTTCATCAATATAAAATGGGAAAGCAACATCAACTCACATTTAAATTTAACTTTTTGGCATTGTATCTGAGTAAGAGATTCTCTCAGAGCATTTCTAGGGAACTATTTTATTAATTCTTAGAAGAACCTCTTACAAGTGATCCTGTTGTGTAAATTTTCTATCTTATTGCACTTTTAAATAGAGCTTCACTTTATAAAAAAAAACATTTTATACAGTTTGGTGTGTTTAAACTGTATATGATATTTTGGTAAACCTCTTGAAATCGTTCATTTTCTTCAGCTTTTTGCTAAAAACAGTTTTGTTATTAATTTTTTTTGCTATACTATCATGTATTGCATCAATTCATGAGGTTTCAGTTACCTGAATATCGTAGGCCGACTTTTTCTTAGCATTATTGGAATCTGACATGAAAATGGAAAGATTCCAAAGTTTATTAAGGAAATGTTAGCCAATGATAATTGCTATTTTTTTTAACCATAGTAATTATCATGTTCAATACAGTAGACACTATACAAATTGTGTGATAACCTGCATAAACTGTGCTGCTCGTTTTTGTAAAAGAGTGAGCATAGTTCATCGGTTTAGGTGAACTGCATAGTTTCCTCAGTTTATTACATATAAATTAAGGACTTGTAATAGACAACTTAAACATAACTTACTATGCAAATACAACACACACACACATACAAATATTAAAAAGCAAGTCCAATAACAGAAAATAATACACTATATTAACCTTCTAAGCCAACATAGCACAAAAGTAGTTTGATCTTTTTATAAATTCAAATACAACTGCTTTCAATACACTAAAAAAACAAAAGTTTGTATACACAACTTCCTTCTTTTATATAGGACAAGGAGAAAGAAACTTCATCACTAGATACCAATAAAAACTTATATATTATAAACTTACTTCGCCACTTATACAAAACCAGTTTTAAACTATTATAAACCAGCCATCTTTTCAAGTATGTTTTGCAGGTAAAGTTAGGATTTAATGATGTTAGGATCTTGATGTTACGACAAAAACACAGATGCTTTATTTCTACCTCAAAAAGTTGTATCTCCAACTAGTTGTGACCAATAAATTGTTCTGAAAGTTGCTTGCAAACTGATCAACACAAAACAAGACTGACATTTATTACTATATACTAGAGACAGTTCTGCTCCTAGAGATTTTCTTTTTTTGTGTGGCTTATTGAGACTTATCATTTGATTATTTCAGTAATGATGAATTTGAATAAGAATTACACATATACATGTATATGTATCCATAAGAGTGGAAAGCTGGTATGAATCTATTATAAAACAAATAAAAATGCATTTTACTGCCATATATGTGGTCACTGTTTGATTAAAATCCCTGGTTTCATTGAAATTTCTGTCTATATTTCTTGTAAAAATTATTTTGTGAAAAGAAAATAATGTCTCTTCTTATTTTTAAATGCATATTGACATCCCCAGTTCATTTCACATTATGCCATAAAATAAAGTTTTAAAATTGTAAACAATGAATTTACTATAGTAAACCTGTATATGGGTATAACTTTAGTGCAATATTTTAATAAATTAAACTGTTACGGTATTTTATTAAAACTGTGTGATTACGCTTTTACATAAAAATTACAATAAAAATTTATTATTTAAAACTATAAACTATTCAAATTGCATTATAAAAAAAATAATA
Organism: Prosapia bicincta; assembly: GCA_036971475.1. Classification (NCBI taxonomy): domain Eukaryota; kingdom Metazoa; phylum Arthropoda; class Insecta; order Hemiptera; family Cercopidae; genus Prosapia; species Prosapia bicincta. The sequence goes on from JBAIZL010000005.1 coordinate 192,029,309, forward strand.
AACTCCATTAAAATTGGTATAAGTTTTATACACTGAGGCAGAAGACACTGATGAAAATCGCCACATAGCAATTGAAAACATTATGTCTCAGTAAGATTTAACGAATTTATAAAATTTAAAGTTCGGACAGTCATAAACTATTGTTTAAGTGATTAATTAAGATTCACTGAACGTAATGGACTACAAAGTTCAAATGGTATAAATTTGTTTTAAAAAATATGTTAATTTATTATAAAAAATATAGTTATTTTATTTGACTTTTTAATTGTTTTTTTTTGTTTATTTGACTAATGGAATTATTTGTTTATATTTTACAGATTAAATTCGCATCATGCTTCGTTTCATATGTTTGCTTGCACTTCAACGACAGTTTTTGCTTGCTCGAAACCTAACAACAATCAGACCTTTGACCCAAAATTTAAATAAAGTATTTGAATACATCCCTAAGTTATATAATACTGGTGCGCCACCATCTCAGATAATTAATCGATTCTTATCAGTTAGTGAAGGAAAATTACAGAACAGTGCTGCAGTTTTAGGGAAGGTAGATACAAAACTGAGATTAGCTTTCACATGTAAAAAGTGTAATACACGAAATGATAAATTAATTTCTAAAGTGTCTTATACAAAAGGAATTGTAATTGTACGTTGTGATGGGTGTGCAAAGTTACATTTAATCGCAGACAATTTGGGTTGGTTTAACGATCCTCAAGGTAAAAACATTGAAGAAATTTTAGCGTCAAAAGGTGAAACTGTAAAACGATTTTTAGATCCAAGTGAAGAAGAAAACAATAATGTTCAAAACAAAAATGTACAAACATAAAGTAGCACAATTATGTACAAAAAGTAAGTTTTTAATACCATTATTGTACTTTAGTCTAAGATTTTCAGCTAAAGCCAGTGTAAGTGATTTGTTTGTTGGATCTAAAGTTACCGTAAATAAAACAATATCAAAAGATGACGTACATTTATTTGGACAAATTACAGGAGATATGAATCCAATTCATCACAAAGGAGAAAACACAATAGTTCACGGAGCCCTTCTTAATGGATTAGTATCAGGAGTTATTGGAACTAGGCTCCCAGGTCCTGGTACAATTGTTCTGAAACAGACTTTGCGTTTCCCTAGTCCTTGTTATGTTGGAGACTCTGTTTCAATTACTGTAGAAATAACTGATATTAGAAGAATAATTGGTTGTGTTTTTAAAGTTGTGTCTCTGAGTAATAACAAAGTTGTTTTTGAAGGTGATGCTATGCTAATGTTACAAAAGTAATATTTATTAATAAATTTTTGATTAGAACTTTTTCATAAACTACTGTTATTTAACAAACCCAAAACTTTAATTCGATGGATTAGATACAAGTATGTGTTAATGCTTGTTTGGATTGTCATCACTGTCTGTTGCAAATTTCCTAGAAGAGAGGGCTCATATTTTGTTATACATTTATTTCAGTTTGTTTACCTACATTTTAGTTTGTAGTTTATGATTTTCTACTCTCAATCAATAACCTTCTTTTCTTTTTTTAACATTTGTTTCCGTTTGTTGTAGCTTTTTGTTCTCAGTACTGATCCAGTAATTTTTGTTTTTTTTCATCACATAAGACTGGTATTTTGATATACGAGGTGTGGCTAGAAAAAAACCGAACTGATGCTATAAAAAAATTTTATTTTCCATTATTTACAATTTGATGTTATCTCCTTCAATGTACTCTCCTCCTCGGTCTATACACCGCTCCATACGAATTTTCCACTGTTCATAGCAATGCTGCAGATCATTTTCGGTAAGTCCATACATTACTTCCGTCGTTTTTTCTTTTACTGCTTCAACACTCTCAAATCTAGTTCCTTTTAAAGCTGACTTGACTTTAGGGAAGAGAAAAAAATCACAGGGGGCCAAATCAGGTGAGTAGGGTGGATGGTCTAAGATGGGAATGTTGTGATTTGCTAAAAACGTCTTCACTGACAACGCATTGTGAGCTGGGGCATTGTCTTGGTGCAGGATCCATGTATTTTTTTCCACAAATCGTTCCGTTTTCTCCGTACTCGCTCACGTAGGGTAGTCAGGACGCTAATGTAGTAATGCTGATTCACTGTTTGTCCCTCTGGTACCCAATCAATGTGTACAATCCCTTTGACATCAAAAAAACAATCATCATTGCCTTGAATTTCGATTTTGACATTCATGCTTTTTTTTGTCGTGGAGAATCAGGAGATTTCCAATGCATCGATTGGCGTTTGGTTTCGGGATCGTAAGTAAAAAACCACGATTCATCACAAGTAATAACATTTTGTAAAAAGGTGGGATCACTTTCAATGTTTTGTAGGATGTCAGAACAAATCATTCTTCGGCGTTCCTTCTGTTCAATTGTGAGACACTTTGGAACCATTTTTGCACACACTTTGTTCATGTTGAAACTTTCATGAAGAATCTGCCTAACACTTTTCTTGTCAATTCCTGTCAACTCAGACATTGCTCTGATTGTTAAACGGCGATCTTCTCGAACAAGTTTACCGATTTTTTCAATGTTTGCATCAGTTTTTGCTGACAATGGTCTGCCAGTGCGAGCGTCATCACTTGTGTCTTCGCGGCCATCTTTAAATCGTTTAAACCACTCAAACACTTGTGTTTGCGATAAACAATCATCGCCGTACACTTGTTGCAACATTACAAACGTTTCACTTGCAGATTTTCCAAGTTTGAAAAGAAATTTGATGTTAACACGCTGTTCTTTCTTTACACTCAACATTTTTCCGACGCACAGACAAAACGTCAACTACTTAGAACAGATGCCACGGGCAGACTGAGTGCAGGAGGCAGATGAAACTCGAGCAGTAGGCGGAGCAAGAGTCACGTGACAGGCCAGGCGACTTTCAGCCTTATTGCATTCGTTTTATTGTTTCACCTGTGCTAGTTCGGTTTTTTTCTAGCCTCATCTCGTATATATATATATATATATATATATATATATATATATATATATATATATATATACATATGTGTGTGTGTAAAACAAAAGTGGTTCATTTTAATAGGTTAATACCACTAGAAAATCTATCCTAAGAATTGGGTAACATTTGTTACAGTTAGTTTGGTTTAGAGACTCCAGTTATTTGGTTTGATTATAAATTATGGTAAATAGGTTTGTTTTTTTAATGTTCAAGCCATTAATGTTGGTGCATCAAAGTTGTTTGGCTATACATACATGGACTAAGGAAGAAAAAAATATTTATTATCTTTTATAGTTTTGATACGATTCCCTTCAATATACACCCTAAAATTTTCTTCTGTGTATAGCAGTAGATCACTGTTGGTAAACATATTCATTATTGCTGTTGCTTTTTTCTAATTGCTTCAACAGAATGTTTGAACTTCATTTTTTTTAGACCTGTTGACTCTTAAGTGAAAAAAGCGTTACAGATGTTCAAAAGATATAGATGTTATGTTTGGCCAGAAAAGTGCTTAAAGATAAAGCATTGTCAGTGTTGTCAATTTCACTGTACTTGAAATTGTGAAATTTGACTTTGCTTTATTGTCAAAACTCTCAATGCTTTTGCAATAAAGTTATATCACCATCAGTTTTATTCACAACTTTATTACTTGTTTTAATCTTTCATTTATAATTAAAATTTGAATGTATATTCAAATATATTTAATTGTATTTTGAATGTCGAAATTTGTCATTCAATAGCTACGTAAGCATTGTCCTGATAAAGCATCCATGGCTTGCTACAAAACAGGTTGTTTTTTTTGTGCTTGCTCAAATAGAATAGTCAAAACGATAATGTCGTAACTTTGGTTTACCATTTGTCTCTGGTATCCAATCGAGGAGCATAATCCCTTTCATATAACAAACCATTGTCATAGACTTAAATTATCATTTTGTCAGTTTTGCTTTTAATTTATTGTGTAAATTATTGATATTCCCTTGTTTGACAGAAGTCATTCCAAAGAGTGAGGAACTTTGGAAATGTTTTTAAACACATGTTGTTCATATGTAAATTTTGTAAATAATCTGTCAACCCTAAATTAGAAAGTGGAAGATCCAAAAATTATAAAATGAAGTTAAATAGAACTGGGAACCTGATTTATTGACCTGATCCTGATAACTTGAGGTAAGACCTCGATCAAAATGTTCACAAATCAGAACAATTTCTTTCTTTATCAATTCATGTAATCTCAGACATTTCTGTGACAGTCAAACTGCAATTTTACTGAATGAGGTTACCAACATTTTTAATATTGGCATCGATTTTTGCTATAGATAACCAGCCAGTGTGTGTGTGTGTCTGTATGTAATTACTCATCTTTGGAGCCACTTTATAACGGTTTAAACCACTTAAACACTTGTATTTATGAAAGACAACCGTCACAGTATTTATAACATTAACACACTTCCTGTGGGTGATGACAATGTTGTCTCATGACTAGAATCTTTGGACAGGGATTGTCCTAATAATTGATTGTACCTAGGGCAGTTTTTATTATATTATCAAACATTTAAGTTATCAAACTGGAGCAATACACAATATCAAGAGCACAGTGGTACAATATATTACAATAAAAATATTGAAAAGAACCCCAATACCACAAAAATAATCAAAAATAACAAATAAGACAAGTTACTTAAGATTAAACCCTTATGTACATTTCGATGACCATGTCATCATCATCAGAGGGTCTAGTTACAAAACACAATCTAGCACACAAGAAGTTACAAACTAGAATGATCATTCTAGTTTGTAACTTCTTGTGTGCTAGATTGTGTTTTGTAACTAGACCCTCTGATGATGATGACATGGTCATCGAAATGTACATAAGGGTTTAATCTTAAGTAACTTGTCTTATTTGTTATTTTTGATTATTTTTGTGGTATTGGGGTTCTTTTCAATATTTTTATTGTAAAACTGGAGCAACATTGAGTAACTTTGATGGTTAAGTAGCTGCCATCTGTGAGGAGGCTCTCCAGTTTAGCAAATGGCAAACCCTGTCAAGGGCAGCCATCATGGTTGATTCAAAGGCAGCTAAAGCAACTGTTGCTGCAAACTGGGGAATGACTGCAGAGAGACGCTAAGCAGCGTAATAATAAGGGGATGCCATCTCGTATTGCAGTTGATTCGCAGTCAAATGGATTTTGGAGAGGAAAGAAAAGGCAGATACCCTTGTAAAAACTACATCTGACACAGAGGAAATGTCCTCAATCTCTCCTTTCAACCAAAAACTAATTTAAAAATTTTGTAAATGAAAGGTAAAAAATTCTCCTGATTAGTGAACTAAAGAAATGATCAAGATTAAAAAATTTAAATGTGCCTAGTTATATGAAAATGACAGCTTTCAGAACAATTACTGGTAACATCTATGGAATTGATGTAATCACCAGCGCCTCCAGTTTGTGTGCAAAGTAGATGTCATGAGCACCAACCACCTGAGGTCCTGCCCTGACTCTAAAATGAAAACCAACAGAAGGCAGACTGATCACTGGTGAATGTACACCTCTATTGGTCAGTGCATAATTAAATACTCCAAAGGTCATTGTAGGCTAATAAGTAAATATATATTTGCCTTTCAATTCTGTATATATATATATATATATATATATATATATATATATATATATATATATATATATGACGGTTTCTGTTAAAAAAGTTGCAATCAAGTTATTATTGTTTATATATCTATTATCAACTATTATTCACATTGCAATTAATTATCATTAGAATTTATTTTGAATTTATCATTATTGACAAATACCTTTTACTTTTTATTTCATTTTAGTTTTAAAATTTAAAATACATCCAATGAGAGTTGGAATGTGAGAAGATACCACAAATAATGATTTTTTTAAAAATTAAAAAGGTTGAATAGTATTTAAGTTATTGGTAATTATTACCAAATAAGGCTCCTTCCAAATCTCTCCCTTTCCCTCTATGCGGATGACGTCATGTTCATGTCAAGCTGTGGAGCATACCCAAAACTACAAAGACCGTCCAGTCGCAACTGGATTCCCTGTCACTGTAGAACAGAGGTCAATACTGAAAATTCAGAAGCCATTTGCTTCACCGAAAAGCTACGACCGTAAACCGGAGCCATCCTTCTTGACAGGAGGCCCATAGCCTGGAGGCCTTCTGTTAAATACCTTGGCATCATCCTAGATAAGCGCCTATCCTTTTCCTCTCAAGCTTCGTCAGCCCTTACCAAGGTTAGAGCTATCTGCTAAGCTCTATCCTCTCCTCTCCCACAGAAGTACCATCCCTCTCAAAATCAAACACCACATGTACCAAATGCTCCTTCATCCCATCCTTACCTATGCAGCTCCTGTCTGGTGGCCTCTTTGCTCCAACTTGTCTCGGAAATCTCTTGAGTCCCTCCAATCCTCTTCCCTCAGACTCCCATCCAACGCTCCTTGGTTCCTGTCAAATGTCACCATCTGAAAATCCCATCGCTTAGTGTTTTTGTCAGATACCTCTCAGAGAAGCTCTTTGGTAGTGCCGAAAGCTCGTATTACCCACACCTTAGAGATCTGGCAAACTCAGTTGCTCCCCCTTCTATTTTACGTCCTCGTCCCAAAGTCCTTCTCGATTCTCCATAACACCTCTGCAACTCACACATCCTCTCTCAGCAGTCTACCTCTCGCCTCCTAGAAAAGGCTACTAGTTTTTAAGTTTTTGTCTTAACATGCTTAAATTGTAAATAGTGTTTGTAAATTTAACTCCTGTTTTTTATTCCTATTAATCTCATCTTTCAAGTTTTATCATGTAAAATGCTAGTTAAGTTAAGTTAGTTTAAGATCATCCATCACAACTGTGTTATTTCATTCTAGTTGTAAGTTTTATTACACATTTTTACACTTCTTATGTCCCACACACACTCTTACTACATACATGAATCAACACACACAAAACGAAAAATGTCACCGAAATAAAAAGTCAGCCAGTCCAAATGTTTATAATAAATGTAGTCCCCCAGAATAAAATCCTTATTACCGTCCCACCCAAAAAATACGCCCTGCCTTGCAGATGCCCTTCCTATATCCAGCCTCTACCAAAATCCCTTTTCCCATATTCCTACCCACAGCCATTGTCGGTGACAGACTCTGCATAACCTCAGGGGCCACCAAACCTCCTCCTTCTCTGACCGACTGACTGACTACCAAATAAGGTCTTATGACTCAAACGTAAGGTGGAATTTTGGTAGTTTGAATAGTCATGTCAAACGGAAACATGTTGTGAAATATTGAACAATATTTTTTGTTCTAAACCTTTAAAAAAACCTAGTTTTATATGAATTTCGAATACAACACCAACTAGCAAAAATTAACTTTAAATTTATTGCAAAATTTAACTTTAATTTACACAGAAAAAGATGTCAGCTTATCAACAAATATCTGTAAGGCTGCATTTTGACTAAGACCGTCAGCTTATGGCAACTGACTAATGGTAAAACCTGAGATTAAACTTAACAACATGAACCCTACCAAACATTTCTGTCATTATATTTAGTAGCAATATCATGGAAAATAGTAGCATCTTGAACTAAAATGGCTTGATTAAATATATAATTACTCTACTCTAGGCTAGGAATTAATCAGTTATCATGCTGTAGTCAACTGTTAAAAGGTTTCAGTTACGAATTTTCCAAGTTTAAAACGAGATTTGATATTCACATGCTGCTCTTTTTAGATTATCAAGTTTTTTTGATGAACTGATAAAACATTAACCAACTCTAACCAGTGCGTATAGCAGGCTTATGAATGAAGGAACCACTCTAACTACACCTTGTAGATATTACATTTGTATTTTACTGATTGAAAAAATATAAATTTAATCAGAGGATTTGAATACGTTTTTTGTCACTATAACAAACAACAGAAATCCAGAGGTATTTGATAAAAAGTCTTATCAGAATATGTGTAAATAAGATAGAGAAAAAAGAAAAACATTAATTTCCAGAGGATGGTTTGATCTTGAACTAATAAAAAAATATTTTGTAATGAATATTTGTCAAATTGATTGACTGAGTTTGAATTGGATATCTATCTTCCTGAATCCATCAAGATATTTTACAGAGCAGCTTTGTAAAAAAACCTCTGAAGACAAGCTTGCACAATGTTTCTTGTCTTCTAGAGTGGATTTAATCTACAGAGGTATTAATGCAGAAACGTCTGAAGGGAGTTATGTAACTGATGTACACGTCAGCTCTATCTGAATAGAATAATGGGTTATTTTATGTTAATAAATTCCAGTGTAGATTTGTTTATTTACTAATTATATGTTTAACAGCAGATTTATCTATCTCTCGCAATAGAGCGAAGATGGATAGAGGCATACATTTTTTGTAGGGATGGGCATTTAACAATTTAACTAATATTTGTGAGTTAGTGTACACTTTTGTATTAATTGTTAGCTTCAGTCCTCGAGCTAGGTTTAAAGTATTTTGTGGCTCAGTTTATTAGCTTTAAACGTTTGTAGTTATCTTTAGTCATTTTAAAGTCAGATAATAACATATAATACAGTGTTCAGATCATGAACAATTATAATTTGCTTAGTATTTGATTAAAGTCAGTCAAATTGTGTTGTAAGGATGGTATAGTCTTCAATAAATAGCAGTGAATTGAACTGTGGTTAAAAAATTAACGAATTTTCCATATGGGGAAAATAATATTAACTTTCAAGGTTAAATCTTGCCTTTAGTTATATCATAATGATGTTTTAAGAAGTTTTTTAAATTTTAAGTTTGTATGACTTCTTATATCAGAGTTTCATCTTGACCGCAAAATTTGCAATGCTAAATCGTTCTGAAATATAGAATTGGCAATTAGTATTTCAATTGAATAGACAGGATATGAGATCTGGGATGACTTTTTATGAACCTAAGCTTTCTTCAAAAGAAATATTTGGTTTACTAATTTTTATAACGTAAAATTCTGATGATGAAATTCAAAGTCTAGAGAATCCTAGGGACTTTTTATTATACTTGTCAACTTTTTTGAAACTAATTCCTACAAGTTCTGTTATTTGTTGATATTTTACATCTTGTAGTTATGTGTTACATTGAAATAACTAGTAGAACCAATATGAAACTGCCATTTATGTTTTTGTTCATATTATCTTCGTGGAAAACAAAATTAATATAGCACACAGCATTTTGAGTTTAAGGTTTTGTATGTTGTTTTTGTTCAATATTTGAAGGACTTCAGAGCAACATTTTAAAAACTCTCGTATGAACATAATCACTATAAAATCGCATGATAATTGAACCTATAATGTATATTTATAAAAAATTTCATGAATTTTCATAGAATTAAGTAATTATTACATATTTTATAGCACTTTCCTCAAATGATCAGCAGAATCACATTGCTCTACATGTTTCGAATTTAATTAGGTGCTGAATATATCTTAATAATTTTTGTTAATATTTTAAAACTTTTAGGTATTTAAAAATATTGTTTTAAAAAGAAAAGAAAAATTAAAAAAGTAGAACATAAATTGTTAGATTTATTAGAAACTTTTTTGCAACTCTTAACTCTTTGGATTAATCATTGAATAAAATCAATTTTATACTTGTGATTTGAGATAGAACTTTTTATCATAATGTTTAATTAGCGTAATTTACTTGGTTATGATAGTAGCTTATCAAAATAAACGTACAATTAACATAATGTAGTATTAGTTTCTTGTTCCATTAAAAAATCTCCATATAGCCTACTGTGTATTTAAAAAGTTCAATAGTTTTATTTGATGGTAATGAACATGTGAAATATAATTTTTGATCAAAAATACTAATACATTTGATTAAATTCTATTTTATTATTATCGGAACTTTCCTATTCAAACATTGATGCTATTAGTTTATATTGAACACAATTTTTTAAATGTTATTTGGTTTTGTAGATTTTCATCATTCTTTAAGTATCTTTTGTTTAGCTAAATAAAACTCAAATCCAGATCAAGAGCTTTTACAGACAAGTTTATTACAACCTGCAAACACATCCTGCGATTTGCTTCCTTCATCAACCTTTTTTTTTTGGTCAACAAAGTCTTTGACCGACACATCCAGCTCGACGCAAAAGAAATTGCCATCTGGTAATAGACCTTTTGTGCCTAATTCGATAAATCACAAAGATGAGTCGCAATCAGTTGTTCAACAAACCAAATCAGCACCAACATAATCAGATGACAAACAAATTTTTATCATAGGAGGGCAAAGTAAAACCACCCCAACTAAATCCAAAACCTCCTCTGATTCTATCCCAGAACAGGTGGATATGCAATCTGTGGGTTCTAAACCTGAGATGTCTGTGAATGTTCCAGATAAATAAAGAGAGAGCACCAATGGGTGTCAAATAAATCTATTGGGTAAATTGATATATTTTCTATTAGCAAGTCATTGGTAGAATGGAATCTCAATGGCGTTAGGAGTCACATAGAAGATCAAAAGGTACTTGTGCGTGTTGTGTATCCTATGTTCCTAAGTCTTCAAGAGTCACATCTCCATGAATCTGACAATTTCCATACAAGGGAGTATTCATATTTTAGATCGCACTTAGTTACAAAATATCAAGCTAGAATTGGTGGCCATCCTAGCCCGTGACTGTGTCAATGCTGTCTGTAAACTTAATTACTCCTTTGCAAATAGTAGCCAGGAGTTAACCTCCTTATACAGTTGTTCATATACGTTAATTATGTGTTGTGTCTACTTGCCATTTCATGACAGTTTTTAAAACAGCGATTTAGTGGACTTAATAAACCCATTACTGTCTCCGTTCTTAATAGTTGCAGATTTTAATCTCACCATTTCTCTTGGAGATCTTAACTTGAAGCTCTTGAGAATAGCTTGTGGTGACTGTTAGAACGGAATGGAGTGTCTGCTAAATGGTGGTTCTCCCACTCAATTAGCTTCATTTACTGGTGGATGGATGGTTGTTGACCTATCGTTCTGCAGTCCCCTTTTACCTACTAGGTGCACATGGTCAGTACTTAACAATTCTTATAGTAGTGATCATATCCCTATAAAGTTTAATTTATGTTATTTGACATCCCAGTTGGATCTTAAGGAAAGCCAACTGGGATCTTCATATGATTGTGTATCACTTGACTTGGATTATCTGACTCCCATTGATGAACTTATTGATATTTACACAAAGTCCATTTTGAATTCTGCTGAAAATACATTTCTGAAACACCTGTCTACTCACTCCGTCCACCTGTTACCTGATGAAACTATGAATGCTCAGAAATCATTTGTTTATAACTAAGAGCTTTAAGGAGATTTAATCGACACCCAAGAAGTGAAAAGCTTGAGGAATATAAGAAGCTTCATTCTAAACCATGGAGGGTATTCAGGCTGAGTAGAAAACATTCTTGGTCACAGTACATTAGCACAATTAGACAAACTACTCCATCATCCACTGTAAGGAGGAATTAAGTTCAGTGTGTAATACTTTCATTCCATTGCCAGCCAATGCGCTATATAATTCGGATAGAAGATTGATCACAGTGCTGATAAAGCTAATGTACTGGGAATGTCACTTTCAAACCTTTCATCTACTTCGGCTTATAATAGTACATTCCAAATATATAAACTCAAGGAAGGAGCCATACGTTTTACTGTTTTGTTCTCTGGAGATTCTCCTCTAAACACTCCATTCACTATAAAGAAATTTGAGTCAGTTCTCTCCATGATTAAACATCTACCATCATCAGCGAAACTAGTACTCATTTGGATATACAATCGTTTACTTGAGGAGCTGTGTACTCCCAATGCATGGATAGAATCAACAGTAATTCTTTTTTTTTTTAAATTAAGTAAAGATAAATCAAACCCTAGTAGTTACAAGCCTATCCCTCTCACAAGCATTTTATCCGAACTACTGGAGAAGATGGTCAACTGCTGTCTTGTCTGGTACCTCGAAACCAACTAGCTTCTTAGCAACAAACAATGTGGTTTTAGACAAGGCCGTTCATTTGTTGACCAATTGGTTTTGTTAGAGTCTGCAATTTTTAATACCTTTCTCTTTCGTCAAACACTTGCTGATTTTTGACCTTGAGAAGACATGGAAGAGCAATTTTGAACATTTCAAAGTCAATTGCTCTACAAAGTAAAATCCCAGCATTCACCACTACCAATAGCAATTTTCTATCAAATAGCTCTTTCCACATTCATATGGGTAACGCATATTCTAACCGTTATGGGCTGGTGAATGGTGTCCTATAGGGAAGTATGGTGAGCGGTTGCAATTAATAGAATCACAGCTAATGTAAAGTCTCCGGTACACTGATTGATTTGTAGACGATTTTTGTATGTACCTCCTTGAAATATGGCAAATGAGGAAAAGTACTTGCAAATAGTAATTCACAGATTACATAATAGGTTGAAAACTACAGGCTTCAAATTCTCTGGGTCGAAGACCCGGTTTGTAGCATTTAGTTGTCATAGGCAACACCAGGAGCCTAATCCTTATCTTGATGGAATTCAGTTTCAAACCATGGATAGTGTTTGATTTTGGTGTTTTTTATTGGATAAAAGTTCTTTATGGATCCCTCATATATGTGATTTGAAGATTAAATGCAACAATATATTGGATATGATGAGAATCCTTAGTGGTATGAATTGGGGTGCACCCAGAACTAGGTTGCTCTGTTTCTATCATACAGCCATTAGGTCACGGATATATTATGGTTATGTAGCATATATTCGTCTGCAACACCTGCAGTTCTGAAAACTCTCGATGGAGTACATCACTCTGCTCTTCTATTACTGATGCGTTTATATCTTGCCCAATCAGTCTTCTTGTCGAGAATGAGAACCTGTCATTTGAAAAAGACACCAGGTGCAACAGATCTCTACCTATAAATCCGGCATTCAATGCGGTTTTTAATAACCCCTCCCACCTCAAACAATGTTACGATGCCTGTCAATGTTTGCCTGCTCCGTTCGGCATAAGGGCATTGTGCATAATGAATAACCTTGAATTAGAACTTCCTACTATCTTCGAACGATCATTGTGCCATCTGCCTCCATGGATAATAAACACACCATGCTTTGATTTTTCTTTGCCCAGTTATATTAAACTCAACACTCTTAATGTGGTCCACCACTAGGAGTCTTTGGCAATTTACAGATCCTATCAATCAGCATTGAATGTGCATTTTATGCATTGGGACGCACTTTCACGTACGAATTGCCTTCTGCCTGCAGTGTTTTTACAGCAAAACTCTGTGATTCTGAAAGTTATCGACTGTCGTTCAATCTAGAGCTCCACACTACCTTTTGTGTTGCAATCGAAAAAGTACTCTTCACGATGTGTTTTTTGTAAACCTTTTAGTTGGGAATATTTTGTGTGTAGTACACAAACTTCAATTTAACATTTAACTTTAACATTTTTCTAAATCCCTGGACACTGCACAATACCTGGAAACACAAAAGCCAATGAAGCAGTTTAGATTACTATAAATTTGGTCCCAATTACACAACATGTTATTGCATTTAATTATTTGTATTTTGCTAAACAAACATTAATCGCTGCTTGAAATAACGAATGGCAGTGTGTGAGACACAATAAGTGGGGGGAATTAAGGATACCGTCTGCCCATGGAGATCTTTTATTCATTCTAAACGAAGGAAGGAGGTGGTTCTTACACACATGCATATTTAATGTGCTGTGAAGATCCGCCATTGTGTTAGCTCTTTGATGATACCATCACAATCTGGCATATACTGATCGATTGTGAGGGCATAAAGGATGTTTGTGACAGATTTAATTAGTTAGTAAATAAGTTAGTGCTAAGGGATGATTTCATTGCCATTGACTGTGTCATCGCTTTTCTCAATCTCTTGAACATACTATTTAACATGTTGACTGCAGGTGGTAGGGATCCCGGCTATGGTAGCGCATCCCCAGATGTGCGTGGTAGGGATCCCTACTATATGTCCATTGGTGATTCATGGGCTCAATGTTCTTCTAGCACGTGGTAGAAGTGAATTTTATCTTTTTCGTTCCTCAGGAGATATCTTAGTGACATTTTACATGTGTTCGTTTTTGTCTCCGGTTTTTTCGTTTTGTTGTTTAAGTAATGTTTGAGATATAGTTCCTTTAAAAAATAATGTAGTGATGAATATTAATTTGCCTGGACCTAGTAGGGGTAATTCTCGACCAAATACCAAGCAACAATTACCACTAGCGACCAGATGATGAGCTACTATCCATCTGAACGTAAAATATTACTTTGGTATAAAAAAATTTTCGTTCATGTTCTCCAAATGATTATGGTCAACGCTCACTACCTTTTCAACGAAGTGCAAGTTTCAACCAACAGGAAAAGAATGAAAATGTATGATTTTCATCTGTCAGTGGTTGATTCTCTGCTTCCCGCCCTACCATTCTTTCTGCTCCAGAAAGACCATTGAAGCGCAGATGTTTCCCCCACATACCTTCAAAAATAACTGAGAAAAGCGGGGACGGAAAAGATACAGTGGCAAAACGGTGCCATTTTTGTCATTCGCTTGATATTAAAAAACGTGTTGTATGAGAGTGTGTGAAATGCAGAGAACAGCCAGGACTGTGTGTTCCAAAGTGTTCTGATGACTTTCACAGTAATTAATAATAACTAATCAAGTTATTCGGGTGGGTTTGTTGAGCTGTATATATATTTGACTTCGGCTTATTTTTTTCATTTCTCATTCTTCAATAACAATTGTTTAATATAAATATAGAAAAAATACTAGTGTTATCATAATATATGTATCACAATGACAAACTGGCCTTATTTAGTACAAACCAGTGCAGACTACTTTTCCCAGATGGCCGTGGTAGGGATCCCTACCACGATTTTAAAATAGCCACCACAGGTTTTTATGGCTTGTAACAATATTTTATTTTCATATTTCTTCATTTCAACATTTTGGTAAGTAAATTAGAAAAAAAATTAGCGTTTGTCATACTACACTGCATGTATTTTAGCAGTCAACGTGTTAAAATTTGTTATTTCAAATATTTATGTTTAAATAATATTTATGAATTATAATTTATATATATTTTTTGTTTGTATAGATATTTATTTACTGTTATATTTATTATTAATTATGTTTTTAGTTATTTACTGATTGTTTTTATTTGTTATATATTAAGTGTTAAAAACCTATTGTTATTTACTGTCAATATTTATTTATTGTTATAATGTTATCTATTGTTACATTATTATTTGTTGGTATAATATAATTATTTATTGTTATATTGTGATTTATCATTATGTTTTTATTTTTCTGTTATATACTCTGTTATGTTTTTATTTCACGTTATTTTGTTATTTATTGGAATTTTGATATTTATTGTTATAGTATTATTTGTTATATCATTATTAGTTGTTATTTATATTTATTGATTTTAATTTTTAAATGGTATTTTGTTTAGAGATGACAAAGAAAAAGTATTTTGTTTTCCACCAGAGAAAAAGGAAAAGCTGAGTGGAACCATATGTGTATGTTGCCTGATCTAAACAACCTTACAAGTATAATTCTTTTATATGACTGGAATACAATTTTTTAAAATAAATTTATTAAATTTGTGAAATGATGCAGTCTTTCAAAATTTACCTCAATAACATTTTATTTTCCAATGATCTAAGAAGGACTTTGACCAATAATGAAAAAAGTGATTTTTTAAAATTAACATGGTAAATGATAACAATATATTTTGAAATGTAAAAACTCATTGATTTAAGCTTAACAGTGTGAGAAATTTTCATGTTTCTCTTGTAAATAAAACTTTCTATAGAGTTATTGTCTTTAGAAAAAGAGAATATATCGATTCTAAAACCACATATTAAATATAAATAAATATAATGTAACATCATATTATATCAAAGGAGAAACAAAATTAAATGGAAAGTATATAAAAAGATTGTTCAAATGAATTTACATAATTTTACAGACCTATAAAGTAATTATGAAAAAAATACCTTTTTCAGTGATGAGAAAATAAAATTGATCTTTGCTCCATCAAATAATATCAATGGCATAAATCTTATTTTGGTTCTTTTACTTTACTTCTGGTGTCTCTTATTTTATTAAATTATTACTACCATATTGTCAAAATACGAATAATTTCTTTTCAAATTTATCTTTTATGTTTTCACTAATCTTACTAAATAGATTTTTTTAAAAGGATAACTTAAAACATACTGTAACATGTATGTTACATACATATACATTTTGTAAAGACAAATTTGCTACATTTATTGTAGCACATTAAAAGATTACAAAAGTTATACATTTTTTGTTCAAAACCAAGTAATCTCTGCTTGAGGTTCAATAGGAGATTCTTTCTTCTAAAAATGAATGTAATATATTTATCTTAAACATACAGAATAATAATACATACGGTACAAATTTAATTCATAAATCACTTTATTTGGCATTCTAAAAACATTTTATACAATGGAATTTTAAATATTGAGATCAAGTAATATATTTCTTGGTATAAGGTGGAATTCGAGAGCAGATCGTGGTCTATACTTGCTAGGTGGTGTAGTGGGAAGATATGGATATTCTTGATGAAAACCTTCTGGTATATTTGACAAACTTTTTGTTGGGCGAAGTTGTTGGTAATCCATTTCATATGGAGAAATGGTAATATCGTCTACAGACCTCAATGAAGCAAGTACAGCTTCACGATGTGGTATACCACGAAAAAATCCATCGGAGTCTCCAGAAATATCTCTAAACAGACCCTTAACATGAAATCTTTCAGATAATTTCTTTTGCTGTTCACTCCCAGAGTTATATATATCTTTTCTTTCAATATGAATACATTTCCAGCTTTCAGAATCAGATGTTGGTGCAGATCGAACTTTTATCTCTTTCTTTTTTTTGCGACGCCCTCGTATTTTATCACGTTTTCGTTGGCAACGTGTGTCAGTACCAGAGTCTGAATCTATTGATGGTTTTGATTGCCTCCCTAAAGCATCATGTTTATCCATTCTCGGCATAGAATGATAATATCTATATGTCTTTCCTCCTTGACTTTCCTTTTCCAATATTTTAAAAAACTGTTTCGTTCTTTCAAACTTTAACTTGGAGTCAATTTCGTTTCCTTTATTTTTACTTTTATCATTTATAGTTTTTTCTTCTACTTGGCATATATTATTTTCTAGATATTGTTGTTCTTCCTTTGTATTTGTGTCTATACTGCCAGTGCAATGAAATGTTTCTTCATCTCTTGAAAGCAAATTATTCCCTATTGCCAAATATTTCTCTTTTTCATTATTTAAATTATAACAATGGTACTCTGTTGTAGATATGTTACTTTGAGAACTACACAACTTGTACGACTTTATTTCGTTGGATAAGATGCTTTCATTTCTTTCACTTACATCCTTCTTTCCTCTCTCAAAAAGTGTTATCCTTTCAAACACTATATTTCTCATTTCTGAATGAGTTTCTAGTTCTTTTTTTAAGAATACATCGTTTCCATCTAAGGGTTCTTCATTTTCATTTGATTCAATGCTTTTGATTTTATTTGCATTTTTATAAGGTCCATTTTCAGAATTTTTCTTAGGTGTTCGAATATTGTTTTCAGATTGTGTAATAAACTCAAACTGATGTTTTGAATTTGAAACAATACCTGTCACATTTAACAAGAGATGTTTTGATGTTTGGTTTTCATTCTGCTCAATTATGAATTCATCCCAATAATTCTTCCATTTTTTAACCAGATTAGGAGGAATTACATCACTTTTAGCATTTTCTGTTAATTCTAATTTTTGTTCGCAGTTTTCATTTTCATAAGGTAAGATCTCTTCAACCAAGAAATTCTTATTTATTTCTGAAAAGTTTGAAGTATCGTCTTCATCTTGTTTATTTCTTTCTCCTTCCTCTATTCCAATGGTTGAGTTTTCTTGTGTCTCATCAATATTTAAATTTGTTTCAATTTTTTGCTCATAATCTGTTTTTTCTACAATTATTTTAGTTTTTCTAGATTTCATTTCATTTAATTGTTTCAGTTTGTTCCCTTCAATACAACAATCTTCATTTTTCTTGATAAGGTTTTCTTTTTGAGCTATTCTGTATTCTGGGTTATTTGAATTTGTGCTAGTTATTTTGATAACCCTATCTTTATTTTGTAAAGGAATATCATTTAAATATGACACTAGTTGTGATACTCTTCCAGATTGTACTTCATTTAACCTTTCTTTATTTGTTTTTTTAGTGTCTATGGACGGTTTAACATTTTCTATTGCTTCAAGTTTTTTATCCCAGTATTGTGTCCTCTTACTTACTGAAAATTTATCAACAGTTTCTTCAGTTAACAGAAATTCGTCTTTTGTTTTTAATTGGAGATCTAAATTAATTGAATTTAAATTGTAAGTTGTAATGCCAATACAGTTTCTGTCATCTAATATAATATGTTTTTGCCCATCAACTAATTCTAATACATTAAGGTTTTTATCTTCTGAATATTCTACAGTGGTTTGTTTATTGTTAATTACACTAGATTCAGTACTTTCTAGAAATTTTTCATCATCTTGTTTTTTTCCCAGAAGCATTTCCTCTGTTTCTTTTTCTGTATCACAACCTTCAGATTGTATTAAATATTTGCTATTGAGGATAGATGTAACATTTTTATCCCTTTCTGTATAAATTTCAGCCTTGCAATCTTCAAGAAATTTGTGGTCATTATTAGTTGTGATATATGTTTCAGAAGAAGAACTTTGTAAATCAAATTTATTACTTTCAAGTTTTTCTGTTTTAGATTTGAGTATTATATCTGAAGTTGGTTCAAATCTGTTTAATTCTTCAGTTTTATTTACAACTGTTTTTTGTATACACAAACTTCTGATTAATTCCTGATTTATGTTTGAGTTGCATTTTTCTAACAATCTGTCAGTTAAACTTTCACTTTCCATTTGTGTGTTGTTATTAAAAACAGGCCTTTCCTCACTTAAATTTTGTTTTTTTAGTTTGTCTGCCC
The DNA here is from genome assembly GCA_036971475.1 of Prosapia bicincta. Taxonomy (NCBI): domain Eukaryota; kingdom Metazoa; phylum Arthropoda; class Insecta; order Hemiptera; family Cercopidae; genus Prosapia; species Prosapia bicincta. Next base: position 192,048,281 of record JBAIZL010000005.1, read on the forward strand.
ATTTATATTTTTGTAAATGTATTTGATCAGATGTTTTCAAACATGCCAAATCTCTTGATACATTTTCATTTGAATTGTATTTAGATGATGGTATATAGTTTTCATTACTTATGAAATGCGTATTATTAACTAGCCTATCGATAAAATCTACTTTCAAATCAGAGCTTTCATCATTTAAATATAATTCATTTGATTCATCTAAAATTCCACCAAATTCATTTTTTGAATCATCTGAACTTTGTGAATAACCTTGTTGCAGTTTATCACTGCTTTTAGTTGAGCCAAAACTGTCTTGACTTTTACTCACCATTCTCGATAGTGGTGAACTCATAGCCCTTGAAATCGTTCGCTCTTCTTCTTCATCAATCAATGACATTATTGATCTCTGGGGAGGAAGAACTCGTGGATAACGATATGTAGAAATTATAGGACTCCAGTTTCCTTTGTCACTGTCATCTATTCCATTTTCCCAAACTGAAAAATCAGAAATATTTCTGCAGTGATCATTTCCCTCACGTTCAATAGACCACAGCGCTTCTTTCTTATCGGTCAAAGGTATTGTATTTTCAGATTCTAAATATTTTGAAATTTCTAAACTGATATCATCAATTGTTTTATCTAATATTGAGTATTCTTCGGGATTGGTTTTCTTCCTTCCATTGGTGTCAGTATTATGATATTTTGTTGTTGTATCATTACTATCAAGAAAATGTTTGTCTAATTGCTTCAGTGCTTCATCTAAATTTGGAGCAGAAATTATTGAATCAAGATCTATTTCATGAGTTACATTACATTTATCAGTGGGAGAACCAAATTCAGTATCTGACGACCATAAATGAAAGTCTGCAATATTTGAACCAGTATTACAAATATAGTCTGTAAATGGAAAAGTAGGTAATTCATTATCATAATAGTTGAATGTAGATTGTGGATTACTTGAAGTATCTAAATTTATATTTTCATCCATCAAATAGTTTTTATCAAAAGTATTGTCATTTTCAGATATTTGAGAATAGATTTCAGAATTTTCTTCTAGACTCCATTCAGAATCGTCAGCAGTATCTTGAGATGTAGTATTACTCTGGATTGACTTCAGCAATTCCTCATCAATGTTTTTTATTCTAAAGAAATCATAATTATTCATGTCTGGAAATGTAATGCCAGTTTGTAAATCTGTAACTACAGTCTCAGAATTAAACTTATTCACAGTAAAAATTTTGTTTACATATTCTGAATTTGAGATTGAATAATCTGGACTATTCTGTGATGAAATTGTTGTTTCTATTTGAGTGTTGTGCATTTCGTCTAAATCATTCACTTTTAATTTATCTTTATTAATAATTAATACTTCAGTCTCAAATTTGTCTGCAGTTAAATTAATTTGTTCAATTCTAGCTATTTCTTCTTGTGTATTTTTGTCCAATTCTTCATCTTCAATAGTTTCTTGCTGGTCAATCAAATTTTTCATTAAATATTTTTGTCTACAATTATAACTTTCTTTTACAAATACATCTTTACTAACAATAATCCCGATTGCTTTAGCCAATTCTTCTTCAATATGTAAATCTAGTGGTTCATCTCTTTCACTCTCAATTTTATTTTCTAATGTGTTATTCTCTCTACATCTTCCATCAAAACATTTTGTAGTATGATCAAATTTAAACACTACTTCTTTATCTACTTTAGCTATTTCTTGTTGTATTTCATCATCTAGCTCTTCATTTTCAATACTTTGATTTCTGTATTTCATAAGGAAAATTGGTCCTTCATCTTGGAAACTAATTTGATTTACATCGATTGAAGTTTTTCTATCTATTAAAATTATTTCCTTTTGAATCTCTTCATCTAGTTCTTCATTTTCAATACTTTGATCTCTATATTTTATCGGTAAAATGGATTGTATCTTTTCCATTTCGATCTTATCTAAAGTCACTCCATCTAATCCTGCTATTTCTTCTTCTGTCTTATCATCTAGTTTTTCACTATCAATTCTTTGATCCCTCGATCCTATTAGGAATGTACTTTGTTGAATATCTTTAATACTTAAAATATATGGTGCTTTTTCATCCTTTCCAGATTTTTCTTTATTAGTTTCCTTGTGTCTAATACTTTCAATTATGAATTTCTCTGGAAAAGTACTTTCTATTTCAACTGAAGTGTTCGTATCTGATTCCGTTATTTCATTTTCAATCTCTTCATGCAGTTCTTTATCTTCAATCCTTTTATCACTAAATTTTGTAATTTGTTTGGCTTGAAAATAAATTTTACTTGAATCGTTATTAATAGACCTTTCCATTATAGCTATTTTGTTTTGCATTTCTTCTGTATTAAACATTTCATCGTCAATATTTATATCTGCAAATTCCTTTTTTTCTGACAAACCGTTTTCATTTAATATGTCATAATCATTATTATTTGTAACTTCTTTTATTGTTTCGATTTTGGAAAATTTATTTGAATTCCTATTTTCTTCAATATTCTCACATACTGTTTGAATTGATTTATGATAATCTGATAAATAATTACCACAACTTGAACTAAATTCTACTTCATGCATTGGTTGCCCTCTATTTTCTTTCCTTGTAATGTTAACGCACATTTCTGACTGATCAACACTTTGTACTTTATTATTCCCAGTACCTAAATCATGTATAATATTGCTCTCAATTTTTAAATCAAAATTTTCATTAATTTGTTTGTCTGTTATATTCTTTGGGAACTCGTTGCTAGGAGGTAACTTTTCTATTGGCAATTCTCTTATACAATATGGTTTAGCAATGCATACACTTTTTACATATTCTTCGACAAAGTTCTGTGGTTTAATTTCATCTGTCAATTTATTAAAATTATCACTGGCATATAACTTTTGTGAGTTTATTTCAAATAAGTCATTTGTATCCTTGAAATCAATTTTATGTTTTGAAGTAAAAAATTGAATGTCTTTTTTTTCCTGCAACTTTTCATTGTAATTGTATAATTTTCCATCCATTTTTTTAAATTCATTTCCATTACTAAGTTCTTGTGTAAGCAATGTTAAGCTGTTGCTAGATAAATTAGAGGTATCCTTGTTAAGAACTCTTTCACTATAAGGTACAACATCATCTAAGGAAACATTAATTTCACCCTCAGTAAGTTTTTCTTGTGTTTTTTTGAGTAAATTATTCTGACCAACATTAGTTTTTAATACAGTTTTCTCTGTCTGCAATTCATCTTTGTCCATTAGTGTTTCTTTTACTTTATCATTTACATAATCATTTGGTATTGCTGTATCCCTATGCATTGAAATGCATTCAATAGAAGATGGTGAAACACAAGTTACATTATCAAATACTTCACAGTCTTCTTCACCATCTGTTTTCAGATATTCTTTATTGTGTTTGGCATCATCGTTTTGTATATTTTTAAAAGTATTAACTCCTAATATTTTTTCTAATTCTGTCTCAATAGCTATTTCCTTAAATTTAATGTCTAAATTTGATAACGTTTCATCTTCTATGTTCTCATGAAAAAGTTTATCAAATTCATTTTCAATTTCATAAATATGCACTAAATCATCATTAGATTCTGTAAAAGTATTACTTTCAACACTTTTTTGAGAATGTGTATTATTTTTAATGATTTCGAAAATAAATTCACCCTCTTGCTCTATTTTGGGGTCTGCACAACAATTTTCTTTAAAAATCATCTCAGATTCATCAGCATCTTTAGATAACAATTCCTTAATATTTTGCCATTCAGTAACAGAATTAAAGTCTTCTTGAGTAATCCCATCTTTATGATCGATGTTTAAAACAGTTTCCTCTTCAAAACCTTTGAAAAAAGTTGCTTGTCGTTCATCTAAATTTTTGTTCATATTATCTTCTCCAATTTTTGTACCTATAGTTGTGTTACACTCTTTTTTTATTTTAATCTTTGAATAATCAATGTACTCAAATTTTATCTCATCTACATCTGTACTTTTACCAACTGATTTCTCTCCAAATTTATTTCCAGCTTTACCCATTACGTATGTCTTTAGTTTTTCGTTTTCAATAACTTCACTCATATTGTTTTGTGTTATATTTTTTTCATTCCAATTTTTATTTGATTGTACAACTTCATTGTTTTCATCTTTCGTTAACTCACAGCTTTCAAAATGTTCATCTTTGATAAGTTCACTAATTGCTTCTAACTTATTTTTATATTCATCAAATAATATATTTACTTTTGGTTCTTGGTTTAATGATATATCATCAAATTTCTTATTTATATAAGTTGAATTTTCACTTCTGTATATTACTTCTTGAAGATTTTTATTTTCATTGTATGTTTCTTTAATTTCTTCAGTTGTGTTTTCATTTGCATCCTCTATTGGTGTTATTCCGTCATAAATACTCTTATTTTCACTATTTGCAGTAGTTATGTTCATACATTTGTTTTCTGTTTTTAAAGCACAAGAGGAATTATTTCTATTTTCTGTAATATTGGTTAGTTTCATGTTTTCACTTGTTATATATATTGCATTTATTTGTTCTTTTATTTCTAGTGTTTGGTCATATTCGTTCTCAGTTCCTATTTTTTGGGAAAAATTTACATTAGATGCTTTTATGTCAGTATTATTAGTTTCTTGTTGGCTAGTTGTGCCTTCTATTTTATCTAATACTTCTGCTTGTTTATATTCATTATCCATTACTATACCCCAAACAGATTCTGAAATAGTTATTTCTGACTGTAATATCTGATTATGTTGATCACCTGCTTTTATAATGTTGTTTGTAGATTCTATATCAATTAATTTGTTTTCAATATTTCCAGGTATTATATTGCTAATGTTTTTAATTCTCTTTCCCACTTGATCAAACTCATTTTCAGTAGCAGAGAAGTTAAAAGTTGTTTCATTTTCCTTCCTTTTAATTGGATATTTAATGTTATCTTTTCTTTGTAGTATTTGATCATATTCATTCTTTTCTGTTAATGTTTTGGAAGAGTCTTCATTTATTGTTTTGCATATTGCATGCTGTTTGTTATGACATTTAGAGTCAACAACTAGTTTTAGATCATGTATTGGCTTCAGTACTATGCCATATTTTTTGTCTTCATCACTACTTTCAATTTCATACTTGTACTCTTTACCTCCAAATATAAATAAATTCTGTTCTTCTTTGCCATCTTCTTCTTCCTTTATATATGTTGTAATTTTTTTAAATTCATTTTTTATTAAATTCTCAACCAGTACTATATTTTCAAATTCAGCTATTTTCTTTTTAACTGAGTTAAAATTATCTCGGTCATTTGACTTTGAAAGATTTGCCAAGAGTATTGAAGTAGGTATAATATTTTCAAAATGTTTTATTTTATCAATAATTGAGATATTTTCTTTAACATTCAGAAATAATTGACTTATGCAAGATGATTTTAAATTTCTTAATTTTTGTTCTTCACATTTATTTTCCAAGGAACACAATCTTTGAATTGTAGAAATTTTTTTTCCACATAAAGTCTCACATTTTTGATCATGTATATCAGATGAAACTGCTTTTGGTAGCTCAGAATCTGAACAACTGTGACAGCTAATATCATGAGCCGTGTCTTCTAAAGTATTGGAAAACGCCTTTATATTACATTTTTTTTCATAGTGTTGCCACTTTCTTGCTATTGTAAATTTGTCAGTATCTTCCTTAATTTCTTTGCTATTTTTAGCAATATATTCACTTTCACAATACTTATTTGCAGTGTTTATAGTTGTCTCAGGAGGCTCCTCAACTTTTCTACCAATTGTAGCACTAATTATTTCTTCTCTGCTGAACTTTGTTGCTATATTTGGTTCAAAAACAACCTCCCTAATAGCTTTTACAATTTCAGCATTATTAATGTCTATCTCTTGGTTTTTTGATGGTACAATTTCCCCCTCCTTTATTTTTTCTATAATTTCAACAATTGGAAGTTCACATTCTTCTCTTTCCTTTGTTGCACTTAGTTCACTTATTAAATTTACCTCTAAACTACAATTAGTTGCTAGAATTTGTTGGGTGGTATTGTCTCTTATTTCGTCAGCAGTGTTATAATTAACACATTTATCCCCTGAACTCTTCATCTCCATAGTTGGCTGAACCTTTTCAATTTTTTGTGCTATGCCAATATTAATAGTTTTGTCTTCTTGGTTCTCTTTTAGAGTAGGCGTTGAAACATAAGTAAAATCAAAGCCTTTACTACTGCTCAAAGTATTTTGCACTGAATTTTCCATATTACATTCCAAAGGTTTATCTAGAGTTTGTAAAATATTTTCCACTTCTATCATTTGCTGTCCTGTAGTAGCATTAGACTCTGAATCAATCTCTTTTGAATATATTGTAATAAAATGTGTACATGGTAATATATTCTTTTCTTTAATTGATTTGTTAACATTGTCTTTAATTTTAGCTATATTTTTAGGAACAATATGTTCACACTCTTTATTCTTCAATGCAGGAATTAATTTCATTTCATTTTCTTTTATTTTTTTAGGAGAAAGTTCAACCTTTGTTATATTCCTTGCTTCATTTAGTACTTTTTTACTTTTTTGAATATTTTTAGTAGTAGTTTCATCTTTTTGACTAACTTTTTCTATAATTGGTCCATAATTTGCTTCAATGTCTTTCTCATATTCAATGATATTAGGTTCATCTACTTGAATCATTTTATTTGTTTTTATGTCACCAATATCCAATATAGTTTCCTTTATATATTCTGCATTTATTACGTTATTTTCTTGGTTCTTCTTTATCACAACTGTATGAACATCTTCAATTTTTTCCTCACTTTCATCAGTATTAGGTTTATGGTTTTTAATCTCTTTCACTATTGTTTGCTCAACATTTGCTGTAATAAAACCTGCATGTTCGTCAATGATATGTTCATAATCTTGATTTTCCTCTATTTTAATTTCTTCATCAATAACTCCTTCAATCTTCTCTATACATTCAGAAATCATAAATTGATCTGGGCTCTCTTTTAATAAAACCATTTGAATACTATCTTCTTTCTTTTCCTCTGCAAGAGTTACATCTTCATTCTCCTTCAATCTAATTCTTTGCTGAACTACTGCTTCTGCTTCTATTTCCTCGCCATGTCCGCCAATAATAGGTAAATCTTTTTGGCTCTCTTCTATTTCTATTGTTTCAACAAAATCTGTTCTTATTTCCTCTATAGATTCAGCTATCATAAGTTGATTTTCTGGGCTCTCTTTTAATATAATTGTTTGAACATTATTTGTTTTAATTTCTTTTTCATTTTCAACAATAATCATTGGACATTCTTGGGCCTCCTTCAATACAAATGTTTCAAAATCTGCTTTAACTTTATATTCAGCAGTGGTTATGACATTTTCTTCATTTTCTTTCATTATGATTGTTTTGGCATCCTCTGTTTTAATTTCTTTTTCACTTTCAACAATAATCATTGGACATTCTTGGGCCTCCTTCATAACAAATGATTCAAAATCTGCTTTAACTTTATCTTTATATTCAGCAGTGGTTATGACATTTTCTAGATTTTCTTTCATTATGATTGTTTTGGCATCCTCTGTTTTAATTTCTTTTTCACTTTCAACAATAATCATTGGACATTCTTGGGCCTCCTTCATAACAAATGATTCAAAATCTGCTTTAACTTTATCTTTATATTCAGCAGTGGTTATGACATTTTCTAGATTTTCTTTCATTATGATTGTTTCGGCATCCTCTGTTTTAATTTCTTTTTCACTTTCAACAATAATCATTGGACATTCTTGGGCCTCCTTCATTACAAATGATTCAAAATCTGCTTTAACTTTATCTTTATATTCAGCAGTGGTTATGACATTTTCTAGATTTTCTTTCATTATGATTGTTTTGGCATCCTCTGTTTTAATTTCTTTTTCACTTTCAACAATAATCATTGGACATTCTTGAGCCTCCTTCATTACAAATGATTCAAAATCTGCTTTAACTTTATCTTTATATTCAGCAGTGGTTATGACATTTTCTAGATTTTCTTTCATTATGATTGTTTTGGCATCCTCTGTTTTAATTTCATTAACAAAATCTGGAAAAAAAGGTTCATCTTCTCGGCTGTATTTTGCTTTAATTATGTCAACTGTATCTGTTTTAAATTTATCTTTTTCAACAACACCTGTTTCAATTTTCTCTTTATAGTTAAAAGTATTATGTCCAACCTCTCTGCTATCCTTTGTGCTATTTGTTTCTACAACATTTGTCGTGATTTCTTTTACATGTTTCAAAATATTATGGTTATCTTCTTGACTCTCTTTTACTTTTATTCCTTCAACAATTTCAGCTTTACTTTGTTCTAGACATTCAGCAATATAAGATTGATCATCATTGCTCATATAAACTATACCTGTTTTATCAACTTCTGCTTCTATTTCCATTCCACATTTAGTAATAAAACATCCGTCCTCTTGGCTCTTCCTCAAGATGATTTGTTTATCAACATCTGTATTAATTTCATCCACATATTCAGTAATATCTTGTTTATTTTCTATAACGTCCTTCACTATGGTCATCTCTATAATATTTCCTTCAATTTCAGCAAAACAATCAGAAATAATATGTCTGTCTTCATTATTCTCTTGCACAGTAATTATTTGATCAACAACTTTATCAATTTTCTTTTCATTTTCAACTTCCTTTTCTCGATCACCATGCTTCTTATTCACCATAATTATTTCAACATCTGGATCTATTTTCACTACATAATTAGCAATAAGATGATCATCCTCTTGACAATTTCTCAAAATGATTTTGTCTTCAATAGCTGCACTAGCTTCCTCCAAATATTCATTAATATTTTGTTCATTTTCTATAGTGTCCCTCACTGTGGTGCTTTCTATAACGCTTCCTCTAATTTCAGTTTCACAATCAGAAATAATATGTCTCTCTTCTTTGTCCTCTTGTACCATAATTGTTTGATTAACAACTGGATTAACTTCCTCTTCACTTTCAACTTGAATAGGCAAATTTTTATGATGACCAACATTCTCTATAATTGTTTCAACATCTGTTTCTATTTTAACTACATAATCAGAAATAAGATGTTCATCTTTTTGGCACTCTATCACCATGATTGTTTCATCAAGATCGTCTTTTACTTGCTCTAAAACTTCACCAACAAAAAGTCCATCTTCCTTTCTCTCCTTCGTTGTATTTCTGTCCATAATATTTCTTTTAAATTCACCTTCACAATCAGAAACAATTGCTCTATTTCCTTTGTTTTTTTTCAACGTAATTTTTTGAGCAAGCAATGCCGGTTCAACTTCGGGTTTACTTTCAACATTCTTAGGTTGGTCATGATGGTTCTCATTTGCTACAATTGTTTCAAGATCTGCTTTTACTTCCACTACAGATTCGGAAATTAAATTAGTATTATCTTTGCTCTTCATAACTATGATTATATTGTCAACATCTGCATTAATACCCTCTACAATTTCTGTATTTCTTTCTTTTATTTCAGCTAAACAATTTGAAATAATATATTTGTCTTCGTTGCATTCTTTCATCATGATAGTTTGATTGACTATTGGTGCAATTTCCTTTTCATATTCAACTTTTAGAGGTTGATCATTATCTATAAATGTTTCAAAATTTGGTTTGCTCTTCGTCACTGTAATTCTTTGTAAAATATCTTTCCTAATATCAGGCAGTAAATCGGAAATAGTAAGCCCTACTTCTTCTTTCTGCTTTAGCATAATTGTTTGTTCAACAAGTGATTCGACTTCCTCATCATTTTTGACTCTCATAGGTTCATAGCTCTCTTTCACCATACTTTCATTCTTATAGTTTTTTTTCACCATGTTAGTTTCAATGTCTGCTTTAATTTCCATTACACAATCAGGGATGAAACACTCTTCTGTTTGGCTCTTTGTTATCATGATTGTTTCATCAACAGCGATTTTTACTTCCTCTATAAATGCAGCAATAAAATGTTCATTTTCATTTTTTTCCTCCACTGTACTTTCCTCCTCAACTCCTATTTCAGTTTCAACTACAGAATCAGAAATATTAGGCTTAACTCCTTTACTTTCTTTCATCATAATTTTTTCAATGTCAATTGGTTCAACTTCCACTTCACTTTCAACTCTCGTAGATTGATCATTACCTCCATTCACTATATTTATTCCAACATCTATTTTAATTTCGGAAACATGTTGAGAAAAGAAGAGCTTACCTTCGTGTATCTTCTGGAACATGGTTATTTCATTAACATCTGCATTAATTTCCTCTTCAAATTTGGTAATGTTAGCTTCATTTCCTTTGCTATTCTTCACTATAGTTTTTTCTATATCATCTTTAATTTCACCTTCATAATCAGAAATAATTGGTCTATCTTCATTGTTCTGCTGCACCATAATTGTTTGATCAACAACTAGATCAATTTTCCCTTCACTTTCATCTTTATTGGGTTGACTTTTATAGCCTACATTTTCTAAAATTGTTTCAATATCTACATTAATTTCCTTTACATATTCAGTAATGTCTCCTTTATTTTCTATAATGTCCTTGACTAAGGTTGTTTCTTCAAGTTCAGCAGCACAATCAGAAATAATATGTCCATCATTTTTGTTCTTCAGAAACCTAATTGTTTCTTCAACAACTTCTTGATTTTCGAATTGAATATGTTGATTTTTATAGCCTACATTCTCCATAATTGTTTCAGTATCTGCTTTAACTTTCTCTACACATTCAGGAGCAAATTGTTTATCTTTTTGACTTTCCATCACCGTGATTGTTTTAACATCGACGTTTACTTCCTCTATAAATTCAGCAATATTATGTTCATCTCTATATTTCTCCTTCACTGTACTTCTCTCCAAACCTTCTCTTTTAATTTCAACTACACAATCTGAAATAATAGGATCATCATTCTTATGCTCATTTATCATAATTGTTTGAATGACATCTGATTCAAGATTCTCTTCGCCTTCAGTTCTCAAACGTTCATCATTATGGCTATCTTTCACCTTAATTGTTTCAACATTTGGTTTAATTTTCATTACACATCCAGGAATAAAATGTTCATCTTCTCTTTTTTCCTTCACATTGATTGTTTCTTCCACATTTGTATAAATTTCCTCTTCAATATTAGAAATGGTATGTTCATTTTCTTTGGTCTCATTCACTATTTTTTTATCTATGACATCTCTTTTAATTTCAGGCACACAATCAGAAATAAAAGGTCTGTCGTTTTTGCTCTCCTTCACCTTTAAGGTTTGATGGATTATTGATTGAATGTTCTCTTCCCTTTTAACTTTCATTGTTTGATTATAGTGTTTCTCATTTTCTGTTTCTATTTCCACCACACATTGAGTAATAAGTTGTCCATCTTCTTGGCTCTTTTTCAAGATTATTTTCTGATCAACATCGGTATTACTTTCTTCTACATATTCAGTAATATTTTGTTTATCTTCTATGTTTTTCTCTATGGTTCTTTCTATATTTCCTTCAATTTCAGTAAAACAATCAGAAATAATATGTTCATCTTCTTTGATCTCCTGCACCATAAATGTTTGATCAACAACTAGATCAATTTTGTATTCACTTTCAACTTGTACAGGTTGATTTTTATACCCTACATTATCTTTAATTGTTTCAACACCTGCTTTAACTTCCACTACATATTTAGGGACAATCTGTTTTTCTTTTTGGCTTTCCATTGCCATGATTGTGTCATCAATATCAGCTTTGTGTTCCTCAATAAATTCAGCAATGTTATGTTCATTTTCGTTTTTCTCCTTTACTGTACTTCTCTCCATAACATCTCTTTCATTACCGACTATACAATCTAAAATAATAGAATCATCTACTTTATGCTCCCTTATTATAATTGTTTGAGTGACAACTGGTTCAAGTTTCTCTTCACTTTCAACTCTCATTTGTTTGTCATTATGATTTTTATTCACTATATTTATTCCTATATCTGCTTTAATTTCTACTAGACATTCAGGAATAAAATTATCATCTTCGCTAAACTGCTTCATTGTTTCATTAACATTTGTATAAATTGTCTCTCCAAAATCAGTAATGGTATGTCCATTTTCTTTGCTCTCCTTTGCTATGTTTTCATCTGTAACATCTCTTTCAATTCCAGACACACAATCAGAAATAATAGGTCTGACATTTTTTCTCTCCTTTACCATTTTAGTTTCATAGATAATTGACTGAATTTTCTCTTTATTTTCATCTTTCTTTAGTTGATCATCATCATTCTTAATCGTCATAATTGTTTCAGAATCTGGTTCTATTTTCATTACACATTTAGTAATAATATGTCCTTCTTCATGGCTCTTTTTCAAGATTATTTTCTCATCAACATCGGTATTACTTTCTTCTACATATTCAGTAATATTTTGTTTATCTTCTATGTTTTTCTCTATGGTTCTTTCTATATTTCCTTCAATTTCAGTAAAACAATCAGAAATAATATGTTCATCTTCTTTGATCTCCTGCACCATAAATGTTTGATCAACAACTAGATCAATTTTATATTCACTTTCAACTTGTACAGGTTGATTTTTATACCCTACATTATCTTTAATTGTTTCAACATCTGCTTTAACATCCACTACATATTTAGGGACAATCTGTTTTTCTTTTTGGCTTTCCATTGCCATGATTGTGTCATCAATATCAGCTTTGTGTTCCTCAATAAATTCAGCAATGTTATGTTCATTTTCGTTTTTCTCCTTTACTGTACTTCTCTCCATAACATCTCTTTCATTACCGACTATACAATCTAAAATAATAGAATCATCTACTTTATGCTCCCTTATTATAATTGTTTGAGTGACAACTGGTTCAAGTTTCTCTTCACTTTCAACTCTCATTTGTTTGTCATTATGATTTTTATTCACTATATTTATTCCTATATCTGCTTTAATTTCTACTAGACATTCAGGAATAAAATTATCATCTTCGCTAAACTGCTTCATTGTTTCATTAACATTTGTATAAATTGTCTCTCCAAAATCAGTAATGGTATGTCCATTTTCTTTGCTCTCCTTTGCTATGTTTTCATCTGTAACATCTCTTTCAATTCCAGACACACAATCAGAAATAATAGGTGTGACATTTTTTCTCTCCTTTACCATTTTAGTTTCATAGATAATTGACTGAATTTTCTCTTTATTTTCATCTTTCTTTAGTTGATCATCATCATTCTTAATCGTCATAATTGTTTCAGAATCTGGTTCTATTTTCATTACACATTTAGTAATAATATGTCCTTCTTCATGGCTCTTTTTCAAGATTATTTTCTCATCAACATCGGTATTACTTTCTTCTACACATTCAGTAATATTTTGTTTATCTTCTATGTTTTTCTCTATGGTTCTTTCTATATTTCCTTCAATTTCAGTAAAACAATCAGAAATAATATGTTTATCTTCTTTGATCTCCTGCACCATAATTGTTTGATCAACAACTAGATCAATTTTGTATTCACTTTCAACTTGTACAGGTTGAATTTTATACCCTACATTCTCTTTAATTGTTTCAACATCTGCTTTAACTTCCACTACATACTTAGGAACAGTCTGTTTTTCTTTTTGGCTTTCCATTGCCATGATTGTGTCATCAATATCAGCTTTTTGTTCCTCAATAAATTCAGCAATGTTATGTTCATCTTCGTTTTTCTCCTTTACTGTACTTCTCTCCATAACATCTCTTTCATTACCGACTATACAATCTAAAATAATAGAATCATCTACTTTATGCTCCCTTATTATAATTGTTTGAGTGACAACTGGTTCAAGTTTCTCTTCACTTTCAACTCTCATTTGTTTGTCATTATGATTTTTATTCACTATATTTTTTCCTATATCTGCTTTAATTTCTACTAGACATTCAGGAATAAAATTATCATCTTCGCTAAACTGCTTCAACGACATTGTTTCATTAACATTTGTATAAATTGTCTCTCCAAAATCGGTAATGGTATGTCCATTTTCTTTGCTCTCCCTTGCTATGTTTTCATCTGTAACATCTCTTTCAATTCCAGACACACAATCAGAAATAATAGGTCTGACATTTTTTCTCTCCTTTACCATTTTAGTTTCATAGATAATTGACTGAATTTTCCCTTTATTTTCATCTTTCTTTAGTTGATCATCATCATTCTTAATCGTCATAATTGTTTCAGAATCTGGTTCTATTTTCATTACACATTTAGTAATAATATGTCCTTCTTCGTGGCTCTTTTTCAATATGACTTTCTCATCAACGTCTGCATTGATTTTCTCTACATATTCAGTAATAATTTGTTTATTTTCTATAATGTCCCTCACTGTGGTTCTTTCTATAATATTTTCTTCATTTTCAGCAGTACAATTAGAAATAATATGTTCATCTTCTTTGTTCTCCTGCACCATGATTAATTGTTCAACAACTTCTTCACTTTCGAATTGACTATGTTGATTTTTATAGCCTACATTCTCTATAATTGTTTCAGTATCTGCTTTAGCTTTCTCTATATATTCAGGAGCAAATTGTTCAACTTTTTGACTTTCCATCACCATGATTGTTTTATCAACATCAGCTTTTACTTTCTCTATACATTCAGCAATGTTATGTTCATCTTCATATTTTTCCTTCACTGTACTTCTCTCTTTACCTTCTCTTTCAATTTCCACTACAAAATCTGAAATAATATGCTCATCTTCTTTATGCTCCTTTACCATAATTCTTTGAATGACAACTGATTCAAGATTCTCTTCATTTTCAACGTTCATAAGTTGATCATTATGGCTATCTTTCACCATCATTGTTTCAAAATCTGGTGTAATTTGCATTACACATTCAGGAATTAAATGTTCATCTTCTTTTCTCTCGTTCACATTGATTGTTTCATCAACATTTACCTTTACATCCTGTAGAAATTCAAAATTAATGTAATCATCTTTATTTCTCTCATTTACTTTGCTTCCCCCCTTATCATTTACTTTAATTTCAGGTACACAATTTGAAATAATAGTTCCATCTTCTTTGATTTGATTTGCCTTAATTGTTTGAAGGATAAGTCCTTCAATTTTCTCTTCGGTTTCAACATTAATAGGTTCATTATTATAGTTCTCGTTAAGTACAGTTGATTCAACAAAACCTGTTTCACTTTTCTCTATATATGGAATAAAATGTTTATCTTCGTGACTTTCCATCATCAAAAGTGTGTTCTGAACCTGGGTTTTAATTTCGTCTGCAATTTCAGCAATTATAAAAACATCTTTTTGGCACTTCTTTTTTATCATTGGTTCTGCAACCTCTATTTTAATATCATCTACAAATTGAGAAATAATAGATTCATTGTATTGATTCTCATTCACTTCCGCTATTTGATAAACATCTGTTTTAATATTCTGTTCACATTGAGTGATTTCTTCTATATTTTCCACAATAACTTGATGTTCTTGAATGTCCGTCATTATATTTTCTACAAAAATGTCAGATTTAATTTGTCCTAGATTTTCAGAAACATTACGTTGATTATCCTGGCTCTCATTCATTATAATTATGTCAGCATCCTCTGTTTTAATTTGTTCTACACATGGTTGATAATCATGGCTGACATTCAATGTAATTGTCTCTTGTGCTTTAATTTCTTCTACCAATTCAGAAGTGATATTTGTAATAGAATCATTTTCTCTGTCCTTCTGTACAATAATTGTTTGAAGTGCTACTGCCTCAATTTCCCCTACACTTTCAACTTCAATAGGATCATCATATTTGTTCTCTTTCACTAAAAATGTTTCATTGTTATCTGGTTTTATTTTTTGTATACAATCAAGAGTAAAACGTTCTTCTTCATAGTTAGTTTTCAATAAAATTGCTTCACCAACGTCTGCTCTAATGTCCTCTATTAATTTAGCATTGATAAGACAATCTTTTTGGTTTCCCTTCACTATGATAGGTTCAAAAACATCTGCTTCAATTTGTTTTACAAATTTACAATTAATAGATTTATTGTTTGGCCTCTCTTTCACTAAAATATTTTCAACTTCTGTTTCAATTTTCTCTAAACATTTGGCAGTAACAACATTACTTTGACTCTCATTCACTAAAGTTGTTTCAACATAAACTGATTTATGGTTTTCAATATTGTTGCAATCAATAAATTCACTTTCTTTACACCCTTTAACCGAAGTCAATGATTTTTTTTCTTGAGTACACCCAGTTGCAATTGGTACAGTTCTCAAAGTTTCACAGGCGGTATTTACAGTGATAAGGTGTTCTTTATTATTTTCTATAGAGACTAACTCTGGAGAAGAAACAGAAGTATGGCAGCTAGTGTTTCTAATGACTTGCTTTTCCTCTTTATTGTCTTTGATTACTCCTGATTCTATCACAAATGTTATAATTTCGTCACTAGTATCAGCAGTGATTGATTCTTCCATTTTACTTAAACTACTGATATCATCTGTTGTAGTCTGAGTTTTTACATCCGTTATAATTAATTCATTTGATTTTTTACCTTTAGGGAATAAATTGGTGATTTCAGTTTTTGTCTCAACAGGTTTTTCTTTGATAAAATCACTCTTGGTCACAAACTTTGTAAAATTTTGTTCTGTTATGTTTGTGTGTTTGTTTTTCAAATCATTTGCATCATGACTGGTTTCAGAATCTAATTTGATGTTTTTTCTATCTTTGGCATGTTTTTCTTTAGCATTTATTTGATTATTTACTGGATCATATTCAATCAAATCTGTGCAAGGCTTTTGTATTATTTGGCTTTCAAATTTATCAATAATTAATCGAACTCCATCTTTTACCTCTGTGGTATTCACTTTAACTTCATGTGCAATTTTACTGGTTTTTGTTTTTTTTCTTTTATTTTGCTTAAGAGTTTTGTTCAAATTTGTTATTTCATTTGGTATAGTAAGCATAGATTGTGTAGTATGTTTCATTATGCGATTATCCTCCTGAGCCATTCCTTTAGGCATTACAACTTCAATGTAGGGGTTTATATTTGTAATTTTGTTTCCATATTCTGTTTGATCTATTTTCTCTCTTAATATAGTATTTTCATTTAAAACGTTCTTCAATAAAGAAAAACTTTCATTTTGTTTATTTTCAGAGTCATTTACTGCAGTATTATCAGGTATTTTTTGATCAGAATTAACTAAATTTGAAGATTGAACCAATAACGTTGAGTTATTTTTAACTATATTTCCTAAATTTAATTTAACCATGCATTGTTTATTTTCCTCTTTTTTATTTAAATTTTCTTCTCTGTATAAATCAATATATTTTATTTCATCATTCCTGAATAATCTGTTTTCCTGTTCTTCTAAGTCATTATTGTTATCACTTTTATTTGATGTTTCTGTTTCTATCATTGAATTAAGATATTTTTTATATTTTTCATCATTTGATACAGAACTGCACATTCTTTTAGTAAAATCTTTTACAATAAATGGTTCATCACCATAGACTTCTTTATCTTCTACACATTCTGATTTACAAATCTCAGCTACAATTGCGGGATCAGCATCAAATAATTCTTCAACTATAGCTGGCTCAGCTCGGAAAATCTCCCCAACAATCTCCTGTTCTGTTTGTATCATTTCTGTTATAATCTGTGGTTCTTCTCTATAAAAACCCTCTTGTTGGGATTGAAAATATCTTAGAGTGTTATTGTGACTGTATGTAGGTTGATTTAAATTATCATTATTTTCAAATTGATTAAATAGTAACTTGTGCTCTAATTCATCATTATTTTTACTTAATTCAGTCTTAATATTTTTTAACTCAATGGTTTCAATTGGCGTTTCTTGAAAATGTCTCTGGTATATAGCAAAATTACCCTTTCCCTTTAATTGCCCAATCTGGCAAGAATGTATTTTCAAAGGTTGTTCAAATCCACTTTCATTAATTTCGACTTTAGTTTCTTCAAATTCTTCTACTTCATCAACAGCTTTTATTGTTTTTGGTTGAAAATTACTGAGGTTTTTGAAAACTGGTATATTTGGGATTTCTGTTTTTTTATCATATTCCATTATTTTCACTTCTATTTCATTCTTAAATTCCTTTTTATTTAATTGGGAACTATTTTCGAACAAGGAACACATCTTTTTTATATTTCCTTTTAATGCTTTTGTTTGTGTATTTAATTGAATAGGGACTACTAATACTTGACATTTTTCAATGTCTTTTTCCTTGCTAGATTCTTCTTTAATTAAAATACCAGTGAATTGTGATTGATTGCAAGTAGACGTATTCTCCCTTTCTTGAGAAACATTTATTTTATCTAAATCTTTTAAATCTTTTTCAGCAGTATTTGTATTTAGCTTCTTAAGCATATTTTTACACTTTTTACTTTTTAATTCTACTTCTTTTATATTTTCTTCAATGCCATCATCAAAAGTTTTACACGATGAGTGACTAGTTTGATCAGTTTTAAAATTATTCAAAATGTTTTTATTTCCAGTAATTTCTTGACTGAAAATATTACTAACAAATTCAGTTTTATTTTCTAATATTTCTTTTGCTTCTACAATTTTGTTTGAAATCCCAGTTTCAGTTATTTTACTGCTCAAAATTATTTTATCACAAGTTGTATCAATATGTTTCGTTTGTTTTTCTTTATTTCCTTCCGTATTATTAGCAAACATACTTGTAACATTGCATGATTTAATCTTTCTATTCGTTTTGTCTTCTTTTATGTTCACTTCTATCAGATTAATTTTATCTTTCTTAACACAATCAGTTGAAATGATATTTGTTTCAAATTGTTCAATAATATTACACACAAGTTTCCCTTTTGATTTAAACTTTGAATCTTCTTGTTTAATATCTAATGTGTGTTCCATTTGACCACATTTCACATTTTTATTTTTAAATGTTTCAGATTGATTTTCTAAATTTGTATAGTCCTGTGTACACATTACATTAGTAACATTATCGGTTATTGTTAATATGTCATCATCTTCAATTTTTATTTGTTCTTCTAAATAGTCTTGAGAGCTGCTATTATTGATTGATGAAAAGCTATGTTTCTTACATGGAGATTTTGTGTGTCCTTGCAGTTTAAAATTTAGTCTAGCTTCAGAACCTGAGTTATGCCTTGATGATATCTGTATATTTTCTGCTGTGCAATCATTCTGTGATGAAAGTGGAATAGTAGAGTGTGCAATCACGTCATTGCCACTTAAAATTTTTGTAATGTCATTCAGTCCATCACAGATATTTGAAGGAGATAATTGTATTCTGTTAGGAATAATGTTATTTGATATTTGATCAGGTAGGAATACATCATCATCATATCCGTCCTCATCTGTGGTTGAATTTGATTTTAAACTCAATTTTGGTATAGTTGATTTAGATTGTGATAGATGTGTTACTTTTGGTGATTTTAAATTTAACTTTGGTGTCAATACTATGTCTGTTGTTAAATTCTCAACTTCATTTAATATTTCAACTTCTTTTGGTTTCAACTCCTTACTGTCTAAAATTGACAGTCTTTTTGCTTCATGAGCAGATGATGATGACAATATCCTATTAGCATTGGTTATAATATCTAAACTTCTTTGTTTTGGTAGATTTCTTAAAAGAAAATCACAAGTATTAACAATTAATTTACATTTTTCTCTAAATACAATATGTGTAGGTTTGTATTCTTCAAGTTTAACTTGGGCAGATGCATCGGAAACTTTAATTTTTTTGACTGGAGTCAAATATAAAAGCTTTTTAACTGCTCTGTATGACAACGAATTAAATGTTCTTTTATTTTTTGCTTTAATTTTACTTGGACTGGCACTGCATGAACGAAAATGTTTCTCTTCTGGTGTTAATGTAGTTGGTGATTTAATTGGTGTTACGTTTTTACAACTTGATGATTCATTTATTGGTAAATTTTGTGGTATTTTCACTAACTTGCCATCATCAGTCAGATACATTTGTTCAGTTACAAAATCAACAATCCTACATTTAACTTTGCCATTTTTCTTAATTTCTTCCTTCCTTTTAATTTCTTCTTCTTCATCTATTGTTAACCATTCTATTGAAGCATATTTTTTACCAGGTCTGAGACTTGCATCATCAACACAAATGTGGAAAGGTGAACCAGGAATGAAATAACCATAACGAGTTAGTGATAGTTCATGATTACCTAAACTACGAGGCTGGTAACTTATACGAAGGTGTTCAGAGGTGATTCTGTAGTTGATGGGAATAGTAGTTAGTGTAGCACCGAGACTTTGGTTATCAGTGGTCACAATGGCAAGGCCATAATCTCCTTGAGGGCCTTGGATTTCTATACGGATGTTATATAGACTTGAACCATCTCTTGAATAAATGTAAAATATTGCACGGCGATTACGAGAAGCCATAAGTAAACCCATTCCACGAGCAATATACTCGTCTGCAACTTGTGGTTCTGCATCACTATCATCATCGAGACTTATACTGCTGGAAACTAAACGGCGATTGAGGGCTTGGCGAATGGTTGACAAATAACGAAACAAACGTTTCTCAAGGTCAGGTGTTAGTTCTTGTCTTAAAAAGTCTGACTCATGGAAAGCCTGTAAGCAAGAAACAGTAAATTTATTTTAAAATTAAAATTATAAATTTACTGTTTATTTATGTTGAATAGGAACTGTGCTCTATATTAGGAAATATGATATACAAAATGTACATTTATATAGTCTCTATAACGTAGTGTTGATTGCAATATCTTTGTGCTAAATCATTATTTCATACAAAACATGGATTTTATAGTAAATACAAAAGTAAGTTAAAACTAAAATATAACTTCTACACTTAAAAGGAGATCTGAATAGAAATATACTCTCATTTAATTTTACAATTATGATATGTTACACTTCCCTTAGATCAAACACCAATAGTATATATTTAATACTTTTCACAATTAAACATCCAACACAGAAGTATTTGGATACAGTTATTCCAGAGCAATTCAAACTATGCCCCACTACCTACATCCAGCCCAACAAAGACAATTTGTTCTCCCTAATGTGTAAGGTAAATTTGTATTTAGTTTAAAAATTGGTTTGTCGGATTATACATAGTAGCTGATCAGTCTAAAGGAGTGATTTGTCTAACATGCAGTCATTAGTTTATTTTCTTGATTTCAACGTTGGCTATTGTTTGTATAATTCAGCTTATAGGAATGGCAAATAGGAGATAGTATAACTATTACTAGATTTAGTACTCAAAACTTTTCTCTGCTGAAGCCTACAGTTTGGTCAGAAATATCAATCCCCTCATTCAACTCAATAATGTTTTTTATCACTTACACAACAATTTTATATCCCTCCTTTCCAACCTCTTTGTAAGTCAATAGTATTTGATAACTTTCACAGGAAGTTTTGTGTTACAAAATAAAAATAATATAGTTTGGAATTGATGCAAAATTTATAACATTTGTTGATTCCATCTTCGCGTGAGCTACTAGTAATCACTTACACTTTTTAAAAAATGTTTTAACTTGCCTATAGTAGCACTTACTTTGCTTGTTGAGGACGGCCGTTTCCCGAAATGTGCGGAGGGACACATCTCCCGAAACGGCCGTCCTCAACAAGCAAATAAGTGCTACTATAGGCAAGTTAAAACATTTTTTAAAAAGTGTAAGCAAAGTTTATAGTTCAAGAACCTTGGTATTGAACCTCAGTTATATAATTTATGTAAAGAATATAAAAGGGAAATTATGTATTATTTACTATGATCAAAATTACCGATTGAAACAGTTTTGAGATGTTTATTGGTTATGGATTTACCAGGCAGAAAATTATGGGCTTAAATCATACACTAATAGTGACCAATTGTAGAAGATGGCGATGTGAAATGAAAAACAGTTACTAAAGTTAGTTACAAGATAAATTACAATACTTATTGTAATGTTTGTAAAGGATTGAAATTCTTTTTCTGAAAGTGAGTTTGTTACTTTTGACTTTAATTTGTCAATTACTGACTTTATAAGTCAGTTTTTTTGGAAACACGTAAAACGGGATATTTTGTATTAACAAGTTTTGACAACTGTACTCCAATGTTGGGAAAATCTTATAGAGTGCTAAATAATGTTAATATGGTATAAATTGACATCTACACTGCATTAAAAATATATTTGACCTCTTGCTATATGTCGGCAATTGGTTATCAAAGCAATAGAAAGCCTTTATGG
The DNA here is from genome assembly GCA_036971475.1 of Prosapia bicincta. Classification (NCBI taxonomy): domain Eukaryota; kingdom Metazoa; phylum Arthropoda; class Insecta; order Hemiptera; family Cercopidae; genus Prosapia; species Prosapia bicincta. The sequence continues at coordinate 192,070,421 of JBAIZL010000005.1, forward strand.
AATTTGTTGTTTGTTTTTCGAACCCCTTAGACATTCACTATCTCCTGAGCTTGGTGTGACTTTATTTTTGCTCCAAAGTAAACTGTACAGATCATAACAAATTCTACATTGGGCAAAAAGTCAGGGGTTTGAATAAAGATTTAACTAGAGTAAACATATATGCTAATAAATATGACACTGATTCATTTTTGCTAATCACATAATAGGAACAGTTTATACTTATTTAGACATCAACCATAACCTATAAACTTTCCAAATTAATACAAAAAGACCACAACTTAACAAATTATAATAGTATAATATTTACAAATATACTAAATCATACAATACAAACATTTAAATAATTGAGCTCATTACAAATCTATTACCCTTGACTCCATTATAAAACACCTGCCTTTAAAACTGCTCAACAATGATTCTCAGCAGCCATCTATTGAAGATCACTTGATGCAATCAAAAAAACATTTTGTCTCAGTAACTATTTCATAAATTTACTTAAGTTATAAGTTTGGAAATCATTAATTTGTTATATTAAATTTTATATGTTCCTGCCACAAGAAAGTATTAAGCACCTAATTGTTCAATTTAACTTTTTATCACAGTATTTCCCCAGTTTACATATTGGAACAAACATTCGTCAGAATAAAAAAAATCAAGATTAAAATTGTTGACCCCTCAAGATATGTAAATCCGCAACACCATTAAGTATAAAACTAGTTTATTATCAATAAAAACAGTTTCAGTTCTCAGTAGATATTTGTCAGCCTATTTACTTATTAATCACTTAAACAATAGTTTATGACTATCTGAACTTTATATTTTGTAAATTTTTTAAAACTTCCTGAGACAGAACGTTTTCGATTGCTATGTGCCGATCTTCATCAGTGTCTTCTGCTTGGAGATGTCGGATCAAGCGGTGACGGTTTTAAAGGTAGGTTTTCGATGGTATCAAAGACTATGTGTGATTTGTATTGTGTTTGTTCGTTTAATATGTTTGTATTTTGTGTTTTTGTATGTCTGTAAATTTCATATTGTTCTAGTGTGTTGAGATGTGGTCCTTTTTTGTTGATATGTAGGATTTCTAGGTTATGGTAAATGTCTGTGTATTTGTGTCCTGTTTCTTTTATGTGATTGTAAAATGTTGATTTGGTGTTCTGTTTGTGTTCCTCAACTCTTTGTTTAAAGCTGCGACCTGTTTTGCAGGACAAACACACAAAAAAACATGCCTAATCCTACAAACGTCACAGCAATCTCACTTTATACAACAGGATTTTGTTTACAGGTTTTTGGTATTTATGTATTTACAACTGTCTTCAGATAATCGTTCTTCTATTCATTTTTCTTCAACATAAGAAACATTGAAACTACATTGTTAATGTAATCAGTTTCGTTTCTTCATATTTAATGGTCAAAACAGCCAGTTACATCTATCAACAGTAAACATGTGAGAACTAGTAGTTTCATAGGTTTTTGTGGCTGGTTCAAATGTCCAGAATGTGAAAGCAAAGATTTTGTTTGCTTATGATTACACACATTACAATTCATTAATAGATCTCGGCATTACTCACTTAGCATTTACCCTACAAACAAATTTTTTAATAAGTAGCGGGTCAAATTCCAAAATACCATCGAGATATTTTATACTAGATTGAGGCCTCACCCCTTTCCATTGGATATGGGGACCTTACCTCTGGCACTTTCTACGAGTATATTGAAAGCCTTTTGAAAAATCATGTTTAGACTACATCATGTAAACCTCAGAAAGTTAACAAATTTGTGAAAAGAGGAAGTATAAAATTCTCAGATACTTGATATTTTTAATTTAATAAGAAAGACTATTGGCATTGAGAAATAGATAATGAGAACTTCTGTATAATGAAATATTATCTCCGACATTTTACAGGAGAACTTATTATTGGTGAATTTGACAGAGAATTAAACTAGAGTATAAGATAACTTTGTAACATATGTTAGCAATGAATTTAACTTATTGGTGGTTTTTTTTTATTTAAGTAAATACAGTATTGACTTTTTTAAAGTATAATTACCAATAAACATTAATGGATTTATAATTCTAATGTATTAATTTTCTTATAGTTTTCTTGGATACAGTGTGTCTTGAAATTGGATATGGATATATTGAAATTCTCAAGATAAATTCAGGATAGAAACAAAATTATCATTATGTGAGTATTTCAGTGGACTTGCAGGATTCAGGTTTAAAAATATTACAATTGATAATAATTGTGATAAAAAATTATGTAAAATAACCCCATCTCTAGTATAAGAAAACATTATCCTAATGATTTGTCCTAATTTAGTAGCTTTTCAGCAAAAGCAGATTTTATTTTTTTGAAGAAATATTATTAGCATTTATAAAAGAGTGTTTTTCCAAATGGAAAATTTGTGATTGATCGTATTATATATTACTAATACCAAGTAGCCTGTATTCAAATCGAAATAATAGGTGTTACCAGTCAGGGTGTGATATAGAGTTCCAAGTGCTGAATGCATTTGCTGAGAAATATCACTAAGGAGTTTTCATCCAAATGAATTGTTGAATAAATATTTCTCAGAAACCAACAACTACAAGTTTTTTGTACAAGAAAAAGTTTTTAAAAATAACTTTTTCAAAATCTCTTTTTTTGGCAAATTTGGAAGAGTAAACTTCCTGTTATGTTCCCTCCCTCCCTAAATAAGGCCAATACAATTAAGATTAAAATTTATTATACTTACTGGTTGTATTTGAAGGCAACGAGTAATTAGAGTTTGACCTTGTAGAAATGTCTTTTCAGTAAAAGGGTCCCAGTCTCTAAAAACCTCGGGACATGAAAGTCGAATAATGTCACACAATATTCTACCATTCTTCCAGACCATATCCAGGTCAGATATTTGGTATCCAGTTACATGTTCCATCCAAGACAATAGTCGTTCTTTTTTACGTGAACGTGAATCAAAACCTGAAATATATATATAAAACCTGATATATATATATATATATATATAATGATATTTCACATTGTCCATTATTTTTCTGTTGCACTGACTTTATGAAGTTATTATTTTCAAACACTAAGTGCAATAATTTTATCTTATGTGATGAGGCACCTTTCGGTCACTTGACCATTGTCAAATCACAGTGATTCGACAATGGTCAAGTGACCGAAAGGTGTCTCATCACATGAGGTCAAATTATTGCACTTGGTGGTGAAAAAAATTATTTACAAGTAATAATAATAACTTCATATATATATATATATATATATATATATATATTGTAGTTAACACGGTAGGAATATACAAACATCATAAATATTATTCTCATCACATTCTAAATGACAAAACACACTCACAATCAAATACTATATTTGAGCACATAATTAACAACTACTCTATGAACAATAACACACCACAGAACACTAATACACCACAGACTCACACCAACATAACACACCTGAGCAACAGTCTTGTCAGTGACACAGCATTGAATAATGCACTGGCCTAGTCCAAAACACGTCTACTGAATAAATCACTAAGTAGTGGTTTTTTGCCAAGTTAATACAAAAAAAGTATATTTTTAATTATCGGGTATTGGAAAAGTCAATTCTTAAACTGTAGGCTTGAAGATGGTTAATACCTATTTAGTAATTTTTGGTTTTATTTTTAGGTGAGTTGAGCTTGCCTGTTTTTCTTTTTTACTTGCAAGTATACTTGCAAGTAAATATGTAGCTCTATTTTTGAAGTTTGTTACTTCTGATAACTACTTATCTTCTATTATCTACTACTTATCTACAATTTTATCTTTATAAATATAATACATGGCAAAAGAATTAAGTTGGTATTGTCCCATACTGTTGATTAAATATGTTTTTTATCAACATAATAAAATATCTTCAGACTCTGTAGAACATTATGTTTCAGAAATTAAATCTTGAAAGGGACATTCAACAAAAAAACTAAAGTTTACTCATAAAACCATATTCTTAAACTTCTCAATTTCATAAAGTACAATTAGCTGATTGATAAACATTCTTTACCAATACATGAGTAGTAGTTTGAATGAAACCTATAGACTACCATTACTGGAAATATTTCTGAATGAGCAAAAACTATTGTGGGTCAACAACTGAAAAACTTTGAATTATTTAGGAATTTTGAAATTAATCTTTTAGTTGATATTCAATATCACACAGTTCTTTTATAGAAGCAGACACATTCTGTTTACATTGGGAGTTTAGTGGAGGGAAATAGATGTTTTTACTATCAGTAGCAGTTTCATATTTTTTGTGTGTTTGTTATTGATAGCTGATTCGAAGTGTTGGAATTAATCTGACAATACCAATAAACTGTTAGCAGTTTGCATTGGCATAGTGTAAAAAATATTAAAAACTTTCATTATATCAAAGACACAGTTTAAAAATATAAAAACTCTATTTTGAAGTTTAAAATTCAAAAGCATATCTTGCAGAGGTACTGTCCTAGCTCTCCTCATTTTCTATTGTTTCAAAACAAGTAATTAATATTCTTTATTACAAATTGAATGCAATATATCACTTCTTTTGTGTATGATAGGATAAGCAAACTCTTTCATTGTTACTACTATTGGTATCACTTGGCAAAAAACCACTACTTACTAATATTTTTCAACAGATGAATTTCACACTAGATTGATGCATTGTTCAATGCTGTGAGTCACGGATGAAGCTTTTGCTTAGATGTGTTGTATTAGTCTAAGTATGTTTTTTTATTGGTTGGTATTCTGTGGTGTATTACTATTTATAGAGTAGTTGTTAATTATGTGTTAAAATATCATATTAGATTGTGAGTGTGCTTTGTCGTGTAGAATGTATTCTGGATGGTTTTTGTGGTGTTTGTATATCTTGTAGTTTCATGTTATGTGTAGTTGCTTTTTTTGATATAGTGAATTACTTTTAGATTAGTGTCTATATTGGTGAATGTGTGTGTTTTGTTTATGAATGGAGAAGTTTGAATTAGTTTGTGTCTTTTTTATTTCTTTTAAGTGTTTCTTTTATCGTGTGGTAAAGTTTCTCTCTGTTTGACCAATGTAGAAGCTGGGACAATTGTTACATGTGATTTTGTGTACTCCTACTCTGTCGTGTTTGTTCTGGAGTTTTTTTGTACTACGTAGGTGTTGTATTTTTTTGGCTAGTTTGTATTTGAGTTTGTAAAATGAGGAAGCTATTTGTATTTTGTATTATGTTATCGTGATATATTATTGTTAAGTATTTTTGTATTTGTATGATATTGTTGTTTTTTGTTGTGTGTTTTGTTTTTTGTGTATAATGTTGCCTATCAGGGTGTGTTTGTATTCGTTTCTATAGGCTATGTATTTTATTGTGTTTAGTTCGTTTTCATTGTTCATGGGTTCGTTGGTTAGTCTGTGTATCATGGAGTGGAAGGCTACTTGTTTTGGTTGTATGGGGGTGATTAGAAGTATTGGGAATAGCTCTGTCAGTGGTGGTAAACTTTCTATATATTTTAAATGTATGTTGTATTGTTTAGTTATTGTGATATCTACAGATGTCGTCTGCGACTCACAGCATTGAACAATGCACTGATATAGTGTGGAATGCTTCTGCTGAAAAATATCAGTAAGTAGTCGTTTTTTTGCCAAGTGATAAGTAAAATAGTTTTTGGCCATTAACAGTAAATTTAAAATCCTAGATATGTTTGCATAAATAAATGCAACATAACTATACATTGGTTCAAATGGGATATACCAGTTGTTTCATCAGCTTGATCAGAAACAAAATCATTTATGTCATTTTTCAGATCATCATGTACACATTATTCACACAGTATAAACGTTTATTTTGTAATTAATGATATGTATATTTGATGGTTAAGGAACTCATCAGATGATCTTCCAATCTACTTCCAACATTCTCTATCTTTGGAAACAAATCTATGAAGTTACCACTGTTAAATGACAATTCCACTATCACAAAGTAATTCACTAATGTTATAAAATATTTTCATATATTTACATGAATTTTTTATTTCAGAGTTTTATTTTACTGTGTTGGAAAATGAAGGACTCCTTGTTAGATTATTTCACCTTGTGTACACTATTTCAATGTCACAAAAGTTACTTTCACTCTCTTACAATCAAAGGTTTACCTCAGACGACTGCAGATTTTCTATTTTCACACAATAATACAACATACAATTAAAATAAGCTACCCACTGATACTGAGTAAAAGCTATACTGAGGAAGAAACTCCAGTTGATATAAAATTGATGGAAGCTTCTGTTATGTTTAGTATGTCTGACAGGAGATCAAATTATGAGCTATAAATATCTTTTTCTATTTACACTTCCAGTTTCATACACCACAGTCATCTAGTCTTGTACATAACACCACTGTAAATAAACTCTTGAAGCAAACAAATGCTCTCTCGAAGCAATGGCAAAAATGCATCACATACTTAATTCTACATTGTAACCACTAGCAATATTTTGTTTGGATGATCTGAGCTTACCCTTAATGAGCATTAAGTAATTATTCAAGTTATTCTTATCTCTTTTATGAGGTCTGGCCTATTGGGCCTTCATAGGGGAGCTTCCTCTTTCTGCTTGAAACATTTTCTTGCCAGTGAAAAATAAGGGTTTTAAAATAAATTTTGAGAAGAATATGAATCTGATAACATTTTTAACTTTGATGAAACAGGACTTTTTTATATATTTCCCACATAAGAAGCTAAACATTTAATATTTTAAAGGTAAACATAGAAAACAACACACTGCTGTTTATTCTAACATGGCCGGGAAAGACATTAGTAAATGTTTTTATTGATTGGAAAAATCAAGCAATCTGAATGTTTTTAATAAGTATAGTTATTAGAATTTCATGAATGTAGGGTAAAAGTTCAATATTAAAAATAATAATGTATAGTCTTAAACACAGTATTTATATGTATAATAGTAAAAACTTTTTTATACCAACTTTTTATTTTTAACAAAAGTTCTCAAATAATGTATACATTTCTGCTACATCAAAAAGTCCTCCAAATTATGTATGCTACATAAAAACACTACTTTATGTATCCAAAAACTAGTCATTTCTTTACATTAAAGTTTTTGTACATCGAAAATGGTAATCAAAGATGAAGGCTTTTCTTAGAACAGTTAACTTGGATATACAAATGTTTGAGTTAGCATAGTTTTTTTAGATTTAATATGTTTAATAAAGAATTTTATATGTGCAGCTGTACACGTATAAGGTATATTGTACTAAAAAATGACAGTGAATCCTTAAGAGAAAAAAATAAATTTCGTCTTAAGGCTGTAAATAAAATTTGTATTAAATTCATGCCAATATGTATAAGCAAACTAGATTGGATGCTAAGAAACTATGATTCACATCTATAATTTTAGCAATGAAATTAAAACAGTTAATGATATAATGAAGCTAAAAATCATGCAAAATTCAATTATCATTTGTTGATATTAGTACGCCATAAGCAAGAATTTTGGTAAAATTTTCAATATCTGTTAATCTAATAAAAATAAAAAGCAAGAAATAAATCATGGTACTTTTTTCTTGTATTTCAGATGGAGAATCTAAATTTAGACAATAATTTTTTGTAAATATTTAATTTATAACTATTGATTTGATAACTCTGATTCTGAAACATTTTATATTTAAAAAATGTTTTTAATTCCCAATTATTTTGTTTAGCTCTGAAATGTGATTTTACAAATTTTAAAATTATATTTAAGTATTTTACTGAATTGTATGAAGTAAATAATACAATAGTATTTATAGGAGCATGTTATGTTAATTATTAAACATAACAAAGGCTATTTCATTTTTGCCTAAATTGTTTTAAATTAATCACTTTCACATTTATTTATGACCATCTGAACTTTAAATTTTGTAAATTTGTGAAAACTTACTGAGACAGAACATTTTCGATCGCTATGTAGCGATCTTCATCAGTGTTTCCCTGATCAGGGAGACACTGATGAAAATCGCCACATAGCGATCGAAAACATTCTGTCTAAGTAAGTTTCCACAAATTTATAAAATTTAAAGTTCGGATAGTCATAAACTAATGTTAAAAGGATTAATTAAGATTCACCAAACGTAATGGACTACAAAATTCAAGAGCGGTTTTAAATATCAAACAAAAAATTCTTGACCTTCAACTGGCATTCAAGGAAGTTTCATTTGGTTTAAAAAAAATATATTCTTATTGTCTATAATTTCATAATGCTTTATTAATGATTAATTAAATTTATATTATTAACAATTTAAAAAAATCAATAGGATTAAATTTATTTTAATAACTTTTCATCGTTTAGCTAAAAACAAAATACAACTTTAAAACATCAAAAATTGTAACTTAGGTCCACTCTAAATTAACACTTGGAAACTTACATAGGCTAAAATCTACAGATTTTAATAAAGATAATTTAAACTATTACTTACCTGATTTTATATTTCGATATAATTTTGAGATTAAGTTAGTCTGTCCCCAAATTAATCTCCATAAAAACACTGGATTAAGATAATTAAAGATGCCTACCCACCAAGAGGAAATCACCATTTTAGTTTTGCCTTGGTGGCCCTTCATGTTTCCTGTAAAAGAAATCATTGTAAATAATCGTAATGTATACCATTAAAAATAACAACTAGTCCAGTTTGTATCATTCAAGTGAAAAAGGTAATGCAGTGGAAAATGTACTTAGAGAAATGATTAGTAAATTTAGTCACATATTTAAATTATGAAAAATAAAATTTTAGTACCAGGTTCAACCGATCCAGTTTTGTAAATTGTCTTGAAGTAGCAAAATCTTTATTTAATTACACTTTTGGTATCACTTGGAAAAAACCACTACTTACTGATTTTTTTAGCTAACGCATTTCCCACTTGGTCAGTGTATTGTTCAATGCTGTGAGTGACAGACAAAGACTGTTAATCAGGTGTGTTGTGTATTATTGTTCATAGAGTAGTTGTTGATTATGTGTTCAAATATAGTATTCTATTGTGAGTGTGTTTTGTCATTTATAATGTGTTGTGGATGGTTTTGTGGTGTTTGAATATCTCGTAGTTTTCAGTTGTGTTTTATTTGTTGCCCCAGCTTTTACAAAGGTCAAACAGGAAGAAACACTACCACACAATAAAACGAACACATAAAAGATATAATAAACACCCATTCCAAATCAAACTTCGCCATACACATACAGAACACACTACACACATACACCAATATAGACAATAGACACTAATCTAAAAATCCTTTGCTACATTAAAAAAAGCGACAAACTAAACACAACATAAAACTACAAGATGTACAAATAACACAAAAACCATTCACAACACCTTCTAAATGACAAGACACACATACAATATAATACTATGTTTGAACACATAATCAACAACTAATTTACTGCTATGAATAATAATACACCACAGAACATCAATACACCAGATTCACACCAATACAACACACCTAAGCAACAGTCTAGTATGTGATTCACAGCATTAACAACGCACTGACTAGTGCTAAAAATATTAATAAGTTGTGGTTTTTTGCCAAGTATTACCAAAAATGTAATCATAAGAAAAACCTCAAGATGTACAATACAAAAACTCCAAAAAAACTTGCATGAAAATGCTATACCTTTATATTTTGAACAATATTTTAAATAAAATCACATTTAATCCAGGCAAAAATTTTTAAAAGATGTCTAATACCAATTTTGAGTGAGTTTAAGGTTTTTTGTTCTTAGTTTCAGAATACACTATATTTCGGTTTTGATTTTCAACGTATATTAATTGTTTAAAATACCAAATAAATAGTTTTATAAAATATTGTTAGCATCTAAAACTTTACTTATATTTGCCTTATTATTTAGACATGTGTATATACACACAGATTACTGAAACTATTTTCAGACACACAACCCAAATTAAAATTTTCGTGGGATTATTAGAAGACTAGAAATTTAATTTGTTTCTAGTTAATTTATTTATCTCTAGAAAATAAAAATAAAATTTAACTGTAATATTTAACCATTTTTTCTCATGAAATTTGAAATTTGCTATCTATTTAAATATGGATTTTATTCTAAGTTAATGATAATTTTTAATGATTTATTATTTCAGTAGTTTTAAAAATGTAAGTTACAACTAAAATATTTATATTAAATTGGTGTTTTCAAACAAATTTATACCTAATAGCACTAGACATACCTGAAGTAAAATTATTCTCATAAACACTTGATGGTATAATTTTCTACTAAATTTTTAAAACAAATTGAATGATTGTATTACAAAAAATATTCTTCTAGAATATCATTTTCAAAAACTGTCACTTTTACAATTTTGCCACATCAAAACATTTGGAATTTACAGTTTAAACAAGGATTATAGATTTTATAATTGTATTTACTTCCATTTATAAAACACAAGGTTTAGACTTTTCTGTTTTACCTTGACACTTGTTTTTGCTTATCAGTATGTCATGAAGTAATTAGTTACAATTGGTAGGAAAGTTTACAAGGAAACGGACCTTTAAAATAGCTCATGCTAACTATCATAGTGTTTCCAATTACAAGAATTTCAAACCTAATTTTCCATTTGATTAAATTATTTAACTTCAAAATGTAAACTTAATGACTTACAAAGTATTTGAAGTAAAGAGATCGAGTTTGATTGTAAATGTATCTTCTTTTCCTATATTTTAAAACCTTTTGAAGAAATATAATGCTATCTCAATACTACTTTTTAAAATTATTTTTTTTCATAATGTAATTTTTATGTAATCTTGAACCATAGTTATTCAAGAAATATGAGTCCAAGGCCATATTTTCTGTTAACTAAATCCTATGTTCATATTCTCTATTAAATTACTTGTGGAGTGTTTTTAAAAATATTTAATTTTGATTCTGATTTTTTCATTTGTTGATTCCATCTTCACGTGAGCTACTAGTAATCACTAAACACTTTTAAATGTTTTAAACTTGCCTATAGTAGCACTTACTTTGTTTGTTGAGGACGGCTGTTTTGTGAGATGTGTCCCATTGTCAACTCAGACCGTAACTCCAACAAGGATTGACAATGGGACACATCTCCCGAAACGGCCGTCCACAACAAACAAAGTAATTGCTACTATAGGCAAGTTTAAAACATTTAAAAGTGTTTTCTGATTTTATAATAATTATGAAACATTAAAAGGAAAAAAATATGTAGTAGAGACACTTTTAGGTAATAAATAAATGTACTTTACTATTGAAATACAAGTAAATAAAATATATAAAACAAAATTGAATTAATAGAAAATGCTAATAGGATTCCTGATTCCCTGATATAAATAATCAGGTAGGTGAAATTTAGTATACAATTTTTATCTGATGGCAATACAAATTTACTAAGACATATTAAAAAAAAAAATTATTACAAAGTTTCATTTGATTACAAAGTATTATTTTGAAAGAATTGCTTAACTTCTTGCCTAAATTAACAATTAAAATATATCATGTTAACAAAAGTGTTAATTTAGCCCTTTATTTGTAGGTTTTCTACCAATAAGATTGAAAAAAATTATGTTATTTTACAATTTTTAACCCACATTTTTTACTATAAGTAATTATTGGGTAGCCAAGTGAATATTTTTAAACTTTCTTGCTGACACATTTCCTAACAATCGTTAATTTACGAAGCTGACCCTCTACTCCGAGTCAGCTTCTACTATGAGTAGTTGGGCAGCTTTCTAAATTTGATTCAAGCAAATGGTAAACCTTTTCCATAAAAGTAATAACGTTAAATTAGTTTTACATACCAGGTACTGAATATGCTGATTAATTCATAAACTGTAAGATTTTAGGTGGACAATGGCCTTTATAATAATTTGTTGTTTTACTAGTAGAGTAATGGGTTTGTCTGTTCTTTTGATTAGCAAATAAGTTGAAAAGTTTATTATCAAAGTTTGTCATTTTTGTTAAGACTTCTTTATGAATGGAATACATACCCTAAGAATGAAGTCAGTCTTAGTCCATATTGTCCCTTAAATATGATTTTGTTCTTTTCAACCTACTAAAACATCTTTCAGATTCTCCTACTGCAACTAGTATAGTTATAGGAATTTAAACTTTATGTTTCGGAAAACAAATCTTGTAAGAGATGTTCAATAAAAAAAAAATGAAATTCTTACTCAAAGAAACCATATTCTTAAACATCTCAGTCTGATAAAATACAGTTACTCTTTAATCAAATTTTATTTAGCAATAAATGTGTTGTAATTTGAAGAAAAAGTATTGACTAGAATAAATGAAAACATTTTCAGTGAGAAAAAATAGTTTTTGGATCAATAATTGAAATAATACTAAATAATTCAGAACTTTTAATTCAAACTTTCAGTTGATTCACAATATTATCACACACTTCTTTTGCAGATGCACAAAAACCCTGCTTGAATCACTTGTTTGGGGTTGGGGACTTATTTTCACTAGTTGTAGTAGTTACATTTTTCTGTTGGTTCATATGTTATTGATAAGTGAATCAGAGTGATTGAATGTATTTGACAACATCAATAATCTATTAGTACTCTGTATATGGATAGTGTTGTACAAAATATGAACACATTTCATTACATCAGAAAATTTTTTTTTTAAGTAATAAAACTCAATTTTTATTTAAAGTTTTTAATTCAAAACCTTCTTTTATACTATTGTCATAATTGTCTTCCTCATTTACTGTGGTCTTAAAACATGTGATTAACTAATTGTTTAAATCCCTAACACTGTTAGCAACTCACACCTGGAACTTCCATTATGTTTGAGATATAGTTTATAAAGTTTTTGAAAGCTGAACATCTCTTCTTTTGAGTATGAGAAAAATAAACAAAATCTACTAATGCTAGCAAAATACAAACAACCTGACCAATTTTATATCTTTCAAGGAAGCATTTTTGATAACTAAATTTTGTTTATGGGCATAACAGGGTACATATTTAGCATCGTATAATTTATATGGTAATAGTTTATATTTATATGGTAATAAAGTCAGAATACCTCTCTTATGACCACCCATTACAGCTATACCATCATGCGCCTGAGCAATAAGATTCTAATTTTAAATCGAGTTTTTAATGGTTACAAACCTTTTTATCAGCTTTTATAATCTCAGATGATCCATTAGCTGTATGATAGTGGACATTCACAAAAGTAATAAATCTATTTACTCCTTTACAATCTTTTATAGAATGGATAATAACTACAAGTTTCCTCAAACAGGATATATAAGTTATTTCATTAGCTTGAAACAAAATCTCCTTAATTTATATCATGTTTTATATCATCTTTTGTATTTATGTGCTATTTTTAAATCATCCATGTACATTAGGTGGGTCAAAAAAAATGTTGTTTTTTTTTTAAACACTATACTGCAGAAAACTAGCCTCTGGGGTAGACAAGTAAAATGCAACGTAAAAAAAGTACACATTAAGCCCCCAACTAGCGCATCATACTTAAAATATCGTTTTTTTTCAGAAATCAAGCCATTTTTCAATTATTTTTACAGTGCTATGCCAATAATATTTTAAAGTGCTATAGTGAAAATTGTTTAATTAAGCCGCTGTAGCATCAAGCGAGCTAAAAGATATACGTATCATAACTAATGATGACCATTCCCATGATGTTCATAAAAGTAAAATAAGAAGAGGAAAAAAGCAAAATGCAGACAGCTTCAAAACCAGAGCACAGATGAACGCAAACCACTCCAAGGTCATTACTTTAATGGAAGGTAGGATAATACCCTTGTAATGTATAAGTTCAACAAAAAAAACATTTTAGAAGCGCAATAAAAGAAGAGCTTTATTCCATAATACAAGAACCTGGATCTATCTATGTTGGCCACGACACACCCTCAAGTGGATATGCTCCAGTTATTGCTTGTGAATCACCTCTTACATGACGGAAGGTGGTATTTCTTTAGATGAACTTGACGTAGTGGGATGTGGCGGTATCGTTACTAATACAGTTTGGAAAAATGGTGTGATGAGTTATTGAAAAACAAGTAAAATAAGACTCCATCAGTGGGGAATATGCCTTTTGCATTTCAACGAGTTGCCGTTCCGGCATTTATTTAAAACTCTAGAGGGTTAAACAACTGGGCCAAAGTCATTTAGTGGCCTAATTGGCACCCAGCTTAGTAAGTGTGTAAACCTTTTGATAGTTGATTTTGTAAGTATTTATTGCAAATTACCAGATATAATCGGTAACTTCTAGACATAAGAAGTGCGATAAAGTCAGGCAACTGCTGGGACACCACTCAAATTACACCATAACCATTGTTACAGAGAGTATCTAATGATGAAGTTTGGGTTGAAAGGAAACTCCTGAGGAATGAACCTTTGGAAAATTTATGTTTCACACATAAGCTGTGGAACCCTGCATTACGTTAGTGGCTCAAGCATTTCAAAAAGTCGTTGATGCTAAAGAACGAGATGGTTTCATAAGATCCTCCACAGCATCCAGAGTTTCGCTGCCAAAGTTTGACAGAAAGTGGAACTTCAATTTAATCACTCAGAAAAAGTAAATAAAAGACGTTTCTCTAAAGTAAAAAAATTATTTTATTTGTTAAAATTCTTTGGCTGCAATTTTGTATTTTTTAAGTTTCAATTAAACATGTTATTAAAATTATAGTTAACAAACATTTGTTGTTTTATTTATATCCTTAAGATACACGTATGATAATTACACTACAATTAAATGGAGTGTACTGTAAAAAACCAAAAATAGATTGTGCTAATAATACACAACACAGCATGCTAGACCACAAAGGTGCTAGTATGTGCATTTTACCGATTTTTGAGTCTTTTGCGGAAATTGAAATAATTTTACAGTATTAAGTTGTTTTGTGTTTCTTAACCCACTTAATAAAAGATTTTCACCATCGCACTATAAAATATTATTGGTTAGATACTGTAAACATACTTCTAAAATGGTTCAATATATGTTTTGTTTTTACTTTGCATTTTACTTATCCACCCCATTGAAAAACTTTCCACGGTATAGCGTTTTTAAAAAAATTATTTTTTTTTTACCTACCCCAATTTACATGTTATAGTCAAAGGTTAAGGATTTCGTCAGATGCCAGTCCACTGGATTCACATTGCCTATCCCTGGAACAAATCTTAGAAGTTACCATTATTATATAAACATTCTGTCATGCCATGATGAATTCTTAAAGAATTTTAAGAAATACTGCAAAACTTTAAAGAGTTTATTACCCTAGAAAGAATGAGTCTGTGCATTGTAACAGCAGGACTAATTTGTGTTCTAATTCTTCTATTTTGTCTGGAGAATTGAGCCTTTTTGTGGAGTTCGAGCTTTGTATTTTGGGTTTAAGGAAATATGTACTTTCATCAACATTCATATTATTATGGTTATTGGTGTCTTTTGAAACTTATATCTGTCATTTTACTCAATCCATATCTTACTTGTTCATCCATTTCAGTCCAATGGATGCTATGTGAATACTGACTACTAGTAGCAAGTATTGAAAAACTAATAAACATAGCTAGTTTCTAATAAAAACACATGCTTAACTAATCTTGCAATCTTAATGTAAGCTCGCATTTTATTGTCAGCTGGCTTTTCTAAGATCATTATTAGTCCAGACAATAAAAGTAAAAATATGGTATTATCACAGAATTCTTTGGACTTCCATCGATTTTCCTGAAAATTTAGAATCAATTTTATTTTACCCTTAACTTCAAAAGTGATATGTGCCAGAAATGTGTTTTTTCCATTTCAGGGGTGGAAAGGGGTGCTTTTGCAAGAAACTGAAAAAATGCTAATTTAAACATTCTATCAGTGGAAATATTATTTAGTTATGTAGAATAAATATTCTTTAACATTATGAAGCATGATTTATTGAAAAGTCTTTGATAGGTGTTTTCTTAAAAAATGTACTGTTTCCCGTAATTTAACAACATATATTTAGATTTGAATACTCACAAAAAAAGATCCCTTCAACTACCTATAAGTAGCTTTGGATTCAACTTATAATGTTTATTTAAAAATCAATCTCTTTGTTTTTTTACAAGATTTAATTTTGGTCTCAATAATATATTTTGAAAAATGGATAGTTTTGAAATTATTTGTAAAAAAACATTTTTAAAATGAATTTTTCTAAAGAAATCAATATTTTGAATCATAAATAACTGACACACTGTTTAATTATCGAAAAACCTTTATAAAGTAAAATGTGTTTAGAATTTTTGATAAACACATTTCCACCCCCACGAAGGGGTATCATCAACTCCCAGGGTAAAAGCTCAAGTTGACAATGTGTCAACAATTAACACTTGAGACACACACATACATATATATATATATATATATATATATATATATATATATATATATATATATATATATATATATATGAAGTTAATATATTACTATTGTAAGTAATTTTATCCACCATTAAGTGCAATGATTTACCTTAATGGTGGACAAAATTACTTACAATAGTAATATATTTACTTCATAAAGTCAGTGCAATGGAAAAACAATGGATAACGTAAAATATCAAGAATATATATATATATATATATATATATATATATATATATATATATATATATATATTAAATATGGTGATATGTTTTCTTGTAATATAGTTAATAAATTAAAAATATTTCAAAAACAAGAATACTTTTAATGAATATATATATTCAAAGCTTTTCGTCGATAAAGACAAATTAATTGATGAACAAATTCAAGTGAGATCAAGGCACCAAACTATTTATAAGGTCATTGATGTTATAGAAAAAATTACATAAAGTGCAATACTTATAAACATATGGTTGTTTGTAGCACGTATGATTTAATTTTGTAAAAATATTTTATTAGATAATTATTTTCCTGAAGATGCTGGTACTATTTTATTGGCGAAAAGCTTTGAATATATATATTCATTAAAAGTATTCTTGTTTTTGAAATATTTTAAATTTATTATATATATATATATATATATATATATATATATATATATATATATATATATATATATATATATATATGTATGTATGTATATGAGCAACGTTTAACCATGTTCTGTAACACTAAAGTCACATCTCGTGTATTCACCAGTGCCGATTTCATGTGACTCGTTGCTCTTGAACCTTCCAATTTTTATCTGAGGGGGTCATGTTCTCCAATATTTCTATAAAAAAGCAATATAAATACTTGTAATATATAAACAAAATGGTAAAAATTAAATCAGTTTACTCTAAATCTTACTACACGCTAGTTTATTAAAACATACAGACTAGTTCTGAGGACAATGTCACAGTTTGTTTTAATGAACTAGTGTGTTTGTTTTAATAGACTAGTGTGTAGTGAGAATTAGAGTAAACTGTTTTTAATATTTACCATTGTGAATTGTTCTCACAAGCCAAGCTCTAATTGGCTTACTATATAAACATATAATACAAATAAAGTCACCCTATATATTTCAAATGTTCATTATTTGTTTAAACTATGTATAAAAAGTACTTGATTTTTTATTGTTAAATATTTACATAATAGCACTGTAAACACTCATAAAAAATTAAAACACTATACATCATAATTAAATCCATATGAAGCTGTAGTAATGATTGTACTTTATATTTTAAATAAATAAAACTATTATTTGGAAATAATGCAATTATTGGTTTGCGAAATTATTTGGTAAACCGGTCGCTGGGCAAAGGAGTGGGAGTTATGCCCATTGCGAGTTCTAGTTTTTAGAACCTAGTATACTCGTATTTCTAACCTACTGATGATGCTAACAGTGTTAGTGAAATGTACATCAAGGGTATTTAAATATTTGTAGAAAGGGTTATTGTTGGTCATTTATTCTATACTCTATTGATCTCACAAATCAAGCTCAAAAAAATTATTAAACATATTTTTTTTGTAATCATTCAAATTCATTGTAATTTTTTAAAATAGACATGAATTCAGGCACTCATAAGCCAAATATGGCCTAAAAACATTTATTTAGTATCTGTTATTGGGCTACCCATGGAAATATACAATGTAGTTCTTTAAAACTAATCTTTTTATAATATTCTGTGAAAGTATTCATAAGTAAGTGCACACATATGTCTTTGAATATTTTATGTTTGAATAACTCACTGGTTACATACAGTATTAGAAAATTACAAATAACTTTTCCAAAGTTTTATATCTAAGGTAAGAAAGAAATTAATTTTGAAGCAGATAAAATATTTGACAATATTTTACAGCTGCCAAGCCAAAAATAATCAGACATATTTTATATGTTGTACATGAAGGCTTACTAAATTTATTATAGCTATTCACTTTTCATTTCAAGGCAAACGTATAACTGGCGAGATATAGCAACAGACTAGGGCCAACCAATGAGCTGTTGCCTAGTTGAAAATTAGAGTGATAGGGAAACCACTGACCCACTTTTTGCAGTACCTTGCTGCTCTAGGTATCAATCTGCCACACTACTATGTCTTGTTCCCCAGTATGCTTAGATGAGAGAGAGGGGCAGTGGTGCCTAACCTCCCCCCTCTTCTCATTACATTCCTCTTCAATTACCCCTCCTTTCTGCCCATCTCGAGTCTCTTGCTATATCACATGAGTATATTTTAATATTTTATTAGTCTTAAGTATACTTTAATGACTTAAATATCGAAATCTTGTTGCTGTTCATGACGAGCTGGTTGTTAATAACTTATTACACTTTTGTTGTTACTTGTGACCAGACTTTTTGTTAACTAAAGGTTGTTAAATTGTTAACTTACACTTGGAGGAATCGTTTTCATCTTACGACTTCTTCAACCTCGTATTTTTGCAAAAATACGAGGCAGAAGAAGTCGTAAGACGAAAAAGTTTCCTCCAAGTGTAAGTTAACAATTTAACAATCTTTATATTAATTAAAACAACCTCTCACCACAAATTCAACAAATTTTATTTTAACCTCGGTTGTTAAATTGTTAACTTACACTTGGAGGAATCGTTTTCATCTTACGACTTCTTCAACCTCGTATTTTTGCAAAAATACGAGGCAGAAGAAGTCGTAAGACGAAAATGTTTCCTCCAAGTGTAAGTTAACAATTTAACAATCTTTATATTAATTAAAACAACCTCTCACCACAAATTCAACAAATTTTATTTTAACCTTGAGATTAAAATAAAATTTGTTGAATTTGTGGTGAGAGGTTGTTTTAATTAATATAAACATTTACGCCACAGTTGCTTTAAGTTGTTGTTAACAATCTTTAGTTAACAAAAAGTCTGGTCACAAGTAATAGCAAAAGTGTTATAACTTTAATGACTATATAAGGGTATACACAAATTTAGTGTTTGTATTTTGAATATACACAACTATTGTGTATTCAATAGTTAGGCCTATTATTTTAAAAATTAAGTGAAAACTGTAAACTTACTATGATGACGCGTTTTGAAACTGTTGCTTCATTGACAAATGCTAACCAGTTATTCTTTATACTTAGGTTTACTCTTACACAATTAGCATATTTTATTGATTTTTGTTTAGTTACGACACTTTTTTTCTTAAGGCTAAAAGTTTACTAGTTTAATAATAATTTCATTTAATTTGAAATATCAGACTGTCAACGACTAAAAATAGTAGGCCTATTTTATTCCGAAATTTGACCTATACTTTTTTTATAGTTGAAATTATAGTTTGTTGTGTAATTTAACCTTAAACGTCATGTTGTCCTCATAGGGTAACATGAAAACATTGGGCTCCGTAGGACACACGACTTGCCGGCACTATGCCGAATCTTGTGTTGCCTAATCACTTGAAATTACATAGGCCTATGAAATAATGAATTATATTTACGAAACGGTTTGAGGTAAGCGAAGATACCTCGTTGAATCGAAACATTGAATACATTGGAAATAACGTTATAGTAACTAGTTCATCTATGTAATGATTTTGAAGAGATAACTAGATGCGTCGAGATAAATTGTTAAAATGTTAAATGAATATCACTTGTCAACTGACTTCTACTTTAAAACAATTAAATACTTGATTTTGATAACATAATTCCCTATAGATTAAATCAACGTGTTTAGTGAATTATGTGCATTGTTGAAATGAAGAACTGTTAAGATCTGGGTTGCTCAATTTGGAATCGGAGCTAATTAATAATGCATTTGTAGGCCTACGGATTTCCATGTGCAAATAATTATCTTTGTACTAAATCGGGGGTTAGGATTAGTTCAAATTACGAGTTAGTTGGTTATAATTAAAATTTATATTTCAGAGACTACAAAACACAACTACGTCTAAATCATCCTCAGGTTAAGATGAGGTTTGGTTTGTTATGGGATCTACTTTTTCATGATACTATAGTGCGATTAAGTAAACACAATTTTCGAATAAAAGCTTCGTCGATAAAGTGGCTACGGAAATGTAAGTGGTAGCTACGGAATTGTTTGTTATGGGATCTACTTTCTCATGATACTATAGTGCGATTAAGTAAAAACAATTTTCGAATAAAAGCTTCGTCGATAAAGTGGCTACGGAAATGTAAGTGGTAGCTACGGAATTATTTGTTATGGGATCTACTTTCTCATGATACTATAGTGCGATTAAGTAAAAACAATTTTCGAATAAAAGCTTCGTCGATAAAGTGGCTACGGAAATGTAAGTGGTAGCTACGGAATTATTTGTTATGGGATCTACTTTCTCATGATACTATAGTGCGATTAAGTAAAAACAATTTTCGAATAAAAGCTTCGTCGATAAAGTGGCTACGGAAATGTAAGTGGTAGCTACGGAATTATTTGTTATGGGATCTACTTTCTCATGATACTATAGTGCGATTAAGTAAAAACAATTTTCGAATAAAAGCTTCGTCGATAAAGTGGCTACGGAAATGTAAGTGGTAGCTACGGAATTATTTGTTATGGGATCTACTTTCTCATGATACTATAGTGCGATTAAGTAAAAACAATTTTCGAATAAAAGCTTCGTCGATAAAGTGGCTACGGAAATGTAAGTGGTAGCTACGGAATTATTTGTTATGGGATCTACTTTCTCATGATACTATAGTGCGATTAAGTAAAAACAATTTTCGAATAAAAGCTTCGTCGATAAAGTGGCTACGGAAATGTAAGTGGTAGCTACGGAATTATTTGTTATGGGATCTACTTTCTCATGATACTATAGTGCGATTAAGTAAAAACAATTTTCGAATAAAAGCTTCGTCGATAAAGTGGCTACGGAAATGTAAGTGGTAGCTACGGAATTATTTGTTATGGGATCTACTTTCTCATGATACTATAGTGCGATTAAGTAAAAACAATTTTCGAATAAAAGCTTCGTCGATAAAGTAGCTACGGAAATGTAAGTGGTAGCTACGGAATTATTTGTTATGGGATCTACTTTCTCATGATACTATAGTGCGATTAAGTAAAAACAATTTTCGAATAAAAGCTTCGTCGATAAAGTGGCTACGGAAATGTAAGTGGTAGCTACGGAATTATTTGTTATGGGATCTACTTTCTCATGATACTATAGTGCGATTAAGTAAAAACAATTTTCGAATAAAAGCTTCGTCGATAAAGTAGCTACGGAAATGTAAGTGGTAGCTACGGAATTATTTGTTATGGGATCTACTTTCTCATGATACTATAGTGCGATTAAGTAAAAACAATTTTCGAATAAAAGCTTCGTCGATAAAGTGGCTACGGAAATGTAAGTGGTAGCTACGGAATTATTTGTTATGGGATCTACTTTCTCATGATACTATAGTGCGATTAAGTAAAAACAATTTTCGAATAAAAGCTTCGTCGATAAAGTGGCTACGGAAATGTAAGTGGTAGCTACGGAATTGTTTGTTATGGGATCTACTTTCTCATGATACTATAGTGCGATTAAGTAAAAACAATTTTCGAATAAAAGCTTCGTCGATAAAGTGGCTACGGAAATGTAAGTGGTAGCTACGGAATTGTTTGTTATGGGATCTACTTTCTCATGATACTATAGTGCGATTAAGTAAAAACAATTTTCGAATAAAAGCTTCGTCGATAAAGTGGCTACGGAAATGTAAGTGGTAGCTACGGAATTATTTGTTATGGGATCTACTTTCTCATGATACTATAGTGCGATTAAGTAAAAACAATTTTCGAATAAAAGCTTCGTCGATAAAGTAGCTACGGAAATGTAAGTGGTAGCTACGGAATTATTTGTTATGGGATCTACTTTCTCATGATACTATAGTGCGATTAAGTAAAAACAATTTTCGAATAAAAGCTTCGTCGATAAAGTGGCTACGGAAATGTAAGTGGTAGCTACGGAATTGTTTGTTATGGGATCTACTTTCTCATGATACTATAGTGCGATTAAGTAAAAACAATTTTCGAATAAAAGCTTCGTCGATAAAGTGGCTACGGAAATGTAAGTGGTAGCTACGGAATTGTTTGTTATGGGATCTACTTTCTCATGATACTATAGTGCGATTAAGTAAAAACAATTTTCGAATAAAAGCTTCGTCGATAAAGTGGCTACGGAAATGTAAGTGGTAGCTACGGAATTGTTTGTTATGGGATCTACTTTCTCATGATACTATAGTGCGATTAAGTAAAAACAATTTTCGAATAAAAGCTTCGTCGATAAAGTGGCTACGGAAATGTAAGTGGTAGCTACGGAATTGTTTGTTATGGGATCTACTTTCTCATGATACTATAGTGCGATTAAGTAAAAACAATTTTCGAATAAAAGCTTCGTCGATAAAGTAGCTACGGAAATGTAAGTGGTAGCTACGGAATTATTTGAAATGGGTAGATCGATAAAACGTGTAGCAGCTTATTGATCATTCCAAATGTAACCCTTCTTAAACGTCTTAAACACGATTCTACAACTAAACCAGTCTTAGAGAGAAAATTTTACTTTACATCTGAGTAATAATCGGTAAGTCACTTGTGTAAAATAATTAAGTAATCAATTCTATACGATTACCCCCGATCGATTTACGACAACTGCCAAATGCCGAAGATCATATGATCTGAACGAAGATTTAAAATTTAAGCCTTAAAAGAAAGAAATGGAAGGTTTCTGTATATTTATCACAGAAAAAATTCCTGTATTAAGTTTAACAGTATCCTCAAAAACAAGTTTAAATAGGGTTTTTGTTTTCAAAATTTTTGGTGATTTATTTTTTAAAAACATGAAAAGAGTTTTTAAAAAGAATACATGCTTCTAGAATATTTAACCTGTAACAAACATTAATATTTACCGCCAATAACCAGACAAAATATAACCTCCTAAAGGGTTAAGGATCACCATGAAAAACATTGATCCCAAACTTGGAAAGAAGACGAGTATCACAGTAGTGTGTGCTTTTAGTGTTTGTAGGTCGTACCCTTCTCCGCTATTTCTGAGGAAATTATTGTCCCTTAAACTAAAGAAACGAGAACAATCTGGGATTAACCACAAAAACCCCACAAGAGATATTCTAAACAGAATCTTCTCCAAGAATGGCTTTAATGCTTCAAAAACCACGACAAAAGAAACTGGATTGGGACTAATTCTTGTTGATTATGAATAGCCACGAAAGCCCGAGTACCATAGAAAGCTAAAAGTTTTGAAAAGAGAACAAAATTCATATGTAGCATCATATTTAACCTATACAATATACCATAGTATTCAACACAGAGCATTAGACTGTTTTCAAAGCAGAATGTGACAGATTCTTTCAAGGCCAAACAGTTGGGAAAAAAATATTGTAAGGTATCACTAAAAGTTTTCAAGAGGCTCTTGATATTAGCAGTAATGAACAAAGACGTTTGTTATTTCAAACTAGCACTGGTATGATATTTTGGAGTTATCCAGAAAAATTCAGTGAAGTTATCTCAGCCTCATTTTATATTTGTTTTATTATTTTATATGTTGTTGTTGAAGTCTTACTAAATTTGTTATAGCCGTTTACTTTTCGTTTTAAGGTAAACGTATAAGTTGAAGTCCTTTCTTCAATCTTTAATCACGTTCCCATTTGTCTGCACTAACTTACTTAAATGGGACTGAAGTATTTTATGTTGTAGTACTTTACCTTAGGAACTTCTGGTTGTTGAATAATGGCTGCTTGATTGTAATATTCTTTTTAAAGGTGTAAGGATATTACTGTTCTTTAAATTGATAAATATCCAATTTTAATCTTCTAGGTTATTTACTCTTATACCTTTGTTTAGTTTATACACTTTTTAAGTTACAATTTTACTAGAATCTGTTTTATTACATGGTGTTAGCCTTTCCATACAAAAAAATTTCTTTAAATTTTCATATAGCCTACAAATTGTTTTCTACAAAAATATTTAGATTTTAAAGTAGTTATAATTATTAAATCAACCAAGAACGGCTTCAAATGAATACAGAAAATATCAGCAAATGCAGTTTTACGTCACAGCTTTCACTGACACGATCAAGCGAAGCCAGCGATGTGCACTATCTAATCTTGTTTCCGTGCTATTACTTGTGCAATCAATACATTCTACATAAGAATTTTTGTTGTTTTCTTATAGATAAAGCTTCTACAAGTTTTATGCAGTCCTCCTCATAGCTGTTATTCCCGTTAGAGTATATTAAACTACAATAGTAGCGCTTTCTCCTTAGGAAAGAATACAATGCATCTGGCTTCTTAGATGCTCAGATAATGGTATTGCAATAATAAAATAGATCACACTGGTGTGAATTATAGTGTAAACAACAAAAACCGTTAGATAAACGAAAAACTAAAAATCCGTCACCAACTACATATCTTAAGACATTTATTCTGAGATAAAACGTATACATAAAGAATTTGTAACTGTTTTTAATTGTTGGTAGTTGAGGTTTTTTTTATTGTATACACAATACCGGAAATGGTATAATGTTATTATTATTTAAGACTCAAGAAGAACTTCTGTTTGGACATTTTAAGTGAAATCCCTAAAAGACTGGCTCGCTTTAACGCAATGAAGCTTTAGAATAATCTTTTAAAACTGGAATATTATTCTTTTTGCGAAAAACCTTTTCACTTAATAATTTTTTTTTAAACCTTCCTTACAATAAAAATAGGCTATATTTGTTTAATGAATATTTCGCTTCTAAATAAAAACAAAGCATCCATACAAACCTTTTTTTACTTAAACTCTCATATTATCCTAAAAATTTAAAGAACAATAAATGAAAAGAAATACAATACTAATACCCGGATGAATCAAATAAAAAGGCAAACTCCCTTAACAATTGCTTTATTTTACAAAATAAAATAAAAGTATAGACAATTAACGTAAAGGCAAATATATAATTTTAGGTTGTATCATAGATGTTACATACTCTCCCCAGTCTATTTTGTCGTGTGTTTTATCTCCCTGGTAACAGAAGATGACGACTGTAACAATCGTTCACCCCCAGATGAATGATTTGCCCTTATGGCGTATATAACAAATAAAGGTATAACGCCTTATATTTTAATAGGAATTTTTAGTTGAAAAACAACTTACTGAAACTAAATATTTTCTGAAACATAACAGCCGTCCTCAATAAAATAAGTGCTACTACAGGCAAGTGTAACATACTGACATATGTACAAGGGTTTTTAGTAAAACAAAAAAACGTAAATTTAGGAACTTCCTTAGACTTATTGAATAACAAAATTAAAATTGTACTAATGTTTTTATATTCGTTCTATCGATGTAAAAAAAAATATTTAACTCAGAATAATTAATTTCTTTAAAAGTTTAGTTGGGAAGTTTTATGTATGAATATTTATCACGTAAAAAAAGTATATTGTAAGAACAATATATTTTGGTAAATTGATATTATGAGAAAAAAACTATTTTGCACCGTAATCTAAAAAGTTTACTTTCATTTCATACTTTATTCTGTAATTCTGCATGGAAACTTTACCGTGCAACTTGCCTTAACTTGTAAATAAAAAATATCTAGTTTACTAGTTTCTTACATAGTTTTCAATTACCCAAACATAAATTACTTAATATCAATTACATATTTCTGTTTTTCTATTAATTACAATTGGAATCAATCACTCGATTGAAGCTTCTTTAGCTCCGTTAGATTGTATGGATCTTCTTAAGGCACTGATTTGAATTTTAGGAAACGTTTACGTGCTTACATTATAAGTTCAAACAAAGAAGTGATTGATGTTTTCTTTAGCATCATTGGCACTATGTTGTCTATGTTAACCTATGTCACTGGCACCAACTAGAATTGGTATTACGCAACAGAGTTTGTTTATTGTGGCTACGATGGGGTATTACGGTCCAATGGGTTCTATCATATAGGCCCTATGTATTTTTCAATTCCTTCTTCTAGCTCATTCTCTCTCTTTATATATATATATATATATATATATATATATATATATATATATATATATCGCAATATGTATTCTTGTGTATTAATAAAGAACTAAGTCAAAATACAAATACAAGAATTATAAATTCTTGTATTTGTATTTTGACTTAGTTCTTTATATATATATATATATATATATATATATAAAATAAGTATTTTTGTGTATCAATGAAAAAATAAGAAAAATACAAATACAAGAATAATTTATTCTTGTATTTGTATTTCTCTTATTTCTTCATATATATATATATATATATATATATATATATATATATATATATATATATATATATATATATATACTTTCACTATATGTACTCAAACAAGAAACTTACTTGGCATTTATGCGAGTTAACTTTCAAAGATTGATAGTATCTTCGTTGTCGAGCATCAACTTAACTCGGTGTTGTTGTCTTGACTCTTGACTACAACACCCAGTTCAGTTGATGCTCTACAATAAAGACACTACCAATCTTTGAAAGTTAACCAAGTACCTTGTTACATTGGTTACAAGTACATTGTGAACTTTTATAAATACCAAGTAAGATTCATGTTTAAGTACATATTATAGTGAAAGTGGTAAGTGAATATAAGAAAAGAGTGTTACAAAGTTATATATATATATATATATATATGTATATATATATATATATATATATTATAACATAAACATATGAGGCATATAGTATAAAATTAGTTAGTTTTCAAAATAATAATAAGTAGAAATATTAAGAAAGGAGTAACTAAGGTAGCTTACTAAAAGACCGACAAAGAGGGCTTTACCAATGTAGGCCTATATAGAGGTTGGAAATAAGAAACCAGTGTCATGGGAACCGGTTGACAAAAGAAGGCTGCAGATATTCTAAGATTTAAGTATTCCGGAAAAACCAATAATAGCATGGGAAAGTAACACTGTTACAGTGGGGGAGTCATACAATTTGTAAAGGTGCGTGAGAACCATCGAAATAACAGAAACCATTGGCCGAACGTTAAGCGTTCGACAATTTACAAAGTTATATCTGATGGGCGCAAACAAGGAGTAGAAACCTTATCATATTAGATTCACCAAATAGAGATTTTTATCTTCAGAACAAATTTAAATTCATAAATTTTAATCAAGTTTTTTTTCTTCACTTTCTACGAAGATCCCGTAATAATGACCCGAGAGAAAGAGCAATCTAACACTGTATTTATTAAATTTTATTGTATTAAAAACCCAAAGCCGCAAGGGTCCACCTTTTTAGTAATTGTAATATTAGTTATGCAATCAATCTTTGTCACTGTATCATATTAATTTAATTGAAGCTATAATTTGTAATAATTGGTTGTCAGATGAATAAATGTAGGTGAGATAAAATTTATATGATTGTTTAATTATTTAGAAACCTAAAGGTGTGGCTGTTAGAAAGGTAAGGTAATTATAATATATTATAAAAGTAAAACATTTAAACAACTTTTATATTATAAGTTAACTTTTATATTATTAACTTTTATTTATAACTTATATATATAAGTTATACTTACTTAATATTTCTACTTAATACTATTATTTTGAAAGCCAATTAATTTTATACTATATGACTCATATGTTTCTTATAATATATATATATATATATATATATATATATATATATATATATATATATATATATATATATATATATATATATATATTATATATATATTATAAGCTTTGGATATAAAATAATAAATATTCTTGTATTTGAATAACCTATGTTGTTTTAATATATATATATATATATACATATATATATATATATATATTACTTTCACTATATGTATTTATATGTATATGTATGTATATATGTATATATATATACATATATATATATACATCTTGTAAAAATTTTCAATCGGTTATAAAATAGTGGATGACAATTAATGGTAATACATTTTTTGAAATATTTATTCAATAATTAAATTTAAAAAAGTTAATGGCTCATTTTTAGTAAATGGCTACATGTTAGAAATCCGGAAGTTTGGCACTGAGCCAATTTCCTCATAGCTATAAATTAATTACTCAACGATGTATATGAAATTATAAATGAAAGGCTCATTGCAATATTTTAACATTACAAACTTTGTATAGAATGAGAAATTATAGACCACCATCATCTTCATAAATTAGAAACGGAAAAACGAATAAATAGTAACAAACAAAATAATAGCCCTACACCATATACAGTATAAAGAGGAAAATGAAAATTGCGTTGAAATTCGGTTTCTATTTTGCCAATTAATATTGTGATTCTGTTATATGTGCATACATATTTATATTAATTGTTATTAAAAAGTAAAAAGTAACTAAAATAAAAGTTGTCTTTGTTGGCCTAAGTAGGCATTGACTTGAAAAATTGTTTTTATATTACTTATTTTATTTTACGTTTCAAAAATTTTTTCTCGTTTCTTTGTGCATAGCTTAAGATTGATTAAGATTTTCTTACGTTATATTTCAATCTCTGTGTTGCATAAATTGACCTATATTTAACAGCTATTATGCCATAACTAACCGTGCGTATTTCACAATTGTATCTAATCAAATAGTTACAGTGGAAATACGCCGCATTTGTTACGATCATGAAGCCTACATTTTTGTTGTTATTGGACAAATAGTATTGGAATATACTTTTAACCCTGTATGCCTTCTTTGTTCAATACATTTTAACATTGTTATTTACATTTACTCTTTTTTTATTTTATGCCATTTATCTTTGAGGCTGTCAGATTGGCGAGATGTTTGTTAGCGATCTAGAAGCAAATGCAATTCTCACAGGCGCGTATCCAGCGACTTGCTTTGGGGGGGGGGCGATCGATGCATTTTATATATATATATATATATATTTATATATATATATATATATAATATGTGTGTGTGTGTGTGTGTGGTGCGCGCGCGCGTGCGTATATGTAAAAACATAGAACAGAAAAAGTTCTTTCTACGCTTGCGTTAAAAATCGGTAACGTGATTAAGATTCGTAGCAAATTAGACTTTTTAATAAATAATTATTCCCGTTTCGATAACACTTATGGCTAGAGAATATTATTAATTTTATAATAAGCTGTTATTATAAAAATTGTTTATTAATTAATATAAGTAGTTATTCTTCCAACACGAACAATTCCGGAGTCAAATGCGAATATTACGCTTGCAAAATTACGTATTGAAAATCATATGTTCGAGACTAAGCTTCACTAGCGCTATCTGTTGTTAAAACGTTTAGACGTTTACGAGGGTATGCCGAGGTATTGCGTCACATTTTCAAATTAAAAATTAAAATTTTATTTTTTATTACAATAAAAGACGAATTAACTTAAGTAAATTAAGTTAAAATTCGAGCGTATTTATAAACATAGACTAGCATTTTATAAGTGATTCTATTTTTGTAATTATTCAAAGAGCATTACAATGTTACAAAATTATTATTATATTTATTACAGTTAGAATTTTATATTTCAGAATATATAATAACTTAATTATCGCAAAAAGTCCTAATTTAATAATATATTGTCGATTTTTAACATAAAGTTTTTGAGGGTTGGGGTGGCGATCGCCCCATCGCCCCCCTTGGATACGCGCCTGATTCTCACAGTGCTGGTACAGGGGGTGGGGTATGAGTTCCATGTGAATGTTGAAAAGACAAAGTATATAGTAATACCACAAAGCCAAAAATCGTATACCACAAGGGGAATAATTAATCAATGAGACGATTGTTAAAAGAATTTATATAATAATTTCAAGTACTTAGTAAGAGCAATAACGAATCAGTGCAGTTACTCAATACATATATAAAGTGTCGTATAGAGGGAGGGCAAAATTAGCTTTTATCAAAATGAGGACGATGTTCACAAGCCGCAAATTAAATATACAAACTAAAATAAGACTTCCAAGATGTTAAATCTTTGCAGTAATAGTACGAGATATGTACTGTAGTGTCTTGAGCCATAAGGAAGGACAACAAAGAAGAAATTACAAGCGTTTGAGACGTGGTTGTATAGAAATATGTTAAGAATAACTTGACCTGATCATAGACCTTACAGCCGTGTACTTGTGTTGATTAAAAAGACAGAGTTTAGGAATACCGTGGCATGGAGGAAGCTTTAGTACTTTAGGCGCATTTGGCGAGACGACCAGCAATTTGGATTACTCCAATTTATAATAAAAGAAAACTTTAATGGAAGAGCTGCCAGGGAGAAGGCGTGTCTTATGGTTGAGAATATAAAATTACAGTAGCCAAATATCAGAGAACCGATTAGGTTGAGGAGAAGTTCTTTAAGGTTGCCATTATCCTTCTATAAGTTTCTCTAGTTTATTCCTGATTTCGCTTAATATGGATTTAATCTTTTCACAAATATAAATCTACTGGCTATTTTTAAACAAAATAACGTTATATTTGACAATATTTTATAACGCATATATTTTGTAAACTCAAAACAAAAAACATAATATTTCGTTATAACCAAAAGTAAAATATTATTTTTATCATAACTTTAAATTTACCATATTTATAAATTTTACATTTAAAGTATTAAGTAATGAATTAATATAACTAATATATATCTCATGTTGAAATATACATAACTAGGTTAAATAATGTATACCAAATAAGAAAATATGTATTTTAAAATCATATTAACCAAACCTTTAAACTCTAAACCAAGAGGAAGCAGTTGTATAAACTCATATAGCCTACGTACGACTACAGAGTGATTACTCACAGTGATGTTTATGCAATTTACTTTAGTTTAATTCTATTCATTACTCACGTTTTCACTTCCTTCTTTATAAAATTCAAACCCGTACGATAAGAAGTTTCCCTAAACTTCAATCAAATGTTTGATTCCGTCTAACAATTAATGAAAGAAGGATTTTTAAAAATTAAAAAATTTATACTCAATTGAAAAATTTTTCAACATACTACTATTATACATTTTACATTTTTTTTTAAAGTAGGCCACATTTAAATTTTGATCCGGGAATATTTTTTTTGGAAGTTAAGGTTAGCTAAAGCTTGTATGTTGATGATTGGTAAAAATACGAATTAAATATTCGTGGTTTCTGCGAAAACACACTTTTGTAAATTTGGAGGAAAATATCTTGTTATATATACAATTTTCTTTAAAAAAAAACTTGGCGTTGAAACTGTTAGAGAAATGATTTTTTCAGAGTAATTTATTTTTTAATAGAATTGAAATAAAAAACATTAAAATGTCGATCTCTCTTATTCAACAAAAGTTAAACAATTATCCTAAATTAAGCATAGGCCTATAAAACATATAAGTCACAAACAGGCCGTTTATTATTATGATTTAGCAACTGGAATGACCAATGGCTAGGAAAGTAAATGCCGGATTATTTTTAATGGTAAACGAACTCTAATAGCATGACCAAAAAAAAAAAAATTATGGAAACCATTGTTAAGTGCTATTTTCGTTCCATTGCGATAATTAAAAAACTTTAACATTGATATATTTCATTGGTATTTAACTTTTAAATACAACTATATACCAAAAAATTTTAAAAAGTAGTTAATACAATTTTTTTGATAACTATTTTTCATGTAGAAAATTCAATTTTTTATATTAACAAGTCTTTAAAATTCGTATCTCACCTTTTTCGTTTTTCCATTGTTTCGGCATTCTTGCTAACGCTTAAAACCAAATTAAGTGTCCCTGTTAATAAGGGCAAAACGTCATGCTACCTCCAACCTGCTAGAATACATACAACCAAGTGTGCGACATAACCTACCCTCCAAGGTCTTCATCGATTTCTTATTAGCTTAATGAAGCTTAGCACTAGGAATGTGAAATGTTTACATTAGAAAAATACTGTAGGCTACATGTTTACTTCTTTATGAATGGAGAGAGCATAAAACCTAATAAGATTGTATGGGAGGTTTCTAAATTTGTGTGGACCTTTTTTTATGTTTATCTTGAACATTTGCTTAGGAAGGTCATACATTTAATCAAAAACTTCATAAACACGTTTATTTCGGCTTGTTTCAGTCCTGTAACATAGTTTACAAATGTAGATAAATACTGTATACTAATAAGCCTACGTTTCATTTTGTTTTTTCTCGTATTGTTAGGACCTTTTATTAGTTGATTTCGTATCAAATCAAACCATGGCACATAGTAGATCTGATTAATGGAGATAGATATATACTCTGATACGCGTCTATGAATAAAAATATTCCACTAAAATAGATTCACATGCTGGAAAAGGCATTTGAAAAACGACAGGTGTACTAAACGTTTCCAGTAAATTTCCATGTGAGATTCAATTTATTAGGAAGTTGTGTGTATACTATTTATAAAATTTACAGAATTTTTGACATAAAACAAGTTAATCTTTAAATTGATCTTTGTAGAATTACTCAAAGACGTTTCGGGACCTCTTACTGTGTTATGAATTCAATGGAAAAGGCGAGTAATTTTATTTTCACACAACTTGTGACTCATTCCACTATAACATTGCTCATTCGTTATTAATATCCTATATCATAACAACCGATGATAAACTTTTACAGTTCGGTAAAGAAGAAATGAAGGCAATATAACAGTGTGTTAAAAATTCGATAAAAGCATCACTGAAATTTTTAAAATTATTTAGCTTGTTAGAAGCAATAATTAAACCTGATGTGATGTTATAGGTATAGCGAATATTAAAGTTTCAACAGCCATTACTGGCCACTTAAACTGATAAAAATGTTCGAAAGCTGTTGAAATTTCTCCAAAATGTCATTCTGAGTAGGTTGAGGAAGTTACTAAATGAGCTGATTTTTTTTGACATTTTGAGCTATTCGAAGATTTTCTCTTTGTACATTAGAGTTTTGAATGGAGTAATATATCGGTTTAATGAGAAATCCAATGAATAGCACGAGAGAATGTGTAACCAGTTATTCATTTTATTTCAATTTGGACTGAAAAGTCGACAACAAAAATATTTACATTGAAATAAATAATTAGTTGCATATAGACTTGTGCATATCTATGGATTGATTTTATCTACCATAGATAATGACTGACTATCACATACATTGCAAAGCATAGGACTGCAAATAGATATTTTTAAACCATGTGTTTGGGTGTAGACTTCATATTAAAAACTGTTGTAAAACATGGTACTTCAGTGTATGTTATTTCATAAGTTCCTTTAAAAAATGCACGTGAATTGGAAATCGAATGTGTTGAAGATTCGCTAGAACCAAAACAGATCGTCCACAGTTTTCTCTTCTTGTTAAAAGTAGGCCTATAACCCATGAATAATAAAGGTAGAATATCAAACGCTTAAGACACGACTATTTTTACTATGGGACTGGGCTCATTCCCAAAACGAGGAAGAAAAAATGCATTAGCAAGGCTTTCGTTTCAGTTTTGTCTCCATGTTTTTACAAAAGTAATAAAGGTAGAATATCAAACGCTTAAACACGATAATTTTTTCATGGGTTTCGGATTCATCCCCAAAACTAAGAAGAAAAAAATGCATTAGAAAGTTTTTCGTTTCAAGGTTTTATCCCCATGTTATTACAAAGGTATAACCCATGAATAGTAAAGGTAGAATATCAAACGCTTAATACAACTACTGTACTCATTCTTTTATGAGTCAGGAAATCCTCCCTAAAACTAGGAACAAAATGTATGGTTGATCGATCCCATATCCCTTATTTGAATCTATGCAACTTTCAAAAACTACCATAAGCATAACCCGGGAAGAAACAAAAAATGTTTTAAAATCCAATTTCAGTAAAACACAATGTTTCAATCCAGCGGGAAGCAAGGAGTTAGAATTCACTAAAATTTTGAGACAAATCTAAACATTGCAAAGATTTTAAAATAAAATAGGAAAGTATAGGCCTATAACTTATCACAAGCGGTCAAGTAAATAAAATTTTTAATTATTTTTTGCTTGTATGTAGGCCCTATATTTTATCTCGAGTTATAAAAAAGTCACCCCTTCAATTACTGGTAACGTCGAAATTTCACAACTATTAATTGAAGAAAACCGTTTCATTTTAAGTTTCATTTCCAATATCATTCCAGTGAAAACGACAACAGCAGAAAAAAACTTCTCTAAATTAAAATGAATAAAAGTTATTTGAGAAATACTATGTCTCTATTAGACTGGGTGGCTGACACCCTTAGTATAGCCACTGAGTGTAGTCAGTTATAGGCCTATACAGCTCGAGGAAACTGAGAAAATCGATTTGGACTGGTTATCCTAAAACATAGTTACTAAACAAAATTTTAAAACGTGCATTTGGTTTCGGGAAACCTCCAAATTCAATGAAATAGCCTAATAGTTACTATATAACCTTTTTAAATGATGTTACATTTATTTTATTCGTAATACTTTGACACAGATATCTAAAGAAACCATAAAGAATTTTTAGTGAAATTATAAAATAGTACTTATAATAATAATGAAGTATAATATTAAATTATTGACTACAAATTAGTAGTTCATTTCATATCTTCGTGATTAATTTGGTCGAATTATCTACGTCACTTGATGTTTTTCAAGGAGCTCTCCTCGAAAATTCTTATCCTTTGGGCGTTACTCAATCGTTATCACCAACACTAAGTAGTCAGTACTTTTTAGTGTCCTTTAAAGTATTTTTTTTGTTTGATTTACCAATAAACAAATTGTTCAATAAATTCAAGGGGATACCAGTTTTGTAAGCAGTTTCTTTCTAATTTATAACTACATTATATACATTTATAATATATACAAATTAAAGGCTCGTTTTTAAGTCTGTATCCACAAAAATACCCAGAAAATACGTAGTAGTGAAAGCTAGTAATAATGTACGATTACTTTACACTTTAAGATGATGATTAATCATTAATAAAAAAGTCAAGTTATTGCCCCTTTTAGGTTTGTTTAGATTCTATACTTATTGCATAATTTATAAAGCATTCCAGTTTTAAATTGACTTTGACGTGAAACCGTTTCATTTTGGAAAAATGCCAGAAACACTTGCAAAAAGCAATCTATTTATGATTTTTTTAAATATACAATTTTCACCCTTAAGACGTGAAATTAAGCTATCTAAATTAACCCTATAATAAAGACAAAAAACTAGAACTACCGAACAATGTTGACTCGTAGACTATATTTTGTTGACCCTCTAAACCTTTATGTAGATATTATTATTTGATCATGTTCTGGTATCGATGGCTTGCGTAATTTGATACGATCTGATAATATTTAACTTATGGTATTAGTTGATAACATCTGGTGAAATACATCTGTCCTCATTTAAACAAAAAGGACTACTATAGGCAAATGTTTACACACACACAACACACACACACACACATACACACACACACACACACACACACACACACACACACACACACACACACACACACACACACACACATATATAATTATATAATATAAAAATATATATATATTTATATAAACATAAAATTTTATATATTTATATAAAACATATATATATATATATATATATAGGTGTATAATTACTTTATGTAGACTTCCCCTCGACATTTTTGTGGTCTGTTTGTGACATGATTCCATAACATAGCAGGCTATATTTATTTTTCTTGTCTTAAACAATTTTTTTTTTTTTGAAGTAGTCTACCAAACAAAAATTTTAAAAAGGCTACAGCTTAACGTTATTTTTAGTAAATTAACAAGAGAAGATAATCATCTACGATAATTTGATCGAATCTATCTTTCTATATTTTAAACCATTTGCAGTCATTCTCCTGTTCCCTTTAATTTGATAAGTGTTTTATTTAACTAGATTTATTTATTTATTTTGAAGACACCTTCTTCCCTTAAATGTACAGTAAAAGAAATTTATTAATAAAAGTTTATTAATAAAATTTTATTAATAAATTTATTAATAGAAATTCATTATTTATTAAAAGTATAAAATATTAAAATAATTTTGGAATTATCAAAGTAAAAAAAAAAACATACTGTAATATGAGTATTAGAATAGAATATTTTGTTACAAATTTAAGAGAATTTGTTGGAAAAACAAATTGGGGGAGATGGTTTTTAAAACATGAGATAAAAATCACTTGTGTAGGGAATGCAATTGAAATTTTAGTTTCAATATGAATATTATTTAATTTTTTATGAATATTATTCATACCTAGCCTAAAATACAAAGTTTATGTAAGCTTATCATAATTACAGTCATTATTTTGCTCCAAACGTATTGAACTAAAATAATTAGCTATGTTTGTCCATTTTGAGGATACAAAAATATCTATTTCAATTTCATAATTAATCTATGTATGCTCTTAACTATACAGTTTAAAACATGCAAAACCCTTCCTAAAAGTCTAATACTAAAAATTAGTCTTAGGCTATGGCAAATACTGAAAATTCTAATCAATAAGCATATAGGTGTCCTACTGGTGTCCCCGAGACGCATCCATCAATGCATTGTATGTTTTCCCCCAAACGATTAGGTTAAAACACTTCAAACAGCTTTACTATCCTACTCCTTCTGACCAGCTCATTTTGCATTTGTTTTACTAATCACCTTCAAGACTTCACAATATTTTTCTAAATCGACTTGGGTTTTAATTTTATAACACAGCCAAAAACGATTTCCCCCATGAATATTTTGAAAGGGGAAGCACACTTCGACTTCCTAATTCGAGTTGGTAATTTTTGACTTGTCTCATCTGACTTCACTTGTGCTTAATTTTATATTATGGAAAACTAGTAGCATTATGTAGGGAAATTTAACGATTTTTTAGTGTGGGAAATGTGCGGCCATGACCGCTATTGTAACAATGGCGGTTTAACTGGAATTATCTAAGATATTAGCAAAATTACACCTGCAAGTCAGTGAAGGATTCCTTTAACTGCTGTCAACTATACGCATAATGTTTTGCAATTCAAATATGAAGTAGTTTAAGATAAGACAATCGACTAAAATATAAATGTCTTTGTTCATGGAAAAAACATATGGGTTTAACTTTAATATTAAACTAATTAACAACTTGTTAATATTGGTTTAATTGGTTTGTAATAATATAAATAAATATGACGAGTGTATGAAGTTTTTTTTGTATAACACGTTCGACTAATTAATTGTGTATAAAATATAAATTATTAAATTGTAAATAAAAAAATATCTAAACACAAGTTTAGAATTGTCCTTTTTTAAGTAAAAATGAAATTTGTTAGACAGCTGTTTTCAATCTTAATGCAAATGTTTTAAAAATATCTTTTCTGGATCAAATATCCACATGGATATTTATTTTCCTATAGAAGATATTAAGGTTATTGCAAATCTGAACTTAACGGTTCCAAAGCTTATCTTCAATATTTATGCGACACTCCACATTTTCAAAAAAATTGTAAGGTACAATATACCAAACAAAAATTAAAATGGGCAGATCCCTTTTTACACGGTGGGTGTATTTTTTCTCCTAATTTAATACTATTACGTAAATTTCGCGTAGTGAATTTTAAACTAAATGTAGACCTGTTCTTTGTTCGTTGTTTAAATAAAAGACCGCTGGGTCAAATTCCTTATTTTGTTCTATGCTTTGTTAATTTTTTCTGTCCAAGTTTGACATTGTATCTGTGTTTTAGGATTTAATTATTTATTCTAATTAGTAAACTTCAATACTTAAACCCATAGATTTTTTCTGGGTTTAAGAAATATTTGTTGGTGGTTGAATGTTCTAGTGGGTGTAAAACTTTACTACTAGTTTTACAAGTCCTGGATTCGAATCCCAGTATCGGCAAAGAATTTTTGTGTGCATTCTCAATTTCCATGTTGTTTTAGCCTGTAAAACGAGTTTTTAGGGCCAAAAGAGGATAATAATGGGAGGTAGTGCTGAACTCACTTCACCTTCCTATAACACCTTTGGCCTATGTGAGGCTTTAATCTGTCTCTCCCAAGGTAACTTGATGGTATAAAATGGGCCATTATTGAAAAATACAATTCAAATTAAAGGTCAGTGTG
Source organism: Prosapia bicincta (assembly GCA_036971475.1). Classification (NCBI taxonomy): domain Eukaryota; kingdom Metazoa; phylum Arthropoda; class Insecta; order Hemiptera; family Cercopidae; genus Prosapia; species Prosapia bicincta. The sequence continues at coordinate 192,108,798 of JBAIZL010000005.1, forward strand.
TTTTCGTTTTTTTTATTAGAATGCATTAACTTAACAATGTATTTGAAAAAAAAACAGTTTTAAAAACATTGTTGAATGTACGTAGTAAAAAGCTGATATTCAAGAGAATTCTTAATAAATATTTTCAGATTTTATATTAATCGTTTGAAGAAAAAAAAGAAAGATTTGTGTTGGTGTTACTTTATGCCTTTCGGGGACTAGAATAGATCTACCTATATGCTTATTGTGTAGGATTTGTAGTATTTGCCACAAGTTTACTATTATTTTAGACTTTTAGAAAAGGTTATAACTTACTTTTTTTTAAGTTAATGATTTAGGAGCTTACGTTCAAAGTGAAAACCAACATGGCTAATTCTTTGAGTTTAATACATTTAGAGAATCATATTAAAAGTGCCAAAATATTGAACTTATATGTTGCATTTGCATATAGGAGCACTACTTACTTTTATAATTGAGGAGGTATTATTATATACTTTTTTATTATATATATATAAGATTTTAAAAAAATATTCAAAGGCTAAACCCAAACATTTTCCAACTATAATTTCAATCTTTTAATCTTAACACAACAGTAATTTAAGGTGTTAGGCGACCAACGCCTTTCTCAAGTATTATTATCTGTCTACTGTGACTCAATTTGTCTATAAATAGCCTCAACAAATGTCATTTGACATCAGCTGTTGCCGTGAGTACGGATAGTTAACTCAGTCTGTCTTGGTGTCTTGCTTGGTGTTTTAGTAGTAAAGAATTAAATCAATTTCAACGCTTTCTAAAATATGCCATGAACTGGAATCGACTGTATTCGTATAGTGCGGTTTGTTTCAACTGTGGAGATTAAATTTGGTTATAAATTTGAAAAGTGTTTTTGTTAAAGATAAAATTTATAAAGTTTCTGATGGAACATAAACTTAAATGCAGACTTTAAGCCTACTTAAAGTTTTGAAATAATTGCATTAATAAATGTTTCGTTTCATAAATTTGAAACAAGTCAAGGTTATATAGTAGCCTAATGTGGAAATATTTTTTAAACTTAATCTTATCTTTTAGAGGTTGATAGGAGTTTGTATCAATAGATAATGTTTTGATAAGCTTTGAAAATAGAAAACAAAAATTTTAATGAAACATTGAAAATATGTTTTTTAATATATGATCAAAATGCTTATAATGTATTTTGTCTGTTTAGCGTCTTTTTTTTTAAAAAAAAAAACATAACCTATACAGTATATTTAGTTTGTTAAGTGCCCTTTTTAGTAAACGTTTTTTGTTTTCATATTTGAAACAAAATTTTAATAAATTAAAAATAGGCCCTGCAGAATAATTGAGACAGTAATATGTTTACCAATTTTAACATTTATTGTATTATTGTAACTAATTTTAAAATAATAATGTTTACAAGGTAGGCCAAAATCGTAATACAATTTTAGTAATAAAATAAGGATTATACAAGTATATGAATGTAAATTTTCTTTAAACAATTTTTATATAATTTAAAAAGTAAAATGCCTTAAAAGATTAAAAAGAGGGTTTATAAATTTTACGAGAAAATACTAAATAATTCTTCACAATTTACTGCAAAGAAAATAATGTCAGTAATAAAATATTTGTTCTGCTTGTAATTGTAAAAAACGAATGTTTCACAACAAAGAAATTAGTGAATACAACTTGTTATACTTCAGTGATTTTGTTTGGTTTCACTACGATAAAAGAGTTTGCAAAGGAAAACGTAAATTAAATTCATTTAATGTTATGAAATTTCGCTACGCAAATTTTAAATGAATTATGTTTAATTGACGGACAAATAATGGATGAGATTCTTTTAGAAAATGGAGAAAAAAACAGTGAATTTTATTCAAAAAACAAAGAAATAATGCGAACATTGTGTTGTAGAAATGAAATTATGAATGAATTCTGTTCAAAAAACGGGAAAATAATGCATGGTGTGTGTTCAAAGAACGAAGTTTTAATAAATGAACTGTGTTCAAAAGAAAAAGAAATAATTAATGGATTTTGTCTAAACGAAGACGAAATATTGAATAAACTTTGTTCAAAGAATCAAGAAATAACAAACGAATTTTTTTCAACGAACGAAGAAAGTAAAATATCAACCAATGATAAATTAGACAAGCTGATATCAGACGTAAGTAAGATAAAAACGGAACAATGTGATATGCAAAAAGCAATCAAATTTTGTAATACTGCGTTAAGTGTTGTGACTAGAGAATTAAAAACTCAAAGTATTAAGTTAGACTTGTGTTTTGGTGATGTTAACTATCTAAAAAATGAATGCAGTTATTTAAAAAGTAAGTTAACCGAAACAAATGTATCTTTGAATGACTGCCAGCAGTATATGAGACGAAATATTGTCGAAATTCATGGTGTACCTGAAAATATTGACGAAGATGTAGTCCAGACAGTGATCAAAGTTATTAGTGCGTTCGGTTTCGAGATGAAAATATCGATGTTTTACGCCGCCCACAGGCTACCAAAAAATCCTTTTAGGCCCAAAGATCCAAGGAAAATATCTTTCAAATTCATCCATCATTCTGACAAAGAAAGTTTGATGAAGAAAAAGAAATTGAAGAAGATACTTTCAGCTTCGGATTTGGGTTACAAAAACAACAGAGAGATTTATTTGACTGACTCGTTAACGGCTGAGAATAGGAAGTTGCTTGCTATGATGAAGGAAGTGAAGGCAGAGAAAGGCATCCGGTATGTATGGACCACAGATGGGAAGATTCTTGTGCGCAGGGTTGAAGGAGGCCCTGTTAAAGTGATAAGAAGTAAAGACGATATTGATTCTTTGTAATTTTGTTACATTTTGTATTAAGGTACAGTATTAAAATTTGTAATAAGCAGTGGTTCATTTTTTGTGACAATACCATTTTTGGTAATTCTAGTTTTGACATCCAGGTGTGAATAGGTCTAGGCATTATTCGAAATCTATGTTATATATTTATGATCATCTGTTAACTAACTCTTAGATATAAATATTAAACACCTAGTTTTTTGAAGATTGAGTATTTCTAACAGCAAAAATTATCCCTAACTTTCTTTTAATGGCTTTTACACTTTTCTCTACTTATTGTAATCACTCTCTTGGTTAATTTTCTCACTATCAAGGGTTGTTTGTAAATCAACTGAATATAACAGGTATATTTTGTGGTAGATTTTAAATACTATTATTTTTTTCATTCCCTAATTTTTATTGTGTATATGATTCTGTTTTTTACACTAAACATTTAAAGAAAAAACGAGTCAAGTAAACCTTTTCTCCTTGTTAGTTTTCAATAATATAATTTTGCTAAACTGACTTATTTGCACTTTTGACCAAACAAACTTTGAAATCACAATTTGAGATGGGATTTTTCAATTACTGTGGTGGGTCTTCAAATAAACAAAAATTTAGCTGTTAGCACTGAATAGGTTCCAAAGCAGCATCATTACATTCACCAATGGCATCTTCTTTTAAATCATTCTTTTAATTATCTTGTAAACTTTAACTCCAGGCTTCCAAAATTTTCAACAATGATACTTTGATAAATGTTAAAACATTAATTATCTGCTTTTATTTTAGGGTTAAATGCAACAACAACTAAACTTAATAATGAAGAATAACTTAAGTTTAATAGCTATTACAAATAAAGTTTAATAAGCAAAGCGATTTCATGTTACCCTGTTAATGGTTTCCTAATCTTTTTCAAAATCATTTTCAGTTTATTAGAGAAAAAAGCTACTTTTTAATGGTTACAAACGTAAATGGTTGATAATGTTTCTATAAAAACAAGCCATACTATAGCTTAACTAATAAAAACAATTTCTTTTTATTTAACAGATAAACATACTAAAACTTCTCAGATGAAAAAATAAAACTTATACACGATGATTAGTATACAATGTATAAATATAACAATTTATAAATGTGTCTGTAGCAGTATGTTATAATGAGGATGACCATTAGAAAGGAGTTGTATCTCTTTATCAATTCAAAACATAATTAATCTCCATGTGTAGTATCTCAGGCAAAATGAAAACAAACATCAACATTTGTTTCTTGTTCTGCATTAATTATGATTACTGAGTCTCTCTAGTTCTCTTCTTTCATTTTTTTGCATATGAGCCCCTGTTATTGCAACCAAGAAATTGTCTGCAACTTATAGTAAATGTCTAAAATGAAAGACTGAAACATTTGTTAATTGGAATTACATTGACATCAGTATTATTATTGTCCCATAATGGAAAATGCATCTGCTCATTACTTTGATTTCTATTTATTTAAATGTGTGATATGATCTGGAAAAACATAAGGAAGGATGCCTTAGTTTTGAAAATATGGTGGAAACATAAACCATTGTTAAAGGTAAATATATTTCCCTTAAAAAAACAATATTAATCAATTTTGTTACAAATATATTTAAAGATGCCTTCTTCGCGTGAGCTACTAGTTCTCACTAAAACACTTGTAAATATATACAAACTTGCCTGTCATAGCACTTACTTATATTTGTTGAGGACAGCTGTTTCGGGAGATGTGTCCCATTGTCAACTCAGACCGTAACTTATCTCAAAGGTTTCGTAGCTTAGGCTATTAGGGTGAGGGTGGGATATTATGGTGGTGTGGGTGTACTTTGTGAGTATTCGCAGTTATGGTGTCAAAAAGGTGTGTGTGAGTTATAATGTAATTATGTATTGAGTATGTGTGTAGGGTGTAGTTTGAAGTGTCTGTATATTTCGTTTGTTTGGTTGTGTAACGTTGGTTATTTCTGTGTTGTTTATGAAGAATTTATAGGTTAGATGTTATATCTATGTAGTCATGTTTTGTGATCCTAAACTACGAAAACCTTGAGATCAGCTATGGTCTGAGTTGACAATTGGACACATCTCCCGAAACGGCCGTCCTCAACAAATATAAGTAAGTGCTACTATAGGCAAGTTTGTAAATATTTACAAGTGCTTTAGTAAATCAAATTTGATTAATTTTATCAATTTTTGTACAATTTTTCAAAGGTGAATTTTCTTATAATTCAAGTGTTAACATTTTTCCAATTGGTTACTCATTATTTTTGAACTCAGTGAATGTGAGTAAATTTACTGGGCTTAAATTGGAAGTTTATCAGTACAAAACGCAATTATTGTGCAAGTTTGGACAACAAAAATTGATTTAAGTCCAGTTAATACACCTATAGGTAATTGTTTTACTTTTCCAATAAACTCTGTCTTAATTTTAAGACTTCAAGATAAGACTCAGTCTTCTACATAAAAATAATTTATTTTTGCTTGATAATATCTTTAATGCATTAAATTACGTTTTTGCCACACTCCAATTTTAATATTTACTTTATATCTCAATGTTCCACCGAGAACAAGAAACACTATTTAGAAATATTTTTAAAGAATTTAAAATTTTAATATTTCTAGGTGTCCTGATGGAGTTTTCTAACCAACTCATAGTAAGCATTTGAATTACTTGTTTCACTTTATGGAAGAAATTACACTAAGAGGACAACAGATATCTTCCAAAATAATGCATGTCTTTTCTGATAATACCTTCATGCCAATTATTGCCTTTATAATTCCAGACGGTAATAATTTTCTTAAGATAATAAAATATATTATTTTTTGATGTAATAAGGGATGACACAGTCTTTACACAAAGTTACACTACACTTTCTACAAAAAGGTAAGAGGCTTAACATTATAGTTCTCTTCTTATGATCTTCTTTATATTGATATAAAATTACCTCTTTCATCGTATGTGACAGATGTTTAAGAGGATGTATTGGTTGCTCTTCCTTGGTATGAAGAGTTTGTTTTCTAATATGCAATGACAATATATCTTCTGAATTCTAGGGGTTCATTGTAGAGCAAGATGCATTCCTGTAAACAATCCAGGCATTTGCAAATGCATTTCAAGCATTCATGTAAATAAATACCATTACTTCTATTTACCACAAATAGAAACGTTATACCTCCCATCTATCCAATCATGAGGGTCACTCTCCCCATGTAATTGTTGTAGGGTTTTATACCATTTGGTTATTATTATAATTACTAAAACTCGGAGGGATCTTATCGGTGTAGAGCACTTAGCTACAGCCTTTGTATTCTCTTCCCATCCCTACAACAGGACTACCTTAGTGGATACCTATCTCTTTGCAGAATCCAAGTACCCATCTGATGCTAAATCTTCTGATATCCTCTAGTGTACATACCTACCAGCCAAACCACTTTCTCCTTGTAGCTCCGAAACAGGGCACTCACAGAGCATGTGGATTGGGCTTTCCTTTTGGTCCTCGTCGCATCTCTTGCATACAGGGGACCTAGATCTTCCAATTTTGTATTGGAACCCCCTCAGATTCCCATGGTCTGTGACCAGCTCTACATTAACTCTAAATTGAGGTCTACTTAAAGAGAGTAGTTCTCTACCCCACGAGTCTCCCGAGTAACCCCATAGTACCTTGGATTTGTTGCACCCCAAGGTTGCATTCCATTCTTTCCTGCACAACCTGTCTATATGTGCTGTGATCCTCTTGCGCCCCTCCTGAGGCGGCATGCCCACTGCTCTCAGCAACTAGAGAAGCTATAGCCTCAACCACCAGCTTAGAGCTAGCACTTGCCTTACCTAAAGCCTTCAGAGCTGCCTGACTGTCGGAGCAAATCCAGATGGTCATGCCCCTCTTTTCAGACCCTATTATTTCTTCAGCACATAGTTTGATTGCGAGCATGTCCACCTGGAAAACAGAGTTGTAGTCTTTCAGGCAAAGTCAGAATCTGTCTTGGTGTCTCGGTCCACTAAAACCTGCTCCCACTCCTTTCATCATCTTGGACCCATCTGTGAACCAGATTTCACCATGTTTGGATCTACACTCTGCCCATGCCTCTCTTGCACGAATATGGATTTTGTAATTTCCTTTCCCTTATAAGTGACAGTATCTTATCCTGAGGTTCTATCCAGAGCTCCTTCAGTGAATCACGAATTAGCGGTTTATGTTGTTTGCTATTTGTCTTCCACAGCCCGGTACAACTTAGCCGGTATGCATTTTCATTGCCTCTATCCTAATTTGAATACTCAAGGATGGAAAACCCAACATAACCCTCATGGCAGCACATGGTGTGCTCCTCCTTGTAGCTGTTATTGCCTCTAAGGAAGAGCCCCTGCACGCGGTCCAGCACTCCTTTACTTGTTTCTTTCTGTGCCCTGTCCGACCAGACGATTGAGGCAAAGACCAACCTCAGCACTACAATGGCAGAATAAATCCAGTTCATCTGAGGTGGACCCAAACCCTATCTTATGCCTATCGCATCCTCTGCATTTCCAGAATGTAGATATGGCTTTTTTTGCACTTATCCATAATATTTGCTTGTGGAACAGGAATCTTCTGCTCCATTGGCATCTTCTTGACGTCCTACTCCAACTTGATGCATGATGCAGAGGGTAAATACCAAAATTTGTCTCAACTGTGACACAGTTGTTGCCATTCCACAGAACTTCATCTGAATCAAATATTGTTCTCTTGACTCAAATATTGACTCTTGGATCTTTTGACAAATATTTGTAGTCCTGAAAAGGACTTTTTCACAGATGGTTCTAGCTTAGAGTATCAGTAGCTCTACAACTAACAAATAGTAACTACAACTCACAGTAGCTCTCAAATGAACAAGCAAATCTTTGTTAGTAAAGAAATTATTGAAAACCACCCAGGGCTCTTGAATTGGACCAACATATTTATAACAACACGGGACCCTAAAACCAAATATTCTCTTTTCTTTTGAGCTACAATCTAAAAACTTTAAAAAATTGTTAATTTTGGTTCAAAACTAACTTTTCCTTATTAGGACTTTTTTGTTGGAGCTTTAAATTAACTACAAAAGTACATATTTCAGCCTAGTCTTGGATACATTTTGTAAATGGCAAAAAGACTACAAAACTGAGGGCGAACTTATAGCATTTATATATTGCATCAGCATATATATATATATATATATATATATATATATATATATATATATATATATATATATCCGACAGACTTTTAATATCTAGTTTCAAGTAACCGATCTTTACACGATTCACATATAACAATTTCTACACATATCACATATAGCACTATATCATAAACTATAAATCTGTGAATCTGTGACATTTGGATGTTTATACACATCTGTGGTTCACTTCAGTCTTTTGTTTTGTTTTTTTTTTTCTCTTTCTTGACTGAAGAAGATCATGTTGATCGAAATATTTCAAATAATAGTGTATTAAGTGTTTTATTGTGTTTTATATGTGCTTATTTCCAAGAGATTGCAGTTTTGGACTATAAGTCTGTCAGTCTCCTATCAAGTCCAAAAATTCCTATATATATATATATATATATATATATATATATATATATATATATATATATATATATATATATATATATGTATGTATGTATATCTATATATATATGTATGTTTTGCAACAGATTTCTTGCATTCAATAGAAGATTAACAGACTATCTATGTGACATCAAGAATTTTAAAAATGTATAGGTAGGTTAATTTTGTTTTTCTTGTTTACAAGACATAAATAGGCTTGGATGCTTTTACATGACCATGTTAATAGTAATATCAACTATGTGCTAATTCTCTCACGGTTTATGCTACCCATTGAATTATGTTATTGTGGCATAACAACTGCGCTTTTATTTCATTATGTTGTTAATTTTTCTGAGGTAAAAGAATAAAAAAGAAATAAAATCAAAGATAAACTCTTAAAGTCAAGAAGTGGAGATAAATTTTTTTAGACGTTTTATTAATATCTATTGTAGCAATAACTTAGCAATCATATTAAATTAAAATAGTCAATATAAGAACATGGAAATTTTTTTAAATGAAATTTAATTATAGTATAAAAGATAGAGAGATACTATGTGGAATATCCATGTCCAATAAAAAAACAAAGAGTTAACAATAATTTTGTCAGATCTTCCAGTTTTAATAGCAGAAATACTCTTGTACAAAAGAATACACACTGGTTTTCACTGATTCTATTTTATAATGTAATATACAAACCCGCATGGCTTTGTACTTGTATTTATTTTTGTGATTTCAATAAAACATTGGTTGAATTTTAGAATATTCTTACGAATTTCTGAAAGTTCAAGTCTATTAGGTTAATTCACAGATGTTAGGCTTGATAATTACAAAACCAAGTTTAATCTGTGATTGATTTATTTGATAATACATAGTCTGCTCAATAAATATCAGGACTGGTTCCAAAAATAAAAATTTATTGCAGGTATCATTACAATTACTTAATAATCTTAAAAATACATTCCTCCTGCATCAATGCACTTAGTTTGACGGCGCGTCTGGCACTCGTCAAAAGCTTGCTGGAAGTTGGTTTTCGAAATACTGTTGAGAACCTTTATCATTACCTCTTTAACCACATCATTGGAGTGGAAATGATGTCCTTTGAACTCCCTTTTTATTTGCAGAAACAAAAAAAGGTCTCGTGGAGTCAGTCAGGGCTGTAGGGGCAGCATTGCCACTCCGAATTTCTTCAGCAGCTGCCGCACAAAAATCACACAATGTCACAGTGTGTTGTCATGGTGAAGTTTCTAATTCTTCATAATGACTGGTAGCAAATGCATTATGTGATTTTGCAGACATATCAGTATTTGTAAGTAAAATGCAGGATTTACAGTCATTCCAGTAGGCACGAACTCCTAGTGAACAGTGCCACCTCAGTAGAAAAAACCATTCAGCATGGTTTTTATGTTATTTTGACATCCAAACTTTTTTGGACTCTGGGATCCCTGTCTGTGTCATTCTGAACTTATGTTTTGTTTCCGGTTTGTACTAGAACACCCATAATTCATCACCGGTAATAACGTTGTCGATAAAATAATCAGTCCAAAATTTCTTGCAAAATTTCCACCTGCAACAGTTTTTGTTTCTTGCTCAAGATTTTCGGCACCAGCTTCGCATTTTTCTCATCGCAAGATCCTCTGTTACAATGGTGTGGACAGTTACGACTGAAAGGCCGGTCTCCTCATTAATAAGGGCAATGGTTAAACACTTTGACCACCTGAACATCAGTTTGAGTGGTCATCGGGGGTCGTGCACTAAACACTTTATGCCACTCAAAATCTCCTGTGCGGCTTAAAGCATCATGTGCTGCTTAAGACAACAACAGGCATCATCCCTATAAGTCTGTTTAATGAGTTTAAGTGTCTCGGACATGGATTTCCCGAGTTGAAAGTAAAACTTCACAGCATATGGTTGCTCGACAGTCCGCTCCATGTTAGTGCAATGACACCATACAAAATCACTCGTCACGAAATTCCACCTCCGGTCTCAACGCATCCCCACAAGCGGTTGGGTAAATTGCGCCTGAGTGGTTTGGGACCTCTCTACTAAGGCCGACCTGTCTGACCTCCACCACTGCTCCATTGAGGATTCAGCAAACCAGGTCCGATACTTATTCAACTGAGCCTGTATTAGAGATTGTTATAAACAAAATGTCCGCCCGTGAATATCGACAAAAAGAAATATATGATATGCTTTAACAGTTCAAAGTTTGCTGCGTAGTTAAATAATATTCCAAAAATTAACTTTTGAAGAGTAATTTAAAAATACATACAATAACATATATCCAAACATTTAATTTAAAAAAATATTTTTCAAGTAAATCTGAGGGACCTTGTACAATTTAAAAATTATTGTTGATTGATGTACTTAAATTGTTACAAAAATATACAGGCCATACATAATATAATTATACTGACAATTGATAATAATCCACATCACTGAACATTGCTTCAAATGACTGCAAGCTGACCAGGTATAAACTCCGGCTTTTAGGGGTCGATTTAACTTTGGTATCCTATGGAATAAAGCCGCCTGTTTACAGTCTACATTTTTTTAATCACTGATGATATAACCAGAGTTAACATATGTTCTAAGTCTAAATTTTCTAAAACTAAGTAATTAATGTTGTTGGTAGATGTATTTAAGATAATTAAATTATAAGACACAGCCCTCTCATATTATTTTCTGTTATCAATATAAAAGGAAATTTGTTATAACAAATTCTATCTATTTAAATTTTACAAATTCTTTTTATAGAATTCTGTAAAGACTGGGGTAAATATTCAAGGAGAAATACTTTCTTAAATCTCATAAGAAACTTATTTAGTACTGTAACAGGAAAAAAATCAAAGATAAACAGAAAAAGTACAGAACCCTTTGATAAATAAATGAGGGTTATTATTTCTTTGAGTAAAGATGGTAACAAAATTCATAGAAATGCTCATAACTATTTAGTTATAACAAAATATATCTTTTCAACATTAAACAAAATTATCAATAGACTTTTTATCTATACTCTATTAATTCTTAGTATATTTGTGAAAACCGAATGTAGATATGGAATATCAGTAAGTTTTAACAAATTTACTAAATATAAAGTTTGGATAGTCATAAGCTATTGTTTAAGTGATTAATGTAATTTAAGATCACTTTATTCTTTTAATGGAACAAATAACTAAATTATTTTGCAAAATATACAGGTATCCAACTAAAAGCAACATGTCTACAGAAAAAATGTTGTGATAAGATATAAAATAAAACAAGAAATCAAATATTTCTAGGTAGTTTATAAAGAATTTGTATATCTATTATTATTAAAATACTTTTCTTTATTAATTTACATATACATTTCTGACATAAACACAGAAAACATTATAATGAAATAATGGATACTCATAATAAATCAAGAATCCAGTTACTGTAAAAATATCTGTATAGACACCTAAATACACAATGTAAATTATAACATAATTATATACAAAATAAAAACAAACTTATGAAATTAATTCCTAAAGGAAAATGGTAAACGTTTAAACAAAAACCAAAAAACAACAGTTGATTGTTAATGTAGGTGAATTTATTTTTTTTATTGTAATTAATTTATCCTTTAAAATAATATTTTACATTTGGAATAAGTTTTAAAATTAAACACTTCTTCTAAAATAAAGTTTAAAATTCAATTATTAAACTCACTCAAGTTAACAACAAAATTTAGGTACAGCATTATAACAATTCCAGTTTTAGTTTTATGAAAAGTACAAGTGTCAATCCTAAATGAGAATATCTGAGGAATTTATATAAAATTCTATGCACAAATATAATAAAATAAAAAATTAACCTAAAATGAATTCCTTACACTAAATAAATTAAAACCTATCTAAACTTTTTACATATAAATTACATCAAACATGAAATTGACAATATAATAATGTAAAAAGGTAATGTATTAAGTACAACTTTAAAAATGTATGAAAGAATTTCTGTTGGTGCAAATGATAAAGATTAGGGAATAAATATGATAAAGGAAACTTATGAAAAATATTTAATGTAATTTAAAATTATCATTGTTTGTAATTTTTTGCAGAAAAATTAACTTTTTTTTTGTATTCTGCTATCACTTACACTTTAATGTACTTAAACAAGAATTTTACTTGGTATATTTTCTTACTTGGTATACAGTGGAGACTCAAAAATCAGAGTTGCAGTATGTCGATCTTCCATATAATTTGACCCTATTTTATCTATTTGAAAGAAAATGAGTCGGGCGTCCAAAAAATGTTTAGAGCCCTAAAGTAAATGAATCTGATGTTCAAGAAATATTTATGTCAATAAGCCATACAAAGGAAATGACAGGCTTCCAAGAATACGGTATTTTTCTTCCTCCCCATTCTGTTGTTGTTATGCTGTCACTCTTGCTTGCTGTTATTGCTGCTCCTCAGTCTATAGTGAAACATAACCCTGATAAGATAAGTGAAAGAAGTAGTAAGCAGAAGTTTGTTTCTGTGTAAAGTTGGAAGCAATTAAAAGGTTAGATAGAGGGAAGACAGTAAAAAAACTTGCAGCTGAATATGGTGTTGGTGAAGTGACTGGTGGCGATACAGGGCAAAAATTGAAACATTTTGTAGTGGAAAGTGTTCAAAAGATGGGTCTTTATTACAGACAATTAAACTGACAAAGAAATCAGAGTATAACAGTACAAGTGAGGGGCTGTTTTTTTGGTTTTGCCAACAGAGAAGTAAAGGAGGTCCAATCACATGACCAATAATTCAGACAAAAGCATTATTTCTTAAAAAAATAATTTAAAGATGGGAATGACGCTGTTGTTAAATTTTGTGAAGACTTTCAAAAACCTATAAAAAAAAGAAAATCTTGCTCCTGATCAATTTTACAACTATGATGAATCAGGGTCAATTCTAAAATGCTTCCCTAAAAAACTCTTGCCTTTTGTGAAGAAAAGCAGCTCCTGGCTGTTATGTATGTAAGTACTGTAATCAATAAAATTCTATAAACTTACTGTATATCCGAGTCGACTTCTGTGAACTTTAATTACGTGTCCTCATTGTCGAGCATCATATGAAACTGAGTCAGATGATGCTCGAAAATGAAGAGACGTAACCAAAGTTCTCAAAAGTCGACTCGTGTATACCAAGTAAGATTCTGGTTTAACTACATTAAAATGTAAGTGATATATATATATACATATGTGTCTGTGTGTGAGAGTGATTATATAATAATATAATAAAGGAAATCAAAGTCGGGTATGGTATGTGCATGTGTGTGCATGGGGTTGAAGACTTGTTTTGTAGAGATTGAAATTTGAGACTAAGTAAATCTTTTAACAATTTTTTTTATTTACTTAAATTTAAAAAATTCTCAATTTAATTAGAGTTTAAGTTAGTTTGTAGTAGCAAGACTCACTGATGATGATGACTTTGTCATTGGAACGTGTATGAGTTAATAAATTATTAATTTGTGTGTTTTAAGTATGTCTTTTATTTGTTTTAACATAACCTCATAAGCTAAGCTTAAAGAATAGTTGTAAGAAGTATTTTTTTAAATAATACATTTTGACATTTATTATATTTTATAATTAATTTTAATAAAATTATAACCATTAATAAATTACTCTAACTAACCATAAAAAAAGAGAATGAAGAAGTGATGATTTATTATCATCAGGCCAGTGTAAGAAACTTGCAATGAGCAAAATTTCATGTTTTAAAAACAATTAAACACAATATTCAATCATAAATTTTAATGTTTTCATTCTTGCTCAATTTTATCAGTTTAACTTTGGACAATCAATTTTTTATTTTATAAACTATTGTAAGAGATAAAAATAATTTATTTGTATAATCGGGATTAAAATAAATGGGTAAACAATTTTTAGGTTTAGGTCCCCCACGAAATGAAAATAATTTCATAACTAGTCTGATTCCAAAACAACAAATCTATTTTACATAGTTTATATATCTAAGACTTTAATTTTCTCTCAAAATGTATTAAAATTTGGAGTTGTTAATATGTACATATTGATTGAGGTTGTTAAATTAACACATATTTCAATTTAATTTCGCAAAAACTACTATCTATTGATATCCCTCATCAGATTCATCATTAAATCTACGAGCATGGACAAGACTGCCTGCTGTGTGTTATGTTTATGTAAATCTATAGTGTTTTGATATTCTGTGGTTTTTGTTTATTCTGATGTAGTTTTTTCTATGTATTTGAATAAAGTGTTTGATTGAAAGTGCGCTTTATATTTTAGTAAGAGTTGTAGTTGGCTTTTGTGGTATTTGTATATTTTGAGATTTTTATATTTCCCAGTTTTTTACTTTCACTACAATAAACTGTTTTCCTCTTTTTCAGTGTTAGTAAATTAAAACAGATTTCTTTAATGAACAAAACTCAATAAATCATAATACATAAAATTAATATAAAATTTTTTTAAATGAATAAATTAAATCACACTTAAATATTATACTTTTCAATTCACTCAATTCAATAATGTGGTAAACCATAGCCACTTGCTATGCTCAAACTAATTATATCTGGATAATGGCACACAGTATAAAAAGAAGATGCTACAGTGATGTCCCGATATAATAACTACAGTGAAGTCTGAAATAATTGGGACCGGACCGATATCGGATAATTGAATATTTTGGATCAAGTGAAATTATTACCAAAATAAACTGTTAATAAATACAATGTACTAAACACTTTGAGCATGAGCGTCCTAAAATTCATATATCATATTGCTGGTGGTTTTCTTAGCAACATGATTCATCGCTAGCTGGAATGAGTGTACTGCTCAAATGTTTCTATGTTTGACAACCCCAAGAGTTGGAGGGGGAATCAAGTGACTCAACAACTCTATTTATGCTAGCACAATACTTCCTTCATTAGAATCTACAATCTGTGTAAATCTGTGTTGTTCTACTGTTTCTATATGCGAGTTTAGTGAAATAGCTTCGAAACGGAAACATACTTCGGTTATAATACAAGAGAAACTTGAAATGCTAAAACGCTTACACAATGATAAAAGTGTTTCAAAATTGACTGTTGAGTTTGGAGTGGGGTATTCTACGATCACTGACTGGAAGAAAAACTGGTCAAAAGTAGAACAGTTTTTTATTTCATTAACAAGAGTACTGAATCCCGTGTCAAACAGGGAAAACAATATCACTGGGGAAGCTTGAGAGTACTCTGTTTGTTTGGTTTTCTCAAGAGAGAGAAAAAGGTGTCCCAATTAGTGGGTCCTTCATTAAAGAAAAAGCTTTACAATAAAATCAATTAGCAAACTGAGACAAGTGTTTTTCTGCTAGCACAGACTGGCTTGATCGTTTTAAGAATCATCAAGGCATTTGCCAGTTAGCTGTTACTGGGGAACGTCTAATCAGGCTGTCTCAATTTACTTCTTCGTACAGGAGTCCAACTTCAGGTGTAGCAGATAGCCTGATGTCCATGGTATACGATAGATGGAAAAACTCAATATTGTTTATTAGGCTGCAGCAACTGAATTTTCAAATACATTTGTTGACCTGATTAATCTAGGAAATTATTCACCGCAACAATAGTTTCGCAGATGAGACTGCCCTTAACCTTTTGGGATTGCCAAAAAAAGGTCTGGTTGCTAAAGAAGAAAAAATGCACCAGGTTCGAAAATAAACAAGGAAATATTAATAGTTTTAGCCTGTAGTAATGTTGCAAGATAACAAAAATTCATTGTCTGTGGTCATAATGGTATTATCCTCAATGCATTACTTTTGAGAAGGCAACAATTAAAACCATATGGTATTGTGAATACCTGCAAAAACACTTTTGTCTGCAAGGAAATACAGAAAAAAGAGGGGAAATTTCAACTATATGAGATTATCCCAAAGAACATATAAACTCCTTTGATATTGGACACTCTCAAACAAAAAAATAATTTTGGAAATAAATTATAAACATTTAAGAATTAAGAATAAGTTTAGAGCATCCAAACAGTACTAATTCTGTTTTTTTTTTTTTAATAAAAAATAAACTAGAAAAAAATATGATTAGCTGTATTTATTGTGCTAAAAAATTTTTAAACCGACCTAGTTTTATCACATTTATTTAATTAAATGAGAACAGTGTTAACAAGAACTTCTCTGAAATAGATTGTTTCTAACAAATATTGTTGCATGAATTAACAAAAATTTGGGGTTTTTTATATCTTTGCAACTCATTTCAATAAAATTCCTTGCTGTAATGATCTTGAACACACTAATTAAATTATAAGTAATTATTTAATAACTGAAAAAGTACTTTTGAATTTACTTGCTGAAGCATTTCGAAATAATAATTTCATTGACGAAGCCAACCTGCTACTGCTGGGTATCGCTCAAGGTCGCTGGACAAATGATTCACGAGCGTGGATGGGGTTTGGTTAAAGTGGGTTGTTTACTATGTACAGAATAAAGCGTTGGATTCAAAATGTGTTTGGTTCAAAAACAACATATTTTAAAGACCACAGACATTTCGAATCTAACACCTTATTCCATTATATAGTAAACAACCCACTTAAACCGAATCCCCTCCACCTTCATAAATCATACATCAGCAACCTTGAGCAAGGGTTGCCTTCTTCAATAAAATGATTATTTTGAAACATGTCAGAAAGTAAGTTTAAAAGTATTCACTCAGTTACACAATAATAAGTTGTAATTTAATTCAATATACTATGGTGAATCTAAAAAATAAATTATTTTTTTTTAACAATAAAATACTGTTCTTTTACTAATTCGAATTTTTCTTTTAACATAACTTTTCTTTGTTATTTTTGTCTCCTATTGTTTATACATTTATTGTGTGTGTGTGTGTGAAAACTTTACTAGTTATTATAGCTTTAGTATTATTATAAATGCTTAAATAAACGTATTTTTGTAGGATTCAAACTTATGGCATTAATAGTGAAATTTTTTAATGTTCAAAAAGTATTTTTTATAAATTTGAAATGTTTAGACAGGAGTTATAGTGGGATAATTATCAGACTATAGACAAAAATAGTTTTACATTTATATGGTATATATTAAATTAATTTCCAATAAATGAAATAAAATTTGGATTAAACTTTAATAATTTACTTCACTACAATTTTAAAGTCTAAAATATAAATTCAAATATAAAATTGCCAAAAACATTAGTCTAACTTTTATAAATTCAAATTAGAGGATTAAGAAATTTTAAAGAAAAACAAAATTCCTTGAATTTTTAAACATCAAGTTTTTTTTATAACATGAAGAAACTTATCAAAACTTCAAGTTTAGTTTTATTTAAGATTAACTACAGATGTCTTAAAATACTACTCTTAGCAAACATTTTCCCAGGTTTTTCAGTTCTAAAATTTAAAAAAAAAAAAAATTTCTTCTTCCTTATCACCTGAGATCTCCAAACACACTGAATTTAGTTCAGCAACCTAACAGGTAAAATTTATTGTTCAAATAACAAGTTTGTTAACTAGTCTCTATTGCTTGACTAAGCCATGTTACCAATGGTTCATAATTAACTTTCATCCACTGAACGTTGCTCTCAGTCTTTTCAATCTGCTGAAGTATAGCTTTGTTTGCAGCCTTTAGTTCAGACTTATGCTGAGTCGCAAATTCTTTTAGCTGCAACATTCAGAGGGTTCTATATTAAAATTTCATCAAACCTGACACTTATATTATTTTAGATATAAATGTTAAAAATAATTATTCAAATTTGTTGATAAATAACCCTTTTTGTTTTCCAAGATTATTTTAAAAGATTCTAAAAGTCTTAGAATCCAAAGTCTTATTTTCCATGTATAATAGGATATCTCTGTATATAAGATACCTGGCAAACATGTAAGTTGTAAAAGTTATATAAAACACTGAAGAAAAATTAGCAGTCGTTACATGTGATCTTATGTAAAGACCTGTCGTGTTTGTGTTACGAGTTTTTGGAATAAAGAACCTACATTTTTTATGATGTATTATTGTTACCTACATACTTTGTGTGTGTGTGTTGTTCTTTGCTTAATGTTTTTATCATTGAGTGCGTTTGCCCGTTTCTGTATGCTATGTATTTTATCATGTTGAGTTAGTTTATTCTGTCTCCATTGTTCATGAGTATACTGATTAGTATGTATATCATGTTTTGTTTGTGTTATAAGGGATGGTTAGATGTGTTTTGAATAGCCTTTCCCACTCATATAACACATTTGTTTTCAGATTCTTGGTTACTGTTTTATCATTCCTATCATAATCAAAATTAACACTTTCAGCACGGCTAGCGTTCCGGCACGCTCTGGGTTCCATTACGAGGTGCCGAGAGCGTGCCGATGCCCTCCTAGCCTATATTCTTAGATACGGCGAGCTCACCGGCACGCTCACTCCCAGGCTAATTGAAACTTCTCTACTGTCGATACGCGTTTATATAAATGTTTGATTTTTACGTCAATGCTTCAAAAGAGTTTGGAGAATATTGTGCCTGAGTCGTTTTTAAATCCGACCATCCCAATTTAACTTTTGATGCTTCAACTGAAACAATGTTTTAGGAAGTTTCATGAACAGATTTAATTTGGTTTAACTTTTATATTTTAATATTTATTTTAGTTTGAATCATTTAACGCGGCAAAATATCTGGTAAAAACAACAATCGTAAAAATTAACCAGGCTTTCTAAACTAACGCAAGAATAAACGATAACTGTCCTATTAGAGTGAATGAACCAACTTGAAGTGGGAACAGACTGTTGTATGTGTCATTGTCAAAATGCTTGAACACCCAAAAACCTAATGTGTCAACATAAGATTATAGTAAACAAATGTCAGCTTATCTCGGCTATAAATAGTCTCGGACATGACATATGTATTATCTATGTCTCCGTTAACATTATCGATCTCCGAAACACTTGGCACAAAAAGAAACAAACATTCTGAGTTAAACGTTGAGTGCTTATTTTAGTATGTAATATATTTTAGTAGTAGGGTCTTTAGTTTCGTATATAAATTTTCTTTTTTTCTGTCTTTTTATTGTGTTTTCTTATTTGTCATACAGTAGTTTATCATTTGTATTTCTTTTTTTAAATTGTGACCCGATAAATAAAACAATAAAAATGTATATGTTAGAAATAAAATTATTGAGATGAAAACAACGGGCTCGATAATTAGATGCTACGACAGGCTATGCAACCTGCATGGCGTTGCACTGCCGTCAGAGCTGGAAGTTAAAAAAAAACAGACAGTAGTTGGATGAGATCACCAATATCGCCGCCGTGTAGAAAGTGTTAAACAAATTGTTAGCACAAAATATTAACCCCAACTATGTATAATTCAATTTGATGAGATTTAACTTAAAATATAAATTATATTAAAATACTTACAGTCTTTAGTTCAAACTCAGTTGACATTGTACTGGTTGACATCTTTATAATACTATTGATGGTGAAGACTGTCCCTTCAAAACTGAAAAAGGAATAAAATTTAATACAATGACTTATAAACAATCATATATTTAAAAGTTTTGTGTATACGTTTGTTTGTTAATTGTTTTTTCAAAAGAATCTTTACTTCAAAAATAGTTATTTAAAATCAAAAACTTTCTGTTATAAAAGAGGAACTGGATCACAAAAAACATCTTTTAATAGAAATTGTATTTTAATAAAAGTCAATACTTTAAACAAAATTAATATTCTAGAAATATATTATTTGTTTTCTTATTTATGGATTCAAAGTATTGTATATGTAATTGGAATATTTGTTGATTCCATCGTCACGTAAGGTATTAGTTTCCACTTATTTAGTTGTAAATACTGTATTTACAAACTTGCCTAAAGTAGCAATTACTTATATTTGTTGAGGACAGCCGTTTCAAGAGATGTGCCCTGATTGTCTACTTCTGTTACGGTCTGAGTTGACATGATAATGGGACACATCTCCTGAAAAGGTTGTCCTCAACAAATTCTAAATGACAAAACACACTCCTAATCAAACACTATATTTGAGCACATAATTAACAACTACTCTATGAACAATAACACACCACAGAACAAAATACACCACAGACTCACATCAACACAACACACCTGAGCAACAGTCTTGTCAGTATTTCACAGCATTGAAAAATGTGCTGACCTAGTGCTAAATGCCTTTGCTGAATAAATCAGTAAGTAGTTGTAGGAGGGCTGTTTTTTTATCACCTTCCGATGTGGTATAAAAATAAAACTAGTGAGAGTAATTAAATAAATTTATTATCAAGAGTTAGGTACATTATTAGTTACTTTTCAACATAATTGCCTTTTAAATTGAGGCATTTTTCATACCTGTGTACAAGCTTCTTAATACCTCTTTCATAGAAGTTTGCCGCCAGTGATTTGAGATGGGTTTTCACGTCGACTTGCAGCGCGTCGTCAGTTCGGAAGCTCTGCTCTCCTAGTATCATCTTCAGTTCCAGGAAAAGGTGATAGTCGCTCGGCGCTAAATCAGGGCTATACGCTGGATGGTCAAAAACGTCCCATTTAAACCCGTCAAGAAGAGGTTTCGTCAAAGCAGCACTGTGAGGACGGGCGTTGTCATGAATGAGCACAACTCCTGATGTGAGCATTCCTCTCATTTTGTTCTGGATAGCACTTCGCAAACGTTGTAACGTACCACAATATCCGTCCACATTGGTTATGGTCCCTGGCTCTAAAAACTCCACAAGCAAAACACCTTTGTGATCCCAAAACACAGTGGCCATAATCTTTCTGTTGTTGAACGTTTTTTTGAATTTTTTGGGTTTGTTTGGAGAGTTTGAATACATCCATTGTTGGGACTGCTGTTTCGTTTCTCGGGTACAGAACCCATGTCTCATCTCCTGTCACGATTTTGTTCAAAAAATCATCGCCATCAGCTTCGTAACGATTCAGAAAAGACCTTGCTGACGCCATTCGCTGAGGTTTGTGGTCATCAGTCAACATCTTCGGCACCCATCGAGCACAAAGTTTTTTGTAGCCTAACTTATCAGTTACGATAGTGTATAGGGCTGACCTTGAAATATCAGGAAACTGATTGGATAGCTTC
This sequence comes from Prosapia bicincta, assembly GCA_036971475.1. NCBI lineage: Eukaryota > Metazoa > Arthropoda > Insecta > Hemiptera > Cercopidae > Prosapia > Prosapia bicincta. The sequence goes on from JBAIZL010000005.1 coordinate 192,130,200, forward strand.
GTAATCGTAAACCTCCGTTTGCTACTTACACTTTGGTCAACTCGTTCAACGAGGTCTTCGTTTGCGATCGACTTTTGTCCTTGGCCCCCTTCATCATGAATGTCAACTCGTCCATCTTTAAATTTCCTACACCAATCACGCACTGCACTGTCACTCATAAAGCTTTCACCGTATACTCGTTTCATTCTACGGTGAATTTCTGCTGCGGATAACCCTTCAGCTTGCAAGAAACGAATGACATTCGCAACTCACACTTGGCGGGAGATTCTATCAAGGTAGCCATGTTTATGTGTCACTGGATAAACTGGTAATGGCGTCGGACGCCCGAAAACGAGTGAGGTTGTAGTGGGAGAGGTGCGCAGTCGATTGCCGGCCATTACTGGCCAATGCCGCTCGCCCTGCCGTCTAGGGGTACAGTCGGAAGTTGAAAAAATAACAGCCCTCGTATTTTTGCCAAGATAATTCAAACAAGTGTAATACATTATATTTATTTTTATGCATTATATCACAGTAAAAATATGATTTAATTAAACACTTACTTAATAAAACATTATAAACAAAAATGTTTGTTAAAAGCAATCAAAGATGTAGGGAAACCACAATTTTTCAATAATGAAAATATTTCATATATTAGTGGTAGTTCTGAAAAAGAGACAAACATAGCACAAGACAAATAATTAATAGATCCGCCTAATACATGTTTGAATAGCTAGTAGTTTGTTGATTATCAGATTTATATTCCAATAATGTTTGAACATTTGAAAACTTGAAATTTTCTACTAAACATCTTCAAGTCTTCCTCAACAATACTGCTAATTTTAAGAATTTTAAATTTGAAAATAGCATCTCACACTTCTGATATATAAGCATTACCATAACTGCCATTTGGTTAATATTTACAATTAATAGGTCTACTTGAGCTTGGTTTTATTAAAATCGGTAGTATATTGTGCAAAAAATTAAAATTGCTTGCTACATAATTAACAGAGATACTCCGAGTTCAAAACAAAAATGTATTAAAATTGTCTTGAAAAAACTGTTTGAAGTTGCTTTTTGTATATGTTCCAGTCTTTAAATGTTCAGTAAAATTCAACTGTAGATGTGTTTTTGAATAAAAGATTGATAGTAATTGGGTTTAACCAGTTACTCCACGTTCTCCGCATTCTTCATTTCTAGAACATTTTGGGGGGGGGGGTATGCATCATGTGAAGCTTTAAATTTTGAAAATATTCAGAAGATGTAAGGGGGGAAATTACTTTGAAAAGTTGGTGGAAAACACATGTTCCGTAAAACTTTTGCAGGTAAAGTAAGTGCTGTCAAAACATTTTTTGATTTTTTGTATTAAAAATTTTTAGGTTTAAGTTGGTTTTGCAAATTGTTATCATTTTAAAATTAAAATATGATTACGTAACAAGTTTATGTTTATGATAACTATTTTACACCATGCACTTTTCACTTAATAAAGTTTTAAAATACTTACTAATCCTTAACACGCCTCCATTGGTCCCTGATGAAGGCAAAAGCTAAAGGCTGCCCAATCACATTGTTTGAAACTGCACTGAACACTGTAGTTGCATCTTGTTTTCTGATTCCAGAGTCTTTAGTTACAGCTCGATCTAAATATCTAGATAAAAGTAAAAAAAAATATTTAGATAAAATCAAGTATATTTTTTTAATGTAAAGAAACAAGAGTTTCTGAAACAATGGTTTTAACAGTTAAAAAAGATTGCTTATAATTCTAATAATAAAAATATCAAATTAAAAATCAGAGGACAAACATTGGTCAATGCCTTAACTTATTAACCTGAGTCAACTTGGAAAATGCTGTTGTTTAAATTACTAACCCAAGTCAACTGGGAATGTTTTTTTTTTTCTTCTTGTGTCATGTGTTTCTTAACGCGATATTGAATGAGAATGTAAAGGCAGGCATAGATAATGTTTGTGTCATGTCCTAGTCTATTTATAGCCTTGATTAACTAACATTTGTTTGCGATGTTGTGACAGACTACTTTTTCAGACATCCTTGCATTTTGCTCATTGTCTCTTATTTACAGTAATCAGTTCATTCACTCTTATTAACAGTTATCATTTATTCTTACTTTAGTTCACAACGCTCAGTTTATGTTTATGCTTGTGTTTTTATCAGATATTGTGCAGCATTTCCAAATGTGTTTTGTCTTCTTAAGGCCTATACTTCCTAGCTCACCCCAACACCTCTTAGGCTAACATAGCGTCACTTCCAAAAGACACTACTACAAACTGTAAAAAAAAAAACAAATCCAACTAACCAATGTGTAGGTTGTGCCTGTTCATCTGATGTAAACGGAAAAAATATGTAGACAATCAAGATATGTCTGCCCTCACTGTGATATAGTACTTTGTATTACATCATGTTTCAAAACTTACCTACTCTTGGAAATATATAACACCATTTCTACACATTTTATGTTCATTTATGTAAGTATTTATTGATGAAAGTGCATATTTTGTGATGAATGAAATACATTTTTTGAAAGTGAAAATGAAACATTCATCATGTTACTGCCAAACTACATTCAAAAGCAGCCATTATTGTGAAGGTGTGCTGGATTTCTCTTTGTACAATTACATTAAAGTTCTAACCTATATGCATAAAAATTTGCTATATAAGATAGTAGTTAAATGACTGTTGCATGTTATGCATCATTTATTAGGATACTTAATTTGATTTCCGAATTAACACTTGTTATGTTGGATTAGAATCAAGGACCTCTTTATTAGAATGCTATCATTCTGTCTTGAAAAATCTATCATTGTATCACTGTGCAATTCTTGTAGATTCTGTTTCTTAGTGTTATATAACTTAGTCCTTGTTGAAAATATCTCGTGAAACCTTTTAAAACCTTCATTATGAGTAACATATTATGAGGTCATGGGCAGAAAAGCAATTTAAAATTTGTGTAAATTGAAAACTATATTAATCCCCTTGTCAACATAAATATCGTTATAAAAGTATTCTAAATTTCATGTCCGTTACGGGTATATAACTTAATGAAGAAATGCGTAAAATTTTCAACAATCGATATCTTGTAAATAGAGTACTTCAATGCCAAATTAAAAACCTGGGCATTTTATTATTTTTGCATAGCCTTTTTTTATAAATTTTGACACCTTCTCCCTAAAATGTTGCCCTTTTTACACAACATGTAAAAAAACACTTCCACACCAGCCTCAAAATTCCACCCATCAAGTAAATTAATATTTTGTCAAAAATTTCTCCTAAAAGTTCCACCCTATCCAAACCTAGACAAAAACATTTTGCTCACAAAAATAATCCCCCTTAAAATATTGAGCGCTTCTAAAATAAAAATTTTATCTAAAAAAAACTTTACATTTCCAAAAACATTTGAAAAAAAACTTTACACTTGAAAAATTATAACTTTAAACATTATTGAATAATTAATCAGTCTACTCAACAATATTGAGTTTATTTGTAAACCTTACGTGTTACTAAAGTATTTCCAACAATATTATGTTTTTAAAATACATTTGTTTAAAATACATTAAGCTCACCCATTTTGTCAAAATACTTAGAAACAGTTGTTTTTATAGCATCAGGTGAAAAAATACCTTTGTGGAAGTAAGGTTAACATTGAATCGGAGGTTCCTGATGAAGGCATATTTCTACTCTATATAGCTTAATTGAGTTGGAAGATAGAACAATTACCTCTAAAGAATTGAGAACACAAACTGAAATAATAATTTGCTTGGATCTATATACACCAATAGTTTGAATTAACTATAACCCAAAGAGTATTCTGGTCGTTTTTTTATCATGTTTTTATCATTTATACAATAATATCACATATGTACCTTGGACTTAAAAACTGCCAAATTATGAGTTTGCATTGCATTAAATGAAATTTTCAAACTGTTTAATTTTGTATCAATATTCACTCGTAAAATACATTGGCTACTTTCAATTTAAAAAAGGTTGCATGGAATACCTCCCCCCCCCCAAAAGCTAATATATGCCATATGTAATTATGTTTTAAACACAATGTAAATTATTTAAAATATTTTCCTTTACTTCCACACTAAAATACTGGATCATTTTATAAGATCCTTGTAGTCATGGAGGTCCTTTAAAAGAATGTAAAGTAGTCATTGTACTTTTAAAAGTGTCACTTTTGATGGAACTAATAATAAAAGCTTAATATAGTTCACTAAAACTATATTATAGCTCCAACGAAAATACCTAAAATTTACATACCTGTAACTTTACTGTATGTATAACCAAAGCCATATATAAATTACCTGCTCAAAATCCAAGTTTCTCTACTGCATCCCATAGCAAAAAGCAGTAGAGATTTCTCTGAACCAACATTTGTTCTGATATATCTCTCCCATGCAAAATCCCATTCTGCTTGTCCACCAACTCTAATAGCCGTGCAATAGACAGTTCTCTTCAAGTTAGGTGAAATTCTGCAACAGTTTACATGTTAAAATTTATTTACTATTTAACATCCACTGTCCACCCAAATCAATGCCAAATCTTGAAGCATTTGTAGTATTGCTTGTTGTTTAAAAAAGTATTGTTGCTATTTCCACTCAAAATGACATCCACTTATAACAAAACGGAGCAAAAGTTAATAGTATTGACTGATTATACAACTACAAAGTTATTCATGTAAAGTCAGATGATATAAAATGATGTCAATGGAAAAGAAGTAACCAACGTATTATATATCTAATAGATATAATATATAACAATATCATAAATAATATAATAAATCTAATGAAACATCAAACTAAACTTATTAATTTTTTAGTGCAGTGTAATGATTAAAATTGGATAGATATCAAATATTACAATTTATAAACTCTTTACAACATCAAATATAAATAAGTAAAACTAATAGAGTTGGTTGTTTCCCAATAATAGCTTTAATGTATGGTATTGAGAGTCCCCTTTCATCCAGCAAATACATGATATAAAACAATTTTATAATTAAAATCAGTAAAAATTGTCATATTTTTGTGAATATGTCAAATTTTTGGGAAATGCACATAAAACGATATCTAATAATTACAAATTTCGATATCTATACCCTAGTGAACTTTTAAAAAAATCACATTAAGTGTTGGATAGTGGCAGTAGGGTAATAACTGACCACTTCACTGCATTCATCGTATTCAGATTCTTGCAGAATTTTCTCCAGAAACTCATTACCATAAGAAGGCAGCCTTTATAGAGAAGCTGGTTACAGTACTTATATGTTTCTAGTGAATTCTCTGAACTATTAGACACTCGCTATATGGCCGAACCACTGTGACTCTGTTTTTGCATTGTGTGTATTTCATTATCGGTTGAGTTTGAACACATGTTACAGTGTTGTTACTATCATAAAACTTATGCATCTAACCTCACGTTAGAATAATATATTGTTCCAAATTTATCATACCCAAAATACATTTTGAATGTTTTTAGGCTGTAAAAAATATATAAACCAGTGAAAAAAAAATTTCTTTTTGTCGTTTTATACATAGAAGAATTTAATAGAGCCTTTAACAATAACAAATGTATTATTTGTTTTAAATAATTATCTTATATTTTACTTGTAAATCCTTCTAAAAGTATTTTAGTATAAATACTAAAAGTATTTAACACGTTCAGCACGGCTAGCATAACGGTGCGCTCTGGGTTCCCTTGCAAGGCACTGAGAGCGGGCCAGTGCACTCTCCGCTTTCCTTCTGAGAGACAGCAAGCGCACAGGCACACTCACTCCCAGTCTATATAAACTTCTCTAGTGTCGATAAGTGTTTGTATAAAGGTTTGTCTTGCACGTCAGTGCTTCAGAAGAGTTTGGAGAACATTGTGCCAGACCCTTCTGAAGGGTCATTTTTAATGAATGAACCTACTTGATGTGGTAGAAGACTACTGTAAATAAGAGTCATTGACAAAATGTTTGGACACCCAAAAACCTAATGTGTCATCATAAGATTGTAAAAAACAAATGTTAGCTAATCTCTGCTATAAATAGTCTGGGACGTGACATACGCATTATCTATGTCTGTGTTTACATTATCGATCTCTATCGCTTTGTGAAACACGACACAAGCAGAGACAAACATTACGAGTGAAACGTTGAGCGGTTATTTTAGTATGTAGTATATTTTAGTAGTAGGTACTTTAGATTTTTATGTAAATTATCTTTTTTCTCTGTCTTTTTTATTGAGTTTTATTATTTGTCATACAGTATTTTATCATTTGTATTAGTTGATATTTTATGTGTTTTTTTTGTGACCCAATAAATAAAACAATATTTTAATGTCTAATGCACTGTTTTGATGTCCCCAATAAACCTGTATATGGTAGAAATAAAATTATTGAGATGAAAACAGCGGGCACGATAATTAGATGCAACAAGCTATGCAACCCGCACAGCACTTAAATAATTCCATTCCCAGGGACAGCAAGCGCGCCGGCGTACTCCCAATTTTTACAATTAAAAAGAGTGTTTAAATTTCTTTTACTTTTTTCCCGTTTATAACTAAGCATTTAAGTATAGATTTTGAGATAAAACGATGCCGTCAAATGTGGAAGTTAACGAAAAAAACAGACAGTAGTTTGATGAGATCTCCAATATCGCCGCCGTGCTGAATGTGTTGATATACATAATAGCAACATTCAATTTCATATTAACAATAAACAAATAAATAAGATAGAAACAGATAGAAAGATAGAGATAGATAGAAAGAGAGAGAGTGAAAGAGAGAGATTTTGTGACAGGTAAAAGTTTAATAGAGACATATTCTAAACTACAAAATATTGATAATATACAGAATTAACTTACGGATTGTTTTTGTCAGGTTGTGGAAAAGATCTCCAATTTTGAAACTGAGTAATGGCATTACGAACACAATCTTCATACCCCAGTAAACAAGCCCACCTTAATACCTCCAGACGTTTATAGACATGGAGCTGGTCGTCAGATGAGTTATCAATAAACCCAGTGTCGTCATACAAAGCCTTCATTAAACGAAGAAAATATACCTAGAGAATGATATTTATTGGCTTAAAAATGTGACAGGGTAAGATTCGTATAAGTTTTGTGACTAATTAAAATAATCTGCAAAAATTCAGTAAACTGTTGAAAAGATTTAATTAGTGAAAAAAAAGATCTTATAAGATCTAGTTCTAATAAAAGTGAAAAGGAAAATGCTATAAAATTGTTATTTACTGCTATCTTGTAAATAAACATAATAGTACAAAATTAAAATAAAATTGTAATAAATAAAATAAAATCTGTGACCTTACAACAAGAAAAACAAAGAAGAATATGGAATGGGCCTTTAGTGTCCAATAAAAAACATACATACACTGCAGACATTTTCTATTTTTGTTATACAAATACTCTCATAACTGTAATGCCATCTTAATGTATATCATAATAAATTAACAATCTAAGACTTACCGTTTCCATCAAGTATTCACAACAAAATTGTCATTCACTTTTGATTTAGTGTAAAAATATTGAGTCCTCAGTTTATTCTGATACAAAATTATATAATTAATGTAGGTCAAAACAAATATCCACAAAGATTGTGTTAAATTATTTCCAATTATTAATAGACTGATGTTATTGATACTTGCCTGGTCAATCTCTGTCTCTAGTTAATTACTTTGTAGAAAACTGCCTATAAAATATGAGGCAAGGCTGTGCAATATGTTTGAAAAAAAGAATTTCACAAACATAAACTTAGGTACCTTGAATTTGTCATATCCTCCAGTTTTACTAAGAATGTTGTTTAAATATGCAAAACAATTAAAAGCTGCTTTCCATGGCAAATAGTCTGTTTCTCGAGAAAGATACTGAGTAACTTCTAGGGCCACTGAATAGTTCAGTGCTCCAGCTCGAGCAAGGTTCAGTGCATCACTCACTAGCTGTGCTCGATTAATCACTCCTGTAAAATTGTTTTAAACATTCCAAAATGTTTAATTTGTAACAATACTAAGTAATTTTATTTTATTAATAATAAACATATTATTTTAGTCATAATTTTAATTGAACTTAGAAGCTTTACATACAGGTTTAAATTCTATTTGACTTGTTCCTGTTGTATTTTATAAATTATTATACTCCTAACTAAATCTCATACTTAGTCATTATTTAATAAAGCTATTCTGTAACTATTTTACATATTCTTTTTGTTATGCATGTAACTTAGTTTCTTAATCTGTAAAAAAACAATTACAGTAAACTCCCTATTATCCGTGGAATAAGGTGGCCCGGCAACGCCGGATAACGAATTCCCCGGATAATCCGCTATGAACAAAGAATACGCAAAACGATCGATAATCGATTATTATACCATAAGTTACACAAATAATGACCCCGGTTAATGCAATTCACAAATAATCTTCAGAGGACAAAATAAATACAAAAAATAATATAAAATGTCGTATTTGACGGATTATAACATGTACATTTATATGTCTAACTATTTACAATACGTTCATAAGTATATGTCAAACGTAATTATGTATGTACATATGTAATTTCCTTTACACATAATACTTTCACTTTTTAACAAAAAAATCTGTCACTTTCGTCTGTTTTTTTGTGAGCATTGATTTAGCTTGAATGTGAGATCTAAATTTCTTGAAAACCATTTTGTCGCACAGTGTCTACTTGTGTCACAAAGCCATAAAGATCGACAATGTATATGACAGACATGGAGAATGCATATGTCACGTCCCTAGACTATTTATAGCCGAGATTAGCTGACATTTGTTTACAATCTTATGATACACATTAGGTTTTCGGGCGTCCACGCATTTTGTCATTGTCTCTTATATACAGTAGTCTGCTCGCCCCTTTTATTTTGCTGGCCCGCGTCGGGATGTTTCCCTTTCAATGTAAAAATTAGTCTGTACATATTTACATACCTATTCCCTTCATCTTAACTTCTATTAAGCCTTATATGTATTTACATAGTAATTAACCGTTTGGAAATTTAAAAAATTGGATATTTGTAAAACAATGGCAGACCCAGGAAACCGGTTAATCCGCCCACGGATAATCGGGAGTTTACTGTAGTTGCATAAAAAGACTTTAAACTAACCTATTTGTCTGAATCTGTTAGCATCCATGAGATGTTTTATAAGTAGTCTCCAGTTTTTCTCATCATAGTTGACTCTGTAAAAACCTGTACATAATAAAGTTGTAAATTAACATACAAAGTAACCACAGATCTATTGCATTTTTTTACAGAACTCATGTGAGTCAGTCGATCTCAATTGCATCTCCAATTAAATTTGTTGTGGACGAATTAAACTCATCAGATAATATGTTTGCATGTAATACTCTATTTCCGAGATTAATAAATAGTTTTTATTTCTTTATTCTCCCTGAGAAAAAAGAGCACATTATGACTAATGGTTATATGGAAACAAAACAGGTAGTGTTAGGACATTAATTTTCCCTGGTACAGAGGGATAGAGGGGAATCATGATGCATTGGTAAAGTGATTCATTAGCGTAAACATTCTCTACATCAGTACTTCAAGGCCTTGCCTTACAAAGTTATCTACCTCCTATATTATTGTAGAAAGCCAGGTTCACCCGAGTGTAAATATATTTTTATTACATCTTACAAAGTGAAATTGAAGGAACTTTGAGGAGCAAGCTGTAACTTTAAATTTTGGCACTTGGACATTCCTTCAGCAGGCCAATATGAAAAACTGTATGAGATGTACCATTACAAATGGTTTATATATATTTTAATTAGGTAGACCAAAATCATTAAATGAAATCATTTAAATTAAGTTTTCATTGACTGAGCAAAATCCAATATTAAGGTGATCGGCTCGATCACAACAAATGATTAAAACCTTGTGATGGCGTTTCAGCTGTGATTTGTGAAAATTGGTTTTTAACTGAGTAGGACGTTACGGAAAAAATCAGAATCAGCATTGAGTTATGGATGCATCATATTTCAAGAAATGTGGTGCAAAATGAGCACAAAAAAAACTGTCAACATTAGCTTCACTGTGGTAACAGTGATAGAAATCAATGCACATGTTTCAGAAGAGAATTAATCAATAAAAAATGTCAGAAAATTTAATGAGAAATATTATATTTCTTCTCCTTAACAATGATGGGCACATCATATATCATTAAATATTGTTCAGTGTAGAAACTTCAGTTTTATCTAGAGTTTCAGAATTGAAATTTTTGCAAAACATTTAAAAAAAAGAACTACTCACCTGTCTGTTTAACATTAAACACTACCCAATGATGTGCCTCAGCTTCTAGGTCAACAATAACACTAGACTCATTATTCTTCATCCAAACTTGTGTTTCAGTAGTTTCAAAATCTGGTTGGGGTAGGCCAGTGTATGTTAAAGGAACCCACCATAAACTATTGTCTGCATCTGTCTCGTTGCCAAGTAAAAGACGTTTCTGAAAAATTACAAATAAAATAGACTAAAAATAAGAGCAAAACATAAAATAGGCAATATTAAAAATATAATTTGTTAACACCCCATGTTTTATCAACTTCTATATTTTATTTAATTAATCACTTGACCACTATACATATGTGGGATTTTTTGGGATCCTTTCAGACGTATTGTTTTCATATTTTGATTCTTAATTTAAGAAGACATGTACTTAGTTATTCTTTTTACCAAGAATACGGCTCCATAGTACTTCTAAAAATGATACCTTATAATTGAAATGTACATTAAGTGTTGGATTTTAGTAAATAAAACATTATACCAGCAAATATGTTTATAGTTTAAAAACAGTAAGCGTAATCTCATTTCATGATCAGCTTCCTCAGCTTTGTGTGAAAAATCAGTGTGTTTGTGCGGATGTGTCTTAAGAATTTTTTCTATTTCGGATTTGTGAAGTGGAAGGGCAAATGATATGTTTTTCTATTATCTACTAAACACACTACAAAATTCGTGAAATCAATAAATAGAAGAGGACAGGAACACTACAAACCACAAATCGTTTGAAACTACAACAAAACAAAATCTGCTATAGATTTATCAGATCAAATGTGTGCATATTCTTCCCCATTGAGAAAAACTGTCAAACGGTATCAAAAACTAGCCTTAGAATTATTATTGAATACTGCCATAGTGAATGCTAAGATTTTACATGACATTACAACAAAATTTTTAAAAATATCAGTTTTTCAGTTTAGGTAAGCAATTGTTAAGCACTTATGCAACAAAACAAATGAATGTGAAACTGTTCCTACTTTAAGACCGAGACGAATGAAACATAAACTATGAAGTAAAGAAGGTGTGGTTAGAAGAACAAGAAAGTGGTGCATGGACTGCTATAAGAACCATGTGTTGACACATAACAGCGTTTATGACAGAAATAAAACAAAAAAAGTATCAACATTTTGTTCTGAATATCCTTCTCAGCCACATTATTGCTTATCATGTCTTAACAAACAACATCGGTATTAAATATGTTATACATTTTTATTATAAATCAATGAATTTAAAAAGTTAAATTCCAAATAATTAGAAAGTAAATATAATCTGAATATTATTTTCATATTTATGTTGGTAATGTTTTAATAGAAATATGTTTTAGACTGAGTTGTTTTTAAAAATGTAATACCACTTTGTATTATCATATACATTGTAGGTTGGAAGTTTTAAATTAAAATTTACCCATTTTAATTTTTGAATTTTTTTATCTGAAATATGTTTTTAGGAACAAATCAAATGTCAAAACATCTTAAAACATATTGTACATTGTCATACAAGTTTAAATAAAAGATATTTCCTGGTACTATTAATTGTAATTCTGAAACTCTAGTATCTCAATAATTAAGTCCCGTAATTAAACAAATTTTCTGAGGGCCAAGTTGCAGTAACACACAAAGAAGCAAAGTTGGACAGCTCATATGATTAAATACATCATGAATGTGCCTGACAGCCATGTGTGATGGTCTAAATTTAAGTCTACATTGTCGGTCATTGATAACCACTATGGTCCTATGCAAAAATGCAGTTTCGGTAACCGGTGATTGTCATGGTAGTCAACGTGTTAATGTAATGTGATTTTTATATATTATCTTATTTTTTTCCTCAAGCCTTCTAAAGAAAATTCTGTTATTAATGAAATTGTTACTTTGATCAAAGATGTGTAATAGGTAAAAAGGTCTATCTTATTAGATTCGCTTTTCATATATCATTTATTTTCAAATTAAAAAGGCTCCCTAAATTATTTTTATAGGGGGCAGTGGCCTGTCGCTGAACATTGTGACAAAATATATCTCAAATTTATATATCAAACATTAACTCATTGGGGATTAAATGATTTACTATCCAAACTATCCAGTAGACACGTATCAACTCCTCTCAATTGAATTGTATTTCGCTAGAAAAATTTTATCACCCTTAAAATACTAAAAATTATATATTTTAATGGGTGGCAATTTTTTATTCATTATTTTCTGCCTAAGTTTAATATTTGTCAATTGATTTTAATTGTAATCATAACTAGTGAAAACAAATTAAGAGTTGCTTATGATTTGAGGTTTTGAAGTTGAAGCTTCTAAGCCTCCACTATTGTTGCTCACTTTAGATGTACACAAAAATATATTTTGTATTAAAAATATTTACGTATATTTACACTTGGTAGTTTTTAAATATAGAATTTCACTAAATTCTCTTGGCAACAACAGATTTTCCACATTCATAAAGTACGACATAGAACAAACATTAGCTATTGACAGATACCGAGAAACTCCTATACTGAGCAAGAAAGATTACACGATACAAAATCTGATGAGGAGCCTGGGTTATTAAGAACAATGACAGATAGAAGCTGATATTTATCTTAGTCATTGAATGTTTTTATTGACAATGTTTTGGAAATATCAATCATTATATACAAAAATTGATAAGGTGATAAATAGGTGAGATTTTGTTTTTTATCTAGCATCGAAGTAAAGAATGGAGCAGTATATAAAATGCAAGAACACTTTTATATGAATACAAAAAAACTGAAAAAGATTTGTCTAGAATCTTAAATATGTTATTTAAATAAAAAAATTAAAATTATTTATACATTAAGTTTGATTAATCTTATGGTTTTTATTTAATTATATTTTGGTTAACTGTAGTAATTAAAATTTGTGAGTTAAAATACATGACAACCGAAAAAAAACCAAAAACTTAATGTTGAAATGTCATACCTGTGATACTACTGCTGTTTTTGTGTCATAATTGCGGGTAACAGTGATCAAAGGAAAGCCTGTCTGTAAAGTCCAAGTGTCCATGATATCTTTCACTGTCATAGATTTATCAAAGACATTCTCTTCATGAGCTTGTTCTGTAAGAGCTTGCCAAAGGTCATCTTGGGTTGCACTAGAATATTTCCTAACAAAATAGTACAAGTTATAGAAAAAATCAGTACAATAGACGGACACAAATTTTAAAGAATATTACTATAGCATTACTTTTCCTCATGACCTTAATTTAGTAAAAGAAAACATTGATGTTTTGAGAACTACTAATCATAACCCCACTTTTTCTCTGTATGGTATAAAAATAAATGACTATTATGTAAAATATTAACCAACAGTTTGAGGCATAGTGGATATCTTTATTTTTTACCATATGAACTTTATGGCTAGGTTATTTTGCCCATATTTTACTACAATTAAGGTGTTATTAATTTCATAATTAAAGTATCAGTAGGTTTTTTATTGTAATTGAATCAGTATATATCTTTTTTATTGCATCATTATAGTTTTCTCTTCATAATTTATTTACTTTACCCTATTAATTTAGTCAATAATAGTTTAGTCACCCTATGCACATTTCCCAATGCTGTTAATGTCCTAATTCAGCATGCTGGTTTACTTTTAATGCCGATGATGTTACCCTGAAATTTGATACCCATTTTCTAATTGTTTGTTCAGTGAAAGTGGGATCATGACAACCAATAGCAGAATGAATACCAAACGCATGCTGTTTTATGATCACAGATCCGACATTTTGAATAAACTCTTCCCTTACGAATGCTCGATGTTGACCCAACCAAGCCATTGCTCACACTGAAAACTGCATGTCGTGACACGTCTTGACAGGCCATGCCCACCCTTCTACCTCCTCTAGTGTTTGGCCAATGATCTTATAAATTGAAAAGGTTAATGTGAAACACTCTACCATGGAAACTAGACCAGTGCTCAAAGTGTTGAATTGAACTGGTCTTGTTTGGGAATTACTAAAACAAGTTTTTTTTATAGAACTAACAGTTTTGATATAAATATGTAATATTGAAATCATTTCCAGACACCACAGAGTTTTTTGTGTGAAAATACTAAAATACATGTTTTGTATTGGTATTTTGTATCCGAATATATGATTTCAGAGAATAGTGATGAGACATATTTCTATAAGAATTATAGTGAGCTTGAATATTTCAAGAAAGTTACTCTGCCTGTCTGATCTGCAGTTCTTTCAATACCCAGGCAAAAGGGTGTTAAATTTTTCTTCTTTAATTCTACCTATAATTACGTTACCTTCCATCCCTTTTCTTCTTTGGTTTCCCATTTGTTTATCTTAAAATGAAATAGTAACGGAAACAAAATTGATGTTGCAAAAGTTAATGTTTTTGGTGAAACTCTATAAACAGTTAAATAAGTTTTCAATGAAATTATGGTTTATTAGTGACCTTGAAACAATTCATGTTAAAATCTGACATAACACTTTATAAGTTAAGATGATTTCTCAAAATGGTTTAGTTTTGATATATCATCTCTTTAAAAATGACTTGACTGCAATCAAACATTATAAAACTGTTAATTAAAAAAGTTATAAATTTGAATACAAATAATATAAAAATTTTGTAAAATAAATTTACAGTAGTACAACTACTAGTTAATGGTGATAATGTATGATAGCAAAAGAGCTGTCCACAGAGATAGTATTCAAAATAAAAAAATATTAACTTACCTCTTGAGCAAATACTTTGTTAAGCCTCTCTTAAACACTCCAGTTGTTAGAAAGTGATCCATCATTCTAATTATAGAAGCACCTGGTAAAAAAAACACATCCATTCCATATGTACATAAATAAGAAAATTGTTTTTTTTATACAATTAAAAAAAAACTTTATTTAGTATGTTTTGGGTGTGTTCAAGTCCATAGCTATCTAATTGATTCTAACAAATTCATTATATCTCTCAACACTGTAATCACTTTTGTCTGGAATTTCTTCTATGTTTTACGGCTCATTTTTAGTTTTTTATAGTATGTTCGTAATCCTAGTTTCTACAGATCAATCATTGTAAACCAAACTGTATTTTTGCTTACTTGAGATTTGAACATGAATTTTAACTATGTGTGTTGAATTAAATCAACCTACCGTAGATTAAATGATTTGCAAATCACTGGTTGTGAATTAATTCCTTGAATCAACTGAGCTGTACTTTGCTACAAAAATATTTTCCCTTAAAAGATTTTAAATATTACATATTTTATATGAGTGCAATTTATGTATTTTATTTTGTACCTTAGTTTAATACTTGTTAGTTTAATATAATTTAAAATCATAATTTTTCAAATTAATTTAAAAGTTACTTATGGTTTGAAGTTTTGAGGTTAAAACCTCTAGGCTCTCACTATTATTACCCACTTTTGATGCATATTTACTAAATGTATTTAACATATATTAAATGTTTTACATACATTTAGACCAAGTAGTTTTTAAATTTAGATTTTCCACTAAATTCTGGACGAACACAGATTTTCCATGTTCACAACGGAAGACACACAACAAACTTACCGACACTGAGTAATAACTATGCTGAGAATGAATGTTCAGTTAACATAAAATCTGATGGTAGGTTTATTTGTCTAGAATGTTTGATAAAAGGACAACTTATGTTCTATAAATATCTATCCTTAACAAGACTGTAAGATTCGAGAAGCAATAAATATCCCTTAGACAGCACAACATGTATTTTAGTAACTCCATCGATTTTCGTGATTACTGATAGCTTGAAGCAAAGAAACAACAACGAGAATCATAATAAGAGTCTTACACCTGTATGATCTGTACCACTAATGTGTTGTGATTTTATTTTTTATCCATGGGGTATAATGGGTTGAATAAGACAGTCATACAATCTGAATTTTTATTTGTGCATGGAAGTGGTCGAATAACTAGGCAGAGAGGAAATTCAAAAGTTACTAATAAAAAAATTGGCCTAAGGCGTTTCCCTACCACATTATCTTATCAATGTGTGGAAGCCGTAAGAAGCAGGAATACTACTTACAATTTTTTAAAATAAATGGTTTTATACTTTCATGTATCAAACTTTTAGTAAATGTTGAAAGTAAAAAATAATGTAATCTTAAATGCCTTTCAAAAATTTTGCCTACTTCTAGATTATAGAAGTATGTTTTCTGTATGATCACCTTTTAAGCCTGCTTTATTCTCTTGATTACCTTCTTCTTTTATACTATTAGACAGTGGTGTAGAAAAGGATCTCTGTCTGTAGGAAGTGTATTTACTTGAAAAGTAGACTTTAATTTTAAGCCAATTTTTTTACAAGAGGTAGGAGTTGAATTTTCGGAAGAACCTTAATGATTGATGTAAGTGATTCTGACTTAATATTATAATTATCTAAGAATTGACTGTAGTGATCCTATAGATTCTGATCAGAAGAGTTATTTCTAAAAGGTGTTGGTAGACAAAATTGACTGTTTTTTTAATCAGTAGCCTAATACTTGTGCTATGTCAAACAATGCAAGAAAGGGAGACTAGGACTATATATCTGACAGTTTCATGGTCATCATATCATGTACAAGGTCTATTGAAAAAATAACAGACATATTGAAATTAAAAATGAACAAAGTTGAAAAAAAACTTTTATATAACTTAATTATATACATATCAATCCTTCAATCTAAGGCTATTTTTCAACATTATCCCCTTTCAAATTGAGGCACTTAATATACTATGACACAAGTTTTTCACAAGGAGAGATCCATTACCTGAGGTTGGCACCAAAGTCGATATCACTATTGAAACGCTGTGTTGCAAGCCAGATCTTTGGAAAGAGGTGGTAGTCACTTAGTACTAGATTTGGGTTCTATAGAGAATGCAAACACTTCTTATTCAAAAACAATTGGCTGGGTATTAACGTGCAGTATTGAGAACAAACAAAATGTTTTGAATAAGATTTCCTTGATGTTAGTTTTTTATCACCACCAATCACACCCTCATTGTCTCAGAAAACAGTTGTTTGTCTCAAACAAACAGAAATCTTCCTTGTGCACAGAATTGGAGAGATTTTCTTGTTTTTTTTGGAATAATGCCAGTATCCTCATTTCATAGACTGGCATTTCGCCTCACAAACCACATGCTTCACCCATCTTTCATCACCAATTACAATAAGAACAATAAGTTCATTAACATGTTAGTTGTAATCAAGGAAAGTCTAGCAAGCATTTGTGTTTTTTTTAGTCTTCTGTAAGTATTTGAAACTCACCTTGAATAAAATTTGTGGAATCCTCAATGATTTAATGAAATAAAATTTATGAAATTTGGGGGAATTGTTTTAAAAGATCAGTAATTGTGAAACAGTCATTTTCACAATTTCTTTTATTGAATTTCATTACAAGTCTTTACTAACCATGCTAGACCAACCACTGAGGTCCTCGATGTGAACATTGGTGCAGCCATTTTTAAAATCAATACATCACTGCCTTCCTCTGCTTTACTTATTATTCAATTCCCATAAACTTCACAATGTTGATGATGAATTTCAATTGGGTTGTAGTTTTTTGCCAACAAAAAAGTGCTGAACACACTTAACAGTCTACAATAGCATAATAAAATTTCACTGCAGATTTCATTTATTCACAGAGAGAAAAAGTAGGAAAAATACAATCCTCTTGCTACCATAGAAAAAAGTGTCTTTCTACACCCCTAATATTAAATAGTTGATATTCATAATTAGTTTACCAATCGTATTAATGTCGTTACCTGTTTTTTGTTGTTCACTGCATGCAATGCAAAGATTTGCTGTCACATTCTTTTAAAAAATCATTCATTTCTTCTAAAAATATTTACATAACAGATTTTCTAAATAGCCTTTTAAGAAATTTCAAAGTACTTACACAGGACCATACACAGTACTTACACATTCTATACCAGGCCTTTTTTATTTAGAGAAAATGCACATACTCGTTGAAGTTAAATCTATGTAGACTAGACACTATATCGACATTAAAATTATAAAATAGTTGTCCTAAATAATAAAATAAATAAAATATGAATGTCCTAAATTACAGTATATCCTTCCAATAACTGACCAACTGCTTGAAGAAAATCAATTTATTATCTAACCACACAGGATAAATTATTTTAAATCAAATAGTTTAAAAAAATATTAGATCATTAATTGTGCTCAACTGAGTTTCCCCAAACAAATCTTTTTCAATCCATAAAAAAACCTTTTAAATGTTTTAAACAAAATAGGAATTAAATATGAGTTAACAAGAATAAAATCCAGTATTTAAAAAAAAATTTCAAAAACACTTCTGTAAAACTAAAATTTAAAAAAAATTAAGACTAACCTTTCTCGTATGAAATAGAGTCAAAGATTTCATAAATTTCATTAGGATCGTTAACTTCAACAGAGATTGGATGTGAAGATTTGCAAACATCAAGAAGAAATACACTTTGCAGCTTATCTGTTACAAACTGGTCCATAATCTTCCAACTAGGTTCAACCTAACAAAGAGAATAAATAATGCCAGTTAGTAATTAAAATTGGTAGATGGTGAAAACTTAAAATAATTATTTCTTGTACAAACAGAATCTCATAACAGGGCCCTATTAAACTAGTAGTTTGTAGGACGTGTTTTGAGGCCCCACACCTGTAGCAGTGTGAGGCCTATACAGGTACATATCTACTACATTTTCTGAATAACCTTTAGCATAATTCACCCTAAAAATGATGCAAATTAACTAAATAATGTAAACTTATCAGTAATATTCATAAAACTCATTAACGGAGTGTTTACAAATGTTTTATAAACAAATATACACCCTGATCTAAACAAAAAATCAATGCTTGAAATGTGATGTCTGTTCCTTAAAAAACTTCAAAAAAAAATTAATGTAAATCTGAAAACTTCCCAATTAAAAGTTAGAAAACAATTTTTTTAACACTGTCATTAAATTTATGTCACCATGAATGTGTTTACTGATTTTAACTGCTATAAATCAAACACATTTTGTAAGTTTATTTCTTGTTATTAACCTATTTCACCTTTTCTCTCCGTTTAAAATTTAAAAGTTACATTCAATAACATGGATACTCCTGAACCCCAATTAGTCAATTTTAATAAGGTTCTACTTTTTTGTTACAGATATCTGTCAACTCTTACCACCCTTGGAATATATTTTAGTTTTTACTTTTTTAAATATATTTAAGCAATTAAACTTCAAATTTAAAACCATTATTTATACTACAAATTTGTTAGTTTGGTTCTAAATAAACTCTTCTCACCTTTTGAAAATAATACACAATGTGTCTATATAACCTGGACATCTAAATTCATTATATCAGCCTTGATTCAACCTCTAAACCAGGGTGCTATCACTATTTTTAAGGCCTACTATCTTCAGCGTACTTTTGGCGAATTATTAAATGGTATGGAAATTAATAAAACTTTAACAATGAGCCAATGCTGGAAAAAACTTGATATTCAGAATTGCATTTCTAAAATAAAAGAATCAGTGGACGAACTAAACCCATCATTGGTGCAGGCATGTCGGAAGAATCTGTGAGAAGACTGTATTAAACAGGATGATGTCACGAAAGATGCTCACAACATTGTTGCTAATATTTTCTCAATAGCATATTCAATTAACGGTGAAGGATTTGAAGACATTAACAGTGAAGATGTCAACAATCTTTTGAGAAGTGCAAACAAGGGTTTGACAGAAGAAAAGCTGGAAGAACTAATTACCAAACCTATGACTATCTCAGATAATGCAGATGAAGAAAAAATCGTAAAAAATGTATCGCCCAAGTTGACATTAAAATCTGTCGGTGAAACTCTATGTTTAGGGAAACAGTTTCAGCTAACTGATTACTGAAATTGATCCCACTCTAGAAAAGCCATTAAAATTTCATTTTAGAGGTGGAAGAAGCACTATAAAAAAGTGTGTAAAGAACTAGAAAAAAATCATCTACAAAGTGAAATAACTAATTTTTAAAAATCAAATTAACAGTGTTGAAAGATTATTTGTCTAAAATTAGGTATTAAAAATATTTAGTGGATAGTGTTTAACAATGAGGAATATGTGAGTGTGAACGTGCATATTTAATAGAATTTTTGTGTTTTTGGAGTATACAATAAAAAATATGTATGTATGTAGTACGTAAATATACTGTATTATAAGTGTAGGGGAGACTGTTGTACCTCGGTACACTTTTTGGATAGTGATTTTTGGAAGCCATATAAATGCTTTAATTTTGTTTTTGGTATTTTTTTTATGAAAACCACATTACTTAGAAGCTACGAAATATTTACTGCAAGTCTATTATATAAATATACAAGGTGCCAAAATCTTTATTTCGAAACTCATTTTTTGTTTCAAGGTAAACACTTCTAGAGTGCCTTGAAACAAGTTGGAGTGTAGCTTTGATCATATGGAGCTTCAAATTTAAAAAAATATTCACGACATTTAAAATTTTATTTTATTAATGTTACATAAATTTTCAGTATAAAATTGAAACTAATTGAAAGAAGAAACACATTTTTGACTTATGTAGAATTTGCCTTAAGTAGGTAAATTGTATGTAATAAAGACAAAAAAGGGATTTTTTTTTAATGAACAAAATTTTAATCTTAAAAAGAAAAATTAATGATAAAGAAAACCTAGAAAAAGGGAAATTTTATTTTTGAGGGATATTATAATCATAGAAAGACAAATTAAACAATATGAAGAAGGGAAAATTTAATTTTAATGGATATTATATTTATATAAAGGAAAATTAAATGTTTTGAAGTCTTTGGTCCTTTCATTCCCAGAACTTGAAGTTAGTGGCATCAGAGCAGCAACATCAGCGATGTTAACAGATGCTATGTTAGACACAGAAATTTGTTACCTCCACAATGGCTTAGGTAGCTGACATTATGCACTGTAGTTTGAACCATTGCAGTGTAAGCTTTTATAGCCCGCAACCCACATAATAGACTATGGATTTCTTGACAGATAACTTCATAAGAAGATAGTCGTAGATTGTCACACCATCATAGGGAGGCTGGAGCTCATCATTAGCATCATCAATACCAGCAATTAATATTTTTTCAAGTGTTTTCCCTTTAAATGACTCTCATCTTGGCACAAAGGCTCATCCTAATCGTCTTTGTCAGTCAAACTCCAATGCCTTTGCAACTTTCTTCTGTTTAGATCCAAACCTTATCTGTTGTTGTATTTTGGTATTCTTATTCTTGGCTTCCTTTTTCCTTCCAAATTCTTCTCTTCATAGTGTCTCAATGAATATCCTTGTTGTAACAATCCATCTTTTCATTTGTTTCCTGTCAGTGAGCGTACCTCACACACTGTGCAACATATTATATATATGATCACTCATGGAATGATTCGACAATGGTCAAGTGACCGTAAGGTGCCTCATCACATAAGGTAAAATTATAGCACTTAATGGTGAACAAATTGTTTACAATTATTATTAGTAACTTCATAAAGTCAGTGCAACAGAAAAATAATGGACAACGTGAAATATCACTATATATATATATATATATATATATATATATATATATATATTGAAGGCCTTACCAGGATTGTCCAAATGACATTTCTCTGAGTATGAATATGTTCCAAGGTACAAGACCAAATTCGTTTCATGATGCATTATGCAGCTCCATTTTGAAAACACAATGTTCACTCCTCGTGGATGCTACTGGAGAAAATGTGAGCTGATTACAATGTTTAGTAAGGTTTTAGGATGATTGGATAAAAAAACAATCAACTTATTTTGAAAATCTGATATGGTAGATAAAAAAAAATTACTTTTTGGGTCTGATTAAAAAAATTACTGAGAACGAAGCTCACTAGGTGGTTGAAACTATACTGACTCATCACCGTACTGTTTGTGGACATGTGACTCCAAAAACACCCGAAAGAGAACTACAATTTGCTGTATACATAAATAGTTTATTTATAGTTATTTAGTTTTAGTGAAAATAGTCTGTGAAATTCTAAAATATATTTTCTTTTAATAATCAAATTTTCCAGAAAAATAATCTTTTGTTAAAATCTCTAAATTTCATTAATAGCAATAAATATGGAAATTGAACAATTCATGGCAAAAAATGAAGGTTTAGTTACAACATTATTAAAATTATTTGATTAATTCTAAATAAGTAGTTAGACAAATTCATATTATTAACTATAAACAGAAGTATATATTTGTTTAGCATATTCTAAATTTTGACTCCCTCCATTTATGATTCACCTTTCTTGTCCTTCCACTTTGTATACATTGAAATAACACACATAAAATACTTAATAAAAAAAGAATAATTATTTAATACAGTTATAGTATAATATTAAATCTATGTCTATATCTTACCGAGTCTACTCCTAAATTCTCGACATACGAAGCAAAACCTTCATTTAACCATAAGTCTGTCCACCAGCTCGGTGTAACAAGATTGCCAAACCATTGATGTGCAAGCTCATGACTAACTACAGACACAACTCTTTGTTTGTTGCTATTTGTTGAAGTGTCTTTCTGGTACAACATTTCTGTCTCCCTGAAGCACGGATATTTGATTTTAAAAAGGTAAATTATTACTGCCAAAAGAAAACAAACTTTCAAAAAATGTGCAATATGTTTTTTACCTCAAGTGAAACACAGCCATGAAACATAAAAATAAGATCAGTTTAACAAGTTTGCTAAGGTTGGCCAAAGGTATAAACACTATCTCTAGAAGCTAAAAAATTAAGCAAAGTCAAACTACCTCACCCAAATCTGGGTGGCCCACTTGTTCCAGGCAGTGGCCTATCACCTTGATCCAGTAGCTCATAGCAAATTTGCTTGTTAAAAGCAAAACAAAACTCTTTAGTGAAATAATAAGTAATATCTATACATTTATATTGATTAAAAATACAATTCCCTATCTACAACTGTTGGCTATTGTATTATCTAATTTGCTTTATTTAACTGATTGATACATATTGACAGTCAAACACTGTCTTACATTTTGAGATAAATATTATTTCATTTAAATTCTTTTTATAAGTTATAATTTTAATTAAATTATGCTAAAACTATGAGATGTTGAAATATGTAAAGCTCAGCCTAAGCAAAGGTCAGAGATAAGCAAAACTTACAGCCCATATGAAAAAAAAATAAAATAAAATGAGTAATAGTTGGGAAGAGAAAGCATTGGTAAAGGTAAGTTGTACAAGGGAGGACACAAGATTTTAAGTTGTAATGGTCAAAAGAAAAATCATCCTGGTACCGTGAATCATGGCTGAAGACAAAGGACAACAGTAGGGTTAGATTTCAATTTCTCTAACATATCCCTCAATAATATATCAGTTTCACAATGAAATTATTGTAAATAGTTGTGAATTAAAGTAAATTAGAAATGGGTAAACAAGTCACCAACAGGAGACGGGTCCTGTCGATCGTCGTTAATGGAAGGACAAATCCAGGAAGACGGACGTTCAGAGTTAAATCAGTTAAGGGAAAGAATCAGTCATATAAATTAACTACAAAAACTTCTTTAATAAACTAAAATATAAAATGTAAGGATGTTATTTAAACTTTACTGAAACGATGTCTCCACTTTCACTTTTTAAAGGCTTTTATTTGTGCAAGAAAATATCAATTTATATACAATATTAATGTAATAATAAATAATATACATAAATGAATATATGTAATACAAAGTAATTTACAAATAAATTCAGCAGTTTAATGAACATTAAAGTCAAATAAAGCACTGTCAAAGAAAAGTAATTTATAATTAAATTGAAGGTTTTGACCTTAGATTTAGACATTACCAGGTATCAGAAATTTCAGAGTTATTAGGTAAAAGTATATAAAGACTATATGTTTTAATTTTTCAAAGAATTACTAAATGAGAACAATTTTTCAAAAAATAATGTCAAGGCTTTTGATAACTTTTATACAAAATTTTAAAAGTTCAATACAATGAAGCTAAATTTTTATTTTTAAATAAATAAAACCTCTAAACCACAAATAACTTTTATTTTAAACCTTATGTACATTTCAATTGCCCAGCAATCATCTTCAGAGATATTTAAAAAATACAACTACAGTTGTATATATTGTCTATATTTTTTAAATACCTCTGAAGATGATTGCTGGGCAATTGAAATGTACATAAGGTTTAAATTAAAAGTTATTTGTGGTTTAGAGGTTTTATTTATTTAAAAATAAACATTACACCACAGTTGCTTAATACAGTTATAATGAAGCTAAACTTAAATGATTAATTCAACATTCTTTAAACTAAATATAAATGTTTTTACTTTTACATTTATAATTTTAAAAAGTTCTATTACATGTCACGTTTAGCTATAAGATTATAGAGAAATATGCAATATGCTTTTACAAATTAGGCGTGTATAAAAAAAAATTAATAGTTACAAAAACAGGTGTATAAAGAACACCTGACAACAAATTATGAACTTTAAGAGTAACAGGTGAAGTAAAACACTCGTAAGTAATTTTTGAAAGTATAAAATATTTTGAGTTTTCTTATGTCACCATTCAATACCGTATGTTATTTTTGACAATTTTGGTAAACACTTTTAAAGTAAGAAACAATATTTTTGAGTTGATGAAATGTAATTTAAATTAGTTAAAAGTGTCAATTAATTCATTAATCAAATTCCTATAACCAATTTATAAAATTTGTTTTACCATCCTGAAACATAAAAGAAATGTAATACAATCTTATTACATAGAGCAACAGCCAAATTGACCATCGCAAAAATAGGTAATAATCTAGAAAAGGTCATTCAGCAAATTAATGAATAATACCACAAATTAAATGATAGATTAGGAACAGGTAATATACCCATATCAGAATAGTCAAAATTTAAATTTATTGCTTTGCATTAAAATTGTTAAGATTATTGAAATTTGTTAAAACTAGCCTAGAAAAT
Source organism: Prosapia bicincta (assembly GCA_036971475.1). Taxonomy (NCBI): domain Eukaryota; kingdom Metazoa; phylum Arthropoda; class Insecta; order Hemiptera; family Cercopidae; genus Prosapia; species Prosapia bicincta. The sequence goes on from JBAIZL010000005.1 coordinate 192,155,421, forward strand.
AGCCTAGTTACTAATGTAACTAGAGGTCAAAGAGATAGCCTTGGGCAACGATTGAAAAAATAATAACTTCACAACACTTTTCAAAACAAATAAGGTCATATAGAAGTATGCAACAGCAAAGAAGTTTCTAAAACTCGCCAAACAGGCTAACAGTATTACCAGCGGCGAACTATGAAAAAAATAGAAGATGGGACTAAAATAATGACATGTAAAAATGAGGAAAATAGTAGAACCAAACTTGAAAACATGTACATTCAATAAATTAAAAGTTAGCTCGTAGATTGATAAAAAAATATCTTTTTCCAATTAGCAGTAAAATAAAGCAAGTTTAACTAGTATATAACCTTAAAATAGTCTTTAAGTCAAAATATCTCTCAACAATACCTTGACCTCGATAAAAAGCTAAAAGAATTATACTTAGCTATAGGTAGCTCATTGGTTTTATCATAAATTTGGAAGTTGATTCTTCTAAGAAATGTATTTCTTGGGATACAGGATTTCAAACCAGAGTTCGAACTTGAGATATAGATCATTACTTTCCTACGGACAAAGTCTGGTGAAACATCAAAAAGTGGGTTCAATATGCCCATCTGGTGTATATAGTTATATACAATTTTTTGAGATATTTGTTTTTTAGATTTTTTATTTCAAAAGGTAACTTTGTTTAGTATTAAGACATATAATAGTCAACACTGCCTTATGATGTCCTGTTTAGGAGAAAAACCCAATTAAGCACTCAACTAACTAACCTGAATTAACTCGGGAAATGCGATTGTTGTTTAACCCGGGATCACTCTCATTATGTCAACTCCCGCGATGACTCACGCCGTTAGGGTAAATCTAACATTTGTAATAATTATTAATAATGTATTTTAAATTATAAATTTCGATTGTATAAATTATAGCATAAGCTTTAAACTTGCTCATTGATATAAAAACAATCTATTAAATACATTTATGGCATATTTATATGTAAAATTACAGATAGAAAAATTAGAGTATGAACAGTTACGCAATTACTTGTGTTGTTATGCTGCTCCTAGTACTCAAGTGATTGTTTGTACATATTGATGCTTCTTAACACTGGCACCGCCTGACACTTCTTTCAACCCTGGTTACCCTTTCAATCACGCTTCTACTCGAAATTTGGATAGTAGCTGGCCAACATCCTCAAGAAAGCATATTTAGAACTCAGTTACAATGAAAAGATTCCTTCAAAGCAACATAAAACTTTAGATTCAATCTAGTGCGAGTGTTCCCGGGTTAAGTACTATTCCAACACGAATTAACTCGTGCTGGTAAATTTCTCGGATTGCTAATAATTAATTCTGCAATGGGATAATCTGTCCTCATGTTATATATCTAACAATGTTACCTTATATTAAAAACTGTAATGGTAGGTATAACTTATTTATAATTAATCAAATTTTTGGTATCCAAACATTTTAAAAAATTGAGGATAAACTAAACGTTCCATTCTCAAAGAATACATTAAGCTGTTACAAAAACATTTGAATTACCTATATTAATTAAAACAACCTCTCACCACAAATTCAACAAATTTTATTTTAACCTTATGTATATTTCGACTACAAAGTAATCATCTTCAGAGTTACTTGTAGTCGAAATGTACATAAGGTTAAAATAAAATTTGTTGAATTTGTGGTGAGAGGTTGTTTTAACTAATATAAACATTTACGCCACAGTTGCTTTAAGTTGTTATTTGAATTACCTAAAAGTGATGAGACCCCAATTTTCCATTGCTCCGGCACCAAAGTCAGGCAATGCAATCATATCCATCTTCGGCAAAGGGTAAGAGATATTGAAATATTCCTCAAAATGTTTTAATATTTTTGGTCCAATCTGCAAACTGTATTCTGCTTGTTGTATTGCATCTTGTCTAGCCCAAACAGTAAAATTTTCTGCTTCATTGGTCAGATAACTAAAGTCAGATACCGTGAAAGCAACTAAGTAAGTGGACATTGGAACAGACTCTTGAAAATGATCCCATACATAACCAGGTACACCTTCTCTGTAAATAAGAAAATAAATAATGATAAAATCATTTAATTATATTTTGAAACAAACTCGTGAATTTGCAATAAATGACCCACAAAAACCCTCTAACTATAATGTTTCCATTACTCTCTGTACATATAAATGGAAAATGATCTTTGATGCAACATAAGACAAAATGACATCTACCTTTCTTCTTCTTGGCAGCACATTTTGTTTCTAAAGTTACTAATCCAGTTTACTCGTACATGATTACAGTCCTTTCATTCCACTAACCTCTTGATTGACTACTTCTTTTTAAAAAAGGCATGGTTTCATAGTATGTGGATTTGTCTTTATGTTTAATATTCCTGATATGTACTCTAAAGTTAATTCTAATTTTTTCTTTGTTTGTCCAATATACATTTTATCACAATCTTTACAATTAATTTTGTAAATCCTCAATTTATACAAGTTCATATATTATCTTTTTGGTTTCCCAATAAATTTTTAAGGCTATTATGATTTTTATATTAAGGGTTCATATCTGAAGGCCATTATATTGTTTTATAATGTAAAACTAAGTGAGAGTTTACAAAAAAATTTCTTGTAAATGGTTAGATCATCTTATTAATGGTTATATACTAAGGGATCAAAACAATATTTTCTTGTAGTAGTGTTTCAAGGACCCCTAATATATACAGCCCAGTCCATAACTAAACTATATTATGTGTCAAAATGTGAGTGTAGACGGGTAAAGGTACATATTTTCCATTCAATTATTGCTTTACTTTGCTAAAGGTCGATTGCTATTATTCTACCTAGCCAGCTTCTAGAACTGGTTGTTTAAAAGGTTTTTTTACACTACAAAGTCTTTTTTGTCAGAAAAGTGAATATCTAAAATATCTACTTCTCCATTATAACTACAAAACTCTACATCAGGGTTCTCCAACCTTTTCTACCCAAGGGCCACATCGTAAACATTTGGAGGAAAGGGGACAATATTTTAGAGCAGAAAGTCTAGCCCCCCCCCCATACACCCACAACGTTTTTTCTAATCAAGAGCCCAGTGGTGTTTTTTGAGATTTTCTTGCTTAGCTTTTTACTTGTTTACAGATAGTTTTACACTTATAGAGAAAAGAAGTAGCAGGTGAGAGACGAGTACTGTACTCATATCAAATGGTAAAAATGCTTAAAAGGAAAGATATAACCAAATAAAATTTTTTTCAGTGTGCCAACTTTCCGTGAGTCGGAAAAAATCTGTTCGCTGGCCGGATGTGGGCATCGAGCCGTAGGTTGGAGACCCCTGTTCTACATAATCGTCTAATTATAATACAGTAACTTGCTTCTTATAACATTACATACACACAGTTACATATTATATTTTGTTACAAGTATATTAGATTTTTTAGAGACAAAAATTCTATTCCTCCCTTTATTCAATGGTGAGAGTTATATATTTTATTATAGATGTGTGACACAGATTACTAGAGGACTAATTCTTAACTAGTATAAACAATGAAAACATTTTAGGTGTCAAAAATAGTGTGCACCATAAAACAGTGACTAAATTTTCATAAACTATGTTTCAATTTGACATCTATAGTCCCTAAGAAAGTAACACAAATTCTTTTTTTTATTCCCAAATAATCTCATGTTTTAAAAATGAACCCATTCAAGTTTGAATCTTTTTTTACTTTAAAAAAATCCCTAATTCTATTTTTTTTAAATGTTATTAGAATAAAATGTTACACCACCAAATTCAAAGCAAGTAGTCTGATGATAACCTATAAACTCACACAGGTTCAGGAGATTCTTTCTTCTTAGGCATATTGGACAATGATGTCATATTGACAGGTCTTCCAATGCTAATGGTGAAACGGGATTTTAATGCTGGTTCATCGAAACATGGAAAAGCTCGTCTAGCATCGGTAGACTGAAACTGAGTTGTTGCAATCCATCTAAAAAGTTAGTTATACAATAATGTTAGTAACACAGTAATCAGTGTTTGATCAAATAATAAATGATGACATATTTCTATACTTAATATTTATCAGAAGACACAGTACTCATCTCACAGAGAGAGTTTTTCCGTATGGTCTACTCCAAGCAAAAAAGTATTTTTCTTGGCAAATTACATGAATATGGAATTACAACATCTATAAATTAAAATTAAATAATACTTAACTAAGTGAATACGTAAGGGCTTATATTGTGAGATAGTGTATGATGGAAATAATAAATAAGCTGTCATCAACATCTCCCTATATAGGAAATAGATCACTTCTGTAACTAGTACAAGTTCTATAGTTAAAAAGTACTTCACTAAGTAAATACGTAATGGCTTACTTGCCGATGCTTTTTGAAACAATTGTTCCTTTTACGAAGCAAAGCCTCTTAAAGCTATGAAAGGCTTTGTTTCGTAAAAGGAACAATTGTTTCGAAACCCATCAGCTAGTAAGCCCTTACGCATTCACTTAGCTAAGTATAATTTAATAAGTGAATTGAAAATGATTACAGCAAACAACTTTCATCTATAAATTGTTTCAATTTCTGTAAATTTTGTGGTAATGTGCTACAAAATAAAACATATAAATTTGAGTTGAATAAATTATTAACAATTATAGTTTACTTATTTTGTCAACTGTGTCAAATCATAAGGCTTAAAATGCTATTTTCAAAACTTTGCTTAGAATATAAATTAGTTACCAGATACCCCCTCTCTTTAATGACAATATTAATTCCTTTCCACCTGCATAAACCTACAAGCTAGGATGGCTGTGGACGCAGGCCTTCACTGGTCAGCAGGCTCTAAGATAACAAAAATGTATATATTCTTTTTTTAAATGCTACATTTTCAAACAAAAAGTTTTAAAATTGTTAAATTTAATAAAATTATTTTTTAATAAATCATTTTTAAAGTCATAAGACCAATAACGACTATTTCGGTTTAAGTTTGGCGCTGGACTTGGCAAAAATTTAGTTAAGAATTTACAGACTGATTTGATAGCTTTGAAGAAAAAACTGATTCAGTAACTACGTTAGTTATCAAGATTTCATTAATGCCAAGAAACAAATAACAATATAAATAACAAATAAAGGTTAACAAGTAAGTTATGCTTAGAAAAAGTGACTGTAAAAGAATCTGACAGATTTAGAAATGGGGTATTTATGTAAGTGTAAATTAGCAGATTTAAAAAGCAGATTCAGCCTTACAATTAGATATATAATACATGTGTTTTCATATAATACATTTGAAGTGTATATAAATGATAAAACAAAAGGAGGTTGTGTTACCTAAATTGGAATATTTACTCCTCTAAGATTATAACATAGCCTCTTCACACCTGTCAGAAAATATAGAAACAAGGGAAACTATATTAAGCCGTATTAAAGTTTTAAAATTATTAGTTGACAATGATATGGATAAACTATTCCAGTTTCTATAGCCTATCGCTTATTAATAACAATCCCAGTTGCAATTTGCGAAACTGAAAGATCTTTATCTATCTTAAAGAGAATTGAAAATATCTACAATTCAACTTTATTGATTTTAAAAATGAAATATATTGTTTTATTATTTTAATTTAACTTAGATTTTATTATGCAATAGTTAATAACTTCACATTTTCTCTCCCTAATTGAGTCCCTGGGTATATGTAGTCCCAGGGCCCTAAAGTTTTAATTCGCCCTTGAAAGTTCTAAAACAAAATTTCTATAATTAGAAGGTTTTTATAGCTTATCTGAAACAGTTCTCACATTATAGTAGAACTATTGGTCAATTTATTACCTATTCTGTGGATTTGTTATTTCATATTTCCATTTTCATAACATAACAGACCATAATCAGAGAGAATTAAACAAACGATTTATGTTAAATACAACACACACAATTTTTAGAAATTAATAAAAAAAATCAAACTCCTCACTTTAAGAAACTTCTCAACTTAAATGTATGTAAACTGTTATTCATTTATTTTGTTTTTGGGAGTGTAAGTACAAAAGAGGCAAACAAAATATCATGCTATTTATTTGAAGTCTATTACAAACAAAATCAATCATGAGTACAAACAAACAAGCTGGTGGAAAAATATTAGATTTGGATTTAATTCAATTTTGTGCACATGCCTTTAAATCAGTAAATACATTCACTGAACTTCAAAATAAGTTTAATAAACATTTCTTGCTTCGAAAAACATTTCACTTTTGATTGGTGTAAACAATGTTTAACAGAGAAATAAAATCGTTTATATGTTTGGCATGTGTTTGTGCAAGTCTATTTGAAACAAAACATTTGTGTTTAAAATTTCACTGAAAATTTAGAGAAAGCTGTGGGCAGGTGATATGAATAGACTAAAGGTGAATAAAAAATTGTTTTTTAACTTGCAGTTTTTGTGTTGTACATCCTGAAGTTTTTCTTATAAATTACACTTTTGGTATCAATTTGGCAAACAAACCAGTATTAACTGATACTTTTCTGCAGATGCGTTTTGCACTAGGTCAGTGCATTGTTCAATGCTGTGAGTCGTGGACAACACTGTTCTTCAGGTATGTTGTGTTGGTGTGAGTCTGTGGTTTTTTTTAAAGTGAATTGAAAACAGTAATCACTGCACATCATAAGATGTCATTTTTAATCATGAAAAATAGGCAACATTATAATAGTTATGATATAACCGGATAATTTAATTTTTTTCAGAAAATCTTCACTTTAATTTTTGTCTTTTTAGTGAACGCAGTTGATTGATTTCACAGTATCTCCAATTGTACTCAGTTAGCCTGGTATTTCAAGTGTTGCTGATTTTCTTTCCGTTTATTCTGCTCAGCATATGCTTGCCGTGAGATAGAATTATTGTTATTATAAAGAAATAACCCTTCCTTGTTCGTTATTAATTCATTGCTAGTGTTCTAGTTTTTATTTCACATTTTTAAAATCTCTCCACTAATACTTTTATGAAATTCGAATTATCAAATTCAGTACCAAATTTATAAATCAAAGTTATGATCACCAAGATGTGACAATGTATAAGTACTTTAAAAACTATCCAATAAAATCGTCTACAGATTGGAAAGACTTTTTCCAATTAAAAAAAAAAATGATAATACCAGGTGTTACGGGCACACCATGTTTAAATGAGATCTAATACGACTGAGATTAAGATGGTTTGACAAAATAATGAATTACTTTAAACAATGATAAAAATATGGAAATTTCTGTAAAAAGAGGATTGGCAAAAAATGAAAACTCTGATAAGAGATCATAATTTCTTGCTGGGTATAGTTTTGGGTAACAAACAAAAAATCAGTTGATTTAAAAAAAAAATTACACCACAGACCTTCAGTGACCAATGGCCGAATTAACTAGGAGACCTGTTAGGCACATAGCAGAAGAGCATCTTTCCAGTGGCCTCCCTGATCAGAGTTTGTCAAGCTCTGAACCTTTTACAACTTCCAAAGTACATCAGTTCAGATCTTTAAAAATGTCCTAAATGTAGATCTTCGTGAAAATAAAGTTATTAATTATTATTGGTCTTTTGTGTAAATAATGTAAGGTTTTTGCCTCCTAAAGGTAAGTGTATGTAAAAGTAGACATTATTAGTGGTGTTTCAATTGTCTGGGTCTCAATTGTCAAGGGAGGAAAAAAAAGCAGTATAGTAGGTGCAATTAGTCCTCATTCCCTTTTGAGTCTATGTTGTAAAAGTAAGATTTAATACATCAATCTGCTAATGAGTTTTTCAGACCAATTCGACATGGTACTAAGAAAACTTCTAATTTTGTGGTGGAAAATTTGATATTCACTGCGAGAATTACACCCAATTATACTTATGCATTAATATTTCAGTTTTGAATTGGTTGAAGTTGTGAGTATACAAATATTTGCATTTGTATGTATTTAGTCCATTGCAAAATGTTTTTTGACCTTTATTTGGTTTGTAATTTTATAGTGAAAACATTTTATAAATAGAAAAACTTAAAGAAAACAAGCCAATATTTTAAAAAAATTAATGGTATAATTACACTTGTTTGTTTTCTATGAAAACCTCAAGATGTACAACACAAAAACTGCAAGTTTTAATGGTATATTATTGTCTGTGATAATTTCACAGTGTGTTAAATATCAACATAGCTAATATTCTTTGAACATAGAAATAAGTTTAAGAAAAATTCTTTTTACCTATTTTTAACTATTTTGCCTCTTACCTCTTTCATCTATTAACTACACTTGCAAGTATTGTAACTGGAACTACTACTCTACTATGATACAAATTTTTTATATATATATATATATGTATGTATATATGTATAGAATGCACACAAGTGTGCTCATTAGTGTATTCAAAGAAGAGTAATCACAATTAATCGAATAGTAGTCGCTAAAAAAACACTAAATATATTTGATAATTGATAAAAGTAACAAATAGCACATAACGAATTACAGAATCATACAAAAAAGCATTTGAAAAAAAGTTATTAACGAAGCAAGGTCTTGCTTCTTAAACTGTTATGCAAATATCAAAACAGGGCTATTGAAGATTTAAAATACGAATTAAAAGTTAATCTGGAAGGGAGCAAAATGTAGAAACCATGGTTGTCATTTCAGAAACAAAATAAACTAAACCACATATTTTTACCTCTATTGATGAAATTTACAAAAATACTCATGAACGCAGTGAAGGCAAAATATCTGGAAAAATTAAATAATTCAATGAAATTCTATTTAGTTTTTAAAGTAAAATTTTAAAAAATATATAAAAAATAATAAATACAATGTTAAATGCTTTAATTAAATTACAGTTTGAAATTATCAAATAACACTAACATTCTTAAATTAGAGATCTTTTCAGAAAATGTTGAAATTTATTAAACAATAATGGCACTATGACTTTTTGTGGACAAATGTTATGCATGGCCTAGAAATGTATTTCGGAATTGGTTTATTTTGCATATCTGATGAGATGAAAATAAAGAAATTCTCAAAAAAGCAAAGATTGATAACAGTTTAACTGAAATGAAATAAAAACTAACAAATATTTTAGTATAAAATTTACAGAAAATACAGTGATATACCTATATATAAAGTTTCAAGCTCTTTGTATGTGTATTACGTTTATTTTGTTTAAAAAATGTATTTCTATGTAATAAACTACTTATTAACATTAAAGTTAACTCATTAAATAATAGCAATAAACTCTAATATATATACTTTTGACAATCAGTACTTGCTTCTGTTATTGAAAAAAAACATTAAATTTTTAATAATAGTGATTCCTTTTATACTATTTAGATGTTTTAGAGAAAACAGGGCAGATTTGCCTTACTTCGCCCATATAGTATTTTAGAAAACTAATGTGGACAAACAATAGGCTCTAACCACCCATTATTTATTACCCTCTATTGATCCTAGAACTAATTTTCGAAGGACAATCAATGTAGTGGTTGAAAATGAGCAAACAATTTTTTTACCCCAATAATAATTCTTAAAAAATATAACTTATGATTTAAAGTGTTAATAATTTTTGCATAAAAACTATCTGTTTCTCTGTACAAAATTTCAAACTGTGTGTTTTATAATAATAACAACTTTCTTGATTTTATATTCAGGAGTTTATGTGAATTTTTAATTTATATACCTTTAGTAAAATAACTTTTACATTAATTTAATCACTAAACACTTTTAATGTTTTAAACTTGTCTATAGTAGCACTTACTTTGATTGTTGAGGACGGCCGTTCTCACAAAAAGTGTGTTTGAGTTGTAATGTAATTGTGTATTGAGTATGTTTGTAGGGTGTAGTTCGAAGTGCCTGTATATTTCGTATTGTTCGGTTGTGTAGCGTTGGTTATTTCTGTGTTGTTTATGAAGAATTTGTAGGTTAGATTTTATGTCTATTTTTGTGGAGTTGAGATGATCAGCCAAGTTTGATTGGTAGTTATTGTTTTTTAGTGCTTCTATATGTTCTTGGTAACGTGTGTAGAATGATCTCCCTGTCTGGCCTATGTAAAAACTGGGGCATGAACTGCAAGTTAGTTTGTAAACTCCAGTGGTGTTGTAAATGTCGTTGATTTTGTTGTAGTGTTTATCTTTGTCTAACGGTGTTTTAAGCAGGCTATATATTATGGTGTTGTAAGCAGCTAGTTTATGTTGGTGTGGGTGGTTTGAGAAACTGTGTATGGTTGTATTAGTACTGGTGGGTTTTCGGTGTATGTTGAATTTATGTGTTTGTTTGTCTGTTCATTTAATTGTAAGGTCTAAGAAGTTGAGGGAGTTTTGTTGTTCTGTTTCGATGGTGTATGTTAGTTTTGGGTGTATGGAATTAAGGTGTGTTTAGAAATATGTGTGCTCTGCATGTGTTGCCTTTATATAATGTTATGATGTCGTCGACGTATCTGTACCAGTAAATTATGTTATCTGATTATTTATTGTTGTGTAAAATGTGGTTTTGTTCGATATGGTGTATGAATATTTCTGCTAGAGCCCATAGGTAGTCCATCTTTCTGGTTGTAGAATGTGTTATTGTAGGTGAAGTAATTTTGAGATGTGATTAATCTTGTGAGGTGGATGATTTCGTCAATGTGTGTATGTGTATGTGTATGTGTATGTGTATCCGAATCATATTAAATTTAATAATCATTGTAGCATATAAAAAATAGCCTAAATCTAATAGACAAAATAAAAAACGTAAATATCCCATACAATTCCACCTTAGTCTCTTTTGATATATCAAATCTATATACAAACATCCCCATTCCAGAAACCATCGACATCCTCAAAAACATGCTAATAGATACAAACACACCGCATACAACAAAACCACATTTTACATAACAATAAATACTCAGATAACATAATTTACTGGTTACAGATACGTCGACGATATCATAACATTATATAAAGGCAACATACGCAGAGCACACATATTTCTAAAACACCTTAATTCCATACACCCAAAACTAACATACACCATCGAAACAGAACAACAAAACTCCCTCAACTTCTTACAACTGCCTAAAAAATAAACATAATAACCCAAATACAAACACACAAGATGACAATCCCATAAAATACTTATCAATACCTTACAGATCATCCAAAACCCACAATCTAACCAACACATTACGAAAATACAACTATAAAATAGCTTACTCCACACACAACACTCTCAACAAACAATTAAAACCCAACAACAATATCGACGACATTTACAACACCACTGGAGTTTACAAACTAACTTGTAGTTCATGCCCCAGTTTTTACATAGGCCAGACAGGGAGGTCATTCTACACACTTTACCAAGAACATGTAAAAGCACTAAAAAACAATAACTACCAATCAAACTTCGCCGATCATCTCAACTCCACAAAACATGACTACATAGACATAAAATCTAACCTACAAATTCTTCATAAACAACACAGAAATAACCAACGCTACACAACCGAACAATATGAAATATACAGCACTTCAAACTACACCCTACACACATACTCAATACACAATTACATTACAACTCATACACACTTTTTGACATCATAACTCCTAATACACCCAAAACATACCCACATCACCAAAACATCTCACCCCCACCCTAACCATGTAAACCTTGAGATCAGTTACAGTTTGAGTTGACAAAGGGACACATCTCCCGAAACGGCCGTCCTCAACAAGCAAAGTAAGTGCTACTATAGGCAAGTTTAAAACATTTAAAAGTGTTTAGTGATTACTAGTAGCTCACGTGAAGATGGAATCAACAAATATTAATTTAATCTTAACAATAAAGTCTATAGCATCAAGACATCTATTTCATTACACTACATTTGTAGTACTTTAATTTTTAAATGGAAGGTTTGTTCTGTAATTTCTTCCCTGTCATTCTACTTATCTATTTTTACAATTTCTTCTATTACTTCACACTCTCCCTATATACCTCTTGCACAAAATTTAATTATTAATAATAATATATTATAATTAAATATTGATTATTATATTATTATAATAATTAAAACGTTTTTATTATTCCAATCATGTTCAAATACATTTTTTTAACCTTTAGTAAATGACAATTGATATTAATACAGTTTTCCAAATATTTATTCTTGAATTAAATTATTAGAACCAAAAAGACTACTTGTTTGAAATTCAACACCATATACTAAACGAAGATAAATAGAAAACTGCATGGTAATCACTTTCAATCTGCCACGTAATATTGTGATTCTATCATAAGTATAAACATATTTATTATAATTGTAATTATTAAATAAAAAGTATCTTAAATAAAAAATTTCTTTGTTGACTTCAGTAGGAATTGAATTAACTTTTTTTTAAATTAATTGTTACAGGTAAAGTAATATATATGTTTGTAGTACTAGGGAGTAGGAGTAAATGTATTACCCTTAGAAGTGTAAACTTAAATTTATTTAAATTTAGAGTGACATATTAAAATATTAAATCCATTCAAAATTTATGCAAAAAAAATGGCCATTCTACCCTTTTCAAAAAGTATTACTAAAACTGACTATAATTTAGATTGGAAAAAATCAAATGTATACATAACGCACGCACACACACATATGTAGCATGTGTAGGAGTGTGTGTGTGTGTGTGTGTGTGTGTGTGTGTGTGTGAGTGAAAGAGAGCATGCAAGCACAGTTATTGTTTAAAATACAATAACCCAAATTCAGAGAAGACATTTGAAGTATGAAATAACCTTTAATTTCAACTGGTTCATTTATTTTGCCAAGTAAGCATTTAATTGTAGCCTAAATGACAACAGCAGTTGATGCAATACAAATTAGAACATAATTATACTCTTCATACAAAATACTCGTTTAGGTATGCAAGTTGTAGAGAGAACGATTCATCTTTGAAGTCCCTGATGTGGAAAAACAATTACATAAGTGTGACTCCATATCATATGGATGCAAATGTTTGCCGATTTGCCAGCCAACTGAATTAGTTGTTACTTTATCACTTTAATAGAATGTTTAGCAATTATTCCAGACCTTTGAGTAGTCAAGATATGTGGTATCAAAAATTAAAAAAATGTACTACACAGTATTACAAATTACCCTTGATAAACTGAGAATATAATATTCTTTACATACCTCTTTGTATTATTCAAAGTATACGAACTTCTGTAAAAACCTTGTAGAACGTCGTTCAAATGTCCGATGTATTTAATATTAACGCCATACTGAGTTCCAGCTTGCAATGTTTGTGCAGTCTTTATGATATAAAACTGTCTTTCTGAGTCTTCTTCTGTCTTTTCAATCAGTTCTGTTTCATATATTTTGTCATTCTCCATGTCCACAACTTTTGTCACCTCTGTGTGGAGCACATCAATATCAAGAATATGTAAGGTTATGTTGTTTGTGTTCTGCGTCACGTTTACAACAATAAACACATTGCCATTGAAAGTAAAGTTACCTTCGTATATAAAAGGTATTAGTTCTATTCTATAAGAATGTGGCACGACAGAAGCAGGCAGACGGACGTTCAGCTTAGACCTTTGGGCTGAGACGTAGTTGCCATAGTTCAGTTCACTCGTGTTTCCGCCAGTGTTTATTGTATTTGTGCCACATGACGATAAATGATATCCTACTAACGCTGCAGCAACAAGGCAGATTATGAACGCCGTGAAAAGCAGAGCAGCGTTTAAGTGGGAAATTAAAAAACCTTTTGGTTTTGTAAGAGTTGTTGATTCCATGACAGTCACTACTTCCGGTGTTTTAGTCATGTCTTCTTACTGTATTACCAGCATCTGAAACAAAAAAAAAACCTTTTACTTTTATTTAATTACAATTGCTTTTAATGTGTTGGAAAGGGCTGGATATATTAAAATGAAGGAAATTAATTAAATCATGCAGGTGAGTTGCTGACTTTTAAAATCGTATAAGAATCATAGAATCATAATGTTAATGTATAATTAACTTACTTAAATAATAACCCACTGTGGTTATTGGTAAACTGGTTTTGTAAATAGAAAAAGAGTTGAAGAAATGAAACTCACTACAAAAACTAATTATTTTTCTCAGTAAATTAATTTTTTAAATAAAAATTCAACATTTTTTAGATGTATTTTAAGAATAATTATTAAATATGATATTAAATCTTGTATGAAACTAGATCTAGTACCATCTATACTTTAAAACAATTTAATAACTGGGAATATTTCAAATTAAATTTTCTTTATGTAAATAAGCCCTTGGTGTTTTAAGACAAGAATTAAATACATGCTTCTCTTAACCTGGAAGGGATGTAAAGGATGGAAGCAGTTGTTAATAAGATGACTCTCTTTTTGGAACTGGTAGACAGAGAGAATCTCAATTAGAATAGGCACAGACTCACAGTAACCTATTCACTTCCATAAAGAGAAAATATTTTTTTGCCACCATTTACTGTCAGGAACGAGGAAGGATAGATGGATTAATGAAGGGATTAAGGCACGGTTTCTTGTAAGAAGCAACCTGTTACTGGTAGAAGAAGAGCAACCTGTTACTGGTAGAGGAAGAAAATAATGGTTTGTGTGGGCAAGGTAAGTTTTATGTAGAAGGATACTTATAAGAAAAATTTTATAATTATTTTCTTTCAATATAGCATCAACTTTAAAAACACTTATCCAATTTAAAGATTATTTTTTAACAGTTGTAGTAATTTTTTACAGTCTTATATTTTTACAACTCAATTTTGTTAGCAGTTTTTTTTCTGTCGATGTTATTGAATTAATGCTTTACAAGGGGTAAATATGAGTAATTCCAACTAAGTAGATGTGTATCAAAACACTACTTTCTCTTGAGCAAACCATTACAGTTGACTTTAACTAGGAAGCACAGAAACAACAACAAAGTGGTTTCTTTAGCCAATTGTTATAAAGAGCAGTTTATAAACAAATACTAAGGTAATAATTTTATAATCAATCTGAAACTGTTACAGTTACGAGATTTTACAGTAACTTAAAAAACCCATTCAAATATAAATAGTGTTATATAAACTCCTAAGAAAACATACACAAATAAACTTTGGTTTAGTTCTCCAATAATTAAAATTGAAAAAGGAGACACATTTATACTTCACTCGAAACCTTGTAAAATCAAAATTCGGTGCGGTATGTGCACCCACGCGCGTGCGCGCGCGCGTGTGTGTGTAGGTGTTGCAACATGGCCAATGTATCCGGTAAAGATAGATGATTAGGTTTTAAAAGAAGTCTAGATGGCTAGATTTCTGATGCACTAAGTAAACGGTTTATTAGTGAAGTGAAACGTCCTTTTTCCGTCCGGTGATCAAACATATAACAAAATGAAGACATCTCATTTAACGTTTACCTTATGATAGCAAAGTTTGTTCTTTCTATAAACAAATCCATTTTAACAGCATACTTTATAGCTATATTGTAATGTAATATAGCATAGTGAACGGTTTTACTAAAAAGCCTTTCTTAATTTATTGTACGTGTTTGTCAACTTTCTTTTTTATTAAAATTTTAAATTTTAATTTGTTTTTTTTCGAATGAATCTTTTTAAGCAGCGTTAATAAAAATATGGTATAGGAGGGAGAGCCGTCCTTAGAGTGGAGCGGCCTCCGCCGCGAGTCTAACTCGCACTTAAAAATAAGTAAAATGTTTTGGTTTAGTCGAAATAATATAAACTATTATTATGGTTTTGCACATTGCACAATAATATAGTATGTACATTATACGTGCCTTATAATATCTGTTTGATTACTCGCGCAATATGTTAAAGTACTGATTAATGACATAATCTACGAACGAGTTACCGCCATCGCGACCAAAAAGAATGCTAAAAAACTTTTGATAGCGAAGGCGTTTCAACCTTGCCAAATGAAAAAAATCAAGTAAATAATTGGAGTGTTTTAAGACGAATTGACTGCATCAAAATTGCTCTAAAGACAAGTTTCCGTGCGATAATTTTAAAAATGTTTCTGAGAAGACCGCTTTCTTAAAAAAGGCCTCGCAAAAATGTTTGGATCCCGTCTTCGCAGGGACGGCTGTGCTGGGAGGCATTTTGGTATTTTAAAAGAAGGCAGAAAAGTAAAATTTTAATATAAGTAGTGGAAGGCGGCCAAGAGTAGCCATTGTCCATTTTAGAAGGCTAGCGCTAGTGGCTTGGTTGTTTTACAGAGACAAGCATTGTCAACAGGGACCCTTGATTCAATGTCTTTACTGAAGCTTTTGCTGCACGCGGACAAATGCCTACTCTGAAAGAAAGTATTTATACTGTTTTTACTATTTTTTTACCATTTTTTAAAAGCATGTATTGATTATGTCTTTGTTTATCGATTTCATTAAAAATATTCTCTAGAACGTTAGCAACTTACAATGCAATTCCTACCAACATTAATGAGTAAAGATTGTGCCGAGATGAGGTTAAGATTAGACTGAAGCTCTCTTAAAGCCTCACACATTGTCTATGAATAACATATACTAACAAATTAATAAACAAATCAACAAATAATTTGTATATAATGACCATCTTTACAAAATAAATCCAACAATTAGCAAAATATTATAAAGCTCGGCACAGCTTTTGGAAAACAACTGACTTCAGCTGATTGAACATACGTTTAGTCTGAATACTTTATGTTAATAAAATTTAGTTATACCCCTAACAATTATAAAAAAATATGATAAATTACCAAAAGTAGCACTAACATTTGATGTTAAGTCTACCACAATTTCTTTGTGAAGTCACACGACAGTTGTACACATCTCCAATACAGCCGTATTATATAGGCCTAAACGTAGTGTGTGCGCAAGTAGGTCTACAAGTTTAAGACGGAAACAAACAAAATAATTTATTTAATTTAATTATTGAGATGTCGAACGATATTAAAACAAATTCACTAAAACACTTGTAAATATTTACAAACTTGCCTATAGTAGCACTTACTTACATTTGTTGAGGACGGCCGTTTCGGGAGATGTGTCCCATTGTCCACTCAGAGTTACAGTAAGTGCTACTATAGGCACGTTTGTAAATATTTACAAGTAGTTTAGTGAAAACTAGTAGCTCACGTGAAGATGGAATCAACAAATATAAAACAAATTCTTCTGAGCTCGTGGTATTTAGGCTAATTGCAAACTTCAGGGAGGCACTATAGGCTATAACAGTAAAGCACACTCATAGACAACTTCAACGGGCAAGTCAGACAAGAGCAAAAAAGGCAACTTTTTATAAAATAATTATTTCTTCCCCTTTAGGATCTTTAATTTGAAATAAAATTTATTAATGTCCATTACGTTTACATCCCAACAAATGGTATCCTAACAATTTTGTCACGTTTTTTTTGTATTTACTAAAAAAATCGTAGAAAGTGCATAGGCCTACATTTCCCTTTAAGCCTTACAATCCCATACTCTTATTTGAACCTTCCGTATTACATTAAAAGTTGAAAATCTCAGAGTTTTTGAATTTTTTTGTGGAAATCGTCTTTCTTGTTTTTCCTGAAGTACTGATGTGACAGTAATATTTATTACTTCACCGATCGCCTTCCCCTCTGTTTGGTAAGAAAAGAAGGACTTCGAGTACAATAACCAGGATTTTCAACATCTGGGGCAGCGCCTGTAACCCAATAGTGGCCGAATTCTTAACAGTAAACGAGTAAACCAAACTAGTGAGCCCATTTCTTGTATTTAAGTTAGAACTATTAAGTTTTGCAAACTCACAGCTTAGGTTTTCTGGAGATTGAAATTGTCATCTATCGTCTTGTCTGTTAGCTGTTACTTATTTCAAAGCCTTCTTACGATGTAAATGCTACTAACTCTACTATCTGCAAAAATAGTGAGATAGCGAGTGAGTGACAGACAAGTATGCCTCAAACAGGCAGTTCTAATAAACATTGCAGTTCAGAGACACTGTACGAAGACATTAAATTCAGTAATTCTAGCATCGTAAAAAGTATATGGTAGCGCTACTGTTGTAAAAATACTTCTGTAAATATCACACGAGTTATTTGTAACTTAGATTTACGTAGGTGGCAATAACAGTCAACCAAATCCTCAACGCATAAAACTGAGAAATTGAAAAGGCACTTGGAGACAAAACACAACACTGTCAAAATTAACCCAGGCGAATATTTTAAATGATGTGTTAAAAAGTTGATATTTTTTCTAATGTCAAGTTCGGCATTTAGAATGGCATTAAAAACGTTATATGCAGCATTACGAGTTTTGCTAATTGCAAAGGGCTATTCACCTTATTCGTGCTTGAGCGGGACGCTTTCAGTTGCAAAATATATTTTATTAACAATATCCAAACACACTTATTTAACTAATATCCCTCAAACTATACAATCAAATGCCAAATGCAGAAATAGGCACTTAAGTTCTCCAAAGAACGACTCTATATTTGAAGTCGTTCACTTTAAATAGTTCAATGAAATTGTTAGCCCTCTTTCCACCAATTTGTATCTGACCCTTTTTTTAGTGTATTAATCTTGACCTTCTAACTGTCTGTGTTATTTATATATCATAATTAAAGTTGTATAGATATTTTTTGATAAATTAAAACATTTAAACTCACTTTATACATTCTTTCCCATCTAGTTTTATTGGTTTATA
This sequence comes from Prosapia bicincta, assembly GCA_036971475.1. NCBI lineage: Eukaryota > Metazoa > Arthropoda > Insecta > Hemiptera > Cercopidae > Prosapia > Prosapia bicincta. Next base: position 192,173,989 of record JBAIZL010000005.1, read on the forward strand.
CCATATAGCCTATTCTTAGATAGTTGAACAATAAATCTCAATATTATACTAGCAGTACCTTACACTAATTATAATGAATATAGTTAATATAAGTAGGTATTACAAGTAATAAGGAACTTTTTACACTAGTTTTATTTTTTAAACAAAATTTTCAGAGAAATTAAAAATCAAATAATTTTAATAACTTTATTATTATTATTTAAATCATAATTTATATTTTTATCTTTAATGGTAAAGATGTTTATCTTCGAAACTTTTAAAAATTCTATAGACAGAAAAAATCTTTTATGAAATCAAAATATTGTTTAAATTTACCTGTACATCAAATTTGTTTGAATAATCATTTAGTATTATTTATAATATATTTAGTTTTTATTTATAACATATCTTTATAATTATTGTGTCTGTTATTAATTTTATTCCAATAAAATCTTAATAGTTTTCAAGAATAATTAAAAAATTAAGAAATTACTGACATGTTACAATGAAATAAACCTTTCAATACAATACCTAACAGGACTTAACAATTATTTTGCAATAGAAAATATTTCCTTGAGAGATTTGAAGATACAGAGCTTCAAAATTTAGAAGTAAACAATTCGAATATGAATAATGAATAAGATCCTGACAGCTGTCATTAATAGAAAAATAAAACCAAACCTGTGAATATTTTTATAAAATGAGCTAAATGAATGATTTGTTCTCACAAACAACTCATGGAAAATTGAGTCAAGAGTGGAGTTATTTAATCGTCTTTTAAATAATTAGCCGTGAATAAATAGTGACTTAACAGAGGGGGGGGGGGTTATTCCTGTATTGCATAACTAATTTTACTCAACAATTTACTTAACGAAAAGAGATACGTTCGATATTACTGACTGTGTGCAAGGTCGTTCACTTCCACATTTCCGTCTGGACAATGATTGAATGGCATGCCTAATAAGGTACAGTACACACTCTGAGCATATCTTTAGAATAAAGGAACGAATATTACATTCATTTCATTCAGACCAAACAACTGACGCCTTTGAATAATACGCCGCTCGCTTGTTACGCCACGTAAGAGTTTAAAAGTGACATTTATAAGGTATATTATTTTCAGACCACTGACTCGTAGAACTGGCTAACAGAGTTTTAGAGTTCTTAATGATTTCATTCAAAATCATAAAACTAACTGAGAACCATTTAGATTTTATTCGAGTAGCAGAAACAGTAGCGTTATGCTTCAAGTTAGCTAAGCTTCATCTGATGTTATCTGGACTTATGTTTTATTCACAGGGGAGTCTTGATGGGCATCTAAATTTAAAATCATGTTTAAATAAAACATTAAACATAGTAAACTTTATATTAAATATTTTTTTTTGAAAAAAAGATTCATCAGAACTTTTTGCCTTATAATATCGTATTGGCCCATTTCATAAACGTTTAGGAAACAATCCTTTAAATTGAAGCGTAGACTTTATTTGGAAGAAATAAAACATAGAACGAAGCATTTTGGAATAGGGTGCTAAAATCTTAACATAGGCTACACGCCTAGATGTTGTAAACATTTCATAAAAATGTTTAAAATAATTTTTAAAATACTTTTTTTTATAACTAAAACCAACGCTATTTCTTTTTTAAAAAACCTATAAATACATTAAACATTAGAAAATTGTAATTTATTAGAGTGATTCTCAAGCTGGAAAATCTTATGATGAATAAGCGTTATTTCTATTTCCCTGGCAGCTGTGTTCTAGCTTCCCGTGGCCATTGACCTGAATAATTAAATGAGGCACCATCGGTTAAATCAAGCATTTCCTTCTGAAATTGTTCCTCTCTCTTTCTTCTTTACAATATAACACTTTTGTTAATTATTTAAAACACCACTCTCTCACGCCATAACCTCCATTGAGCCCTGTTGCATAAAACAGTATTTTTTAGAAATACAGTATGGATGTTAAGGAAACATTTTCATGAAAGTTCTGTTCCCATTTAAACGTAAATTATATTTCAGTTAGTACTACCATTTACAGCCGTGAATAAGCTAAAGGAAATTTGGATATTATAGTTCTTGTCAATGTTTTATCAATTATTCATAATTTTTTCGACTCCTTTATCAGAATGCAATAACCAAACTGAATAATCACCTTAAAACTAAAAAAAGTAAATGTAGTTTATTCGCAGAATTTATGGATCAACTACTCAAAAATTAATTTCAAATCCGTTTCTAGCGAAATAATAAATTCTGTAACTTTTACATATTTATAAGTCCAATATTTTGACTTATCGAAAAATTAATACATTTATAAAAATTTTAATAACAAATTTAGTTAAAATTAATTCTATAAAAAAATATATGACATATTGTTTCCAACGTCCTGGGCGAACTTCTATTCAAAATGAATTTTAAAAAGTACAAAATTTCATTCTGTTGAATTTCGGTTTTAGTTGCTGTTTTAAAAGGATGAGTAAGAGTGACAATTGCCTACAACCAATTCGTTCAAATTTTGCTATAAATTAGTAATTAATTTCTTTTCCATCATTTATATTTTAAAAGTTTCGGTTCATTCAAATAACAAAATATTTTGTTTAAACTGATTCTCGTTGTTTAAAATAATTGTTAACTTTGCTATCCAAACGATCTGTGATCCAAACGATCTGGTTTGTTTCACAGTAAACCGTTTCCTGCTGATATATATATATATATATATATATATATATATATATGACAATTAACAAATGATAAATGAAAAATGAGATAAATATTTTGTTTAAATATTTTCAATACAAATTAAATTAACTAGATAAAATATTAATTATTGAAAAATGGGTTTTTAATAAAATTTCCTATCATAAAGAAACATTTGAGGTGTGTGTGTGCGTTTTGTAAGCCGAGTGTGCTTAGCCAATTAAAAAGTGTTTTGGAAAATATTTTACTTTGTCTTGAGATTATTAGCCAAAATTCGTGAACTAAAGTCATATAAAAACGCTAAGAAAATTAATGTTCTAAGCATAATAAATACATTTTACTCTTTTAGCAACTGTTGCTTACAAGAATGTTGATTTCTGTTTTGCTGTACGTGTTTAAATTTAGCAATTTTATTATGTTAAAGGAACAAATGAGGCACAGTTAAATATTGGTTTATACATAACAATATTATTAGAACAACTTTAATTAATTTCGCATTCGTAAAAATGGAAATCGATAAACAGAAAAGCATAAATCGAAAGATAACAGGGAAGCATATTTTCTTAAATAAAAACAGCCTTTATAGCTCTGAATTTAGTGACAAAATTGTCAAATCGTGTGGCGAGTACGTGTGTGCGAGCGTACGGGTCTGCGTTCGTGCGTGCGTAGGTCAAGCAAAGCAAGAATTAGAACGAGAATGTACAACCAGTTGGGATGAGCGTGTTGGCGTTATCAAAGAGTGGTTGCGGTGTGCTAGTCAGGCATAGCTGAAAGTAGAACGAGAATGTACAACCAATTGGGAGGGTATTGTTGGTGGTATCAAAGAGTTGTTCCGGTGTACTGGTCCGGCAATGCAAGAGCTAGAACGAGAATATACAACCAGTTGGGAGGGTATTGTTGGTGGTATCAGAGTCGTTCCGGTGTGCTGGTCCACCAAAGCAAGAGCTAGAACGAGAATGTACAACCAGTTGGGAGGGTATTGTTGGTGGTATCAGAGTCGTTCCGGTGTGCTGGTCTACCAAAGCAAGAGCTAGAACGAGAATGTACAACCAGTTGGGAGGGTATTGTTGGTGGTATCATTGTCGTTCCGGTGTGCTGGTCCACCAAAGCAAGAGCTAGAACGAGAATGTACAACCAGTTGGGAGGGTATTGTTGGTGGTATCAGAGTCGTTCCGGTGTGCTGATCCACCAAAGCAAGAGCTAGAACGAGAATGTACAACCAGTTGGGAGGGTATTGTTGGTGGTATCAGAGTCGTTCCGGTGTGCTGGTCCACCAAAGCAAGAGCTAGAACGAGAATGTACAACCAGTTGGGAGGGTATTGTTGGTGGTATCATTGTCGTTCCGGTGTGCTGGTCCACCAAAGCAAGAGCTAGAACGAGAATGTACAACCAGTTGGGAGGGTATTGTTGGTGGTATCAGAGTCGTTCCGGTGTGCTGGTCCACCAAAGCAAGAGCTAGAACGAGAATGTACAACCAGTTGGGAGGGTATTGTTGGTGGTATCAGAGTCGTTCCGGTGTGCTGGTCCACCAAAACAAGAGCTAGAACGAGAATGTACAACCAGTTGGGAGGGTATTGTTGGTGGTATCAGAGTCGTTCCGGTGTGCTGGTCTACCAAAGCAAGAGCTAGAACGAGAATGTACAACCAGTTGGGAGGGTATTGTTGGTGGTATCATTGTCGTTCCGGTGTGCTGGTCCACCAAAGCAAGAGCTAGAACGAGAATATACAACCAGTTGGGAGGGTATTGTTGGTGGTATCAAAGAGTTGTTCCGGTGTACTGGTCCGGCAATGCAAGAGCTAGAACGAGAATATACAACCAGTTGGGAGGGTATTGTTGGTGGTATCAGAGTCGTTCCGGTGTGCTGGTCCACCAAAGCAAGAGCTAGAACGAGAATGTACAACCAGTTGGGAGGGTATTGTTGGTGGTATCAGAGTCGTTCCGGTGTGCTGGTCTACCAAAGCAAGAGCTAGAACGAGAATGTACAACCAGTTGGGAGGGTATTGTTGGTGGTATCATTGTCGTTCCGGTGTGCTGGTCCACCAAAGCAAGAGCTAGAACGAGAATGTACAACCAGTTGGGAGGGTATTGTTGGTGGTATCAGAGTCGTTCCGGTGTGCTGGTCCACCAAAGCAAGAGCTAGAACGAGAATGTACAACCAGTTGGGAGGGTATTGTTGGTGGTATCAGAGTCGTTCCGGTGTGCTGGTCCACCAAAGCAAGAGCTAGAACGAGAATGTACAACCAGTTGGGAGGGTATTGTTGGTGGTATCAGAGTCGTTCCGGTGTGCTGGTCTACCAAAGCAAGAGCTAGAACGAGAATGTACAACCAGTTGGGAGGGTATTGTTGGTGGTATCATTGTCGTTCCGGTGTGCTGGTCCACCAAAGCAAGAGCTAGAACGAGAATGTACAACCAGTTGGGAGGGTATTGTTGGTGGTATCAGAGTCGTTCCGGTGTGCTGGTCCACCAAAGCAAGAGCTAGAACGAGAATGTACAACCAGTTGGGAGGGTATTGTTGGTGGTATCAGAGTCGTTCCGGTGAACTGGTCCGGCAATGTAAGAGCTAGAACGAGAATGTACAACCAGTTGGGATGAGAGTGTTGGTGTTATCAAAATGATGGTTCCAGTGCACTGGAAAAACCAGTGATGTTCAGATGTGTCTAATCAGTAGTAGCTGTGTAGTAGAAGACTATGGATATGTATAGATTGCAAATAACACTTTATTCCTTTACAAACAGTAACGTTAGCCAAATAACAGGTATTATTATAAAGAGATATTTGGTTATAAAAACATGTTAATCGCTAATGCTGGCTTTTCAGAATCTACGGTTTAAGTTTCCTCATAGTAAGTCAATTTTGGTCTTTTCACTTTAAATAAATTAATACGAAACTGTCTAAGTGAAAATATTTGTATCCTAATTTAAATCCTTTCTTAACTTTTTTTGTTGTTTTAACATTTTTTTATAAACCATGGGTTACCCAAATAATTTAAATTTATTTAGCAGCATAGATAATTTTTAAAATTTCAACTTTGTATTAGTTATTTATTTTTAATAATATGTAAAAAAGAACATCAATAATCAACAATAAACTAAAAAGGAATCTATTTGAAATCTGTTATGAAATAAAATCTTTCGAGTATCTTAGTCTATTGTCGATTATTAAGCAAAATAAAATCTAAGGTTGAAAAGTAATAAAATAAAATCAATCTCGTATGACAAAGTTAGCAAGTAACTAAACTATACATAGAATCATCAATTTTCATTGAAGGAAATATCATAAGAAGATGGGACGTTTATTCTTGGAGATCTGTCAACTGTGATACCATCTTTCACCAATTCAGTATCGTAAAGATCAACAACTGACCAATAAACTATTATAAAATTTCCTAGCCTAGGTGTTGTTATACGCTGTTAACGGTGGCCTTGAGTAACTGACTACTTGTTTGTTACAATCACATAGCCCATAAATTTTAACCTCATATTTACTCATTATTCTCAATTTATCTGTATACTGTAATTAGCGCATTTAAAGGCATTATTAAAATGTTTTCTCTTGAATATGCATCCGAATACTCTTGAATACTCTTGAATACTAACGACTCTATCTGTGGAGTGTGCAAGCAAGAAGAGGAAACATTAGAGCACATACTTTTGAAGTGTCCTGTAACAGCAGCAACAAGGAGTCCCTTGATAAAGCAACTAGGACGGGAATGTACCCTGGACAGAATCTTGAAAGAAAGTTGTTTCTGGCCATTGGCAGAGTGTGTGTATAGGAGACATCGAGCCATCGAGGCCAACCTTGGAAGCTCGTAATAAGAAGTAAGAAGTAAGTAATATGCATCCACACTTTTAAGTACCTTATATATTTTTACCCCGCAAATAAATATGTACGTTTAAAAATCGCTTGCAATTCAACATAAATAATATGCTTGTAACGGCGTTAGATATGCAATATAAAAACAAATAATTACCTATATGTGTTACACGCTTCTGCTGTTTGCGGCGCTACAAGATATCTTGCTTTATGGAAATGTTGCACGACCTAATTACAGGCAGCATCTTGTAAATCAACAACTAGTGTTGGTAATGGATATGTTTCGATGCGATTGACGCATGCGTAGCTGCCGTCATAATGTTGGAGAAATCCATTTATCATCATGGGAATATTGTTGTTACCAACTTGCTCAAGACATTTGTATCCTATTGCAGTGCTACAAGCTAATAATAAAATGTGATAAAACCTGGTGCATTCAACGACGGCTTTATCTATCTTTACTCAACTCTGCTAGTTTTCTCTCCGGTCGCACCATCTGGACCGAACTAATCAGACGGAGTATTGAGGTACTGTAACCTGGCCGTTTGGAAGACTCTACTGGTTCCGATTATTTCTGGACGAAGAATCGAACTGCTGTCACTGGTGGAGTTTGTCTCGTCACTGGTAGCTGGCCGGTGACCAGTCAATACCTTATAGTAAGGTCGAAAGACTCTTACATACTGGTAGCGCGGGTGGTGGCACCAAGCCCCCAGTCTGACCCTAAGCTTGACGCTAGTCCTCGGACGGGAGTTACGACTTTGAAGTTGATTTCGGGGGGGGGGGGTAGTGGTTTCGTTAACTGGACTCTAGAACCCCTTACAAGGTCTAAAAAAGCTTAAGGCGAGGAGGTTGATTGGTGAGTCAGGTACTCCTCGTCAATATTCCTCTTATTTTCCGTTTCAAACCTCCGTTACTTTGCTTTACTTAACTTTACTAGTTCTGTCTCTTTCCAAGAAAGCTTCCAAGGTCTATTAGAGGGAGGGTTATGCCCCCTAGGACCAAGTCCCCAGTCTGGGGGTCCAGCCCTTAGGTAAAGCCATCCGTGAGTGGATAATGGTCCGATTGCACTACCTGGATCGAACTAATCAGACGGGGTATATTGGGGTACGGAGACCGACCGTTCGGAAGGTTCTAAACGTATGAGTAGTTCTGTCACTGGCTGGAGTTCGTCTCGTCCCAGTGACGGACCGGTGACCAGTCTAGGCCTTACAGGAAGGTAGGAAAACTCTTACATACTGGTATCACAAGTTGTTATACCAAGCCCCCCGCCTTGGGTGACTCAGTCACCGGGACGGGGGTCACGAAGTTTGAGGTTGGATTCGTAGGACAGAAGTAAGGTAGTAAAAAAGATCGTCCCCCATTATTCTGTGGTGTGTAGCCGGTTGAGAGTCGAAATGAACCAGAACAATCGGTTTCTTTTAGTTGCATAGACACATAAATATCATGCCGTCTCTTTCCATGAAAGTAGGGTTTTAGCTCTAGCCCCTTATGCACTTCATTCGTATGCGCATGTCTGCCTATCTATGATGAGAGCAGAGAGTGTTTCCGAACGGCCGAGACCTGGGTGAAAACCGCTAAAAATGTAACAATCCATTGAATATATATTTTTGCAATACACTTGTGTAAAAGAAACATTTATTTCTTACTGTGAGAGAACGGCGTTTTGAAATATATGTAAAATTTTCAAACTCGTACCGTAGCTGACACTGGTTTTATTTGAAATTAACAGTATGTAAATGAAAAAGGTAGGGAAAACCTTTGCAGCAGAACTGAGGGATTTGGTGATGTATATTAAAATACTTAATTGGAACATTTTTAGATTGCTTCTAACCTTCGATAATTTCATGTAAGAAGCTGTTTGAGACGGGTTTTGTTATATCTAAACGCCACACAAATACAAGTGATTCTATCTATTTTCCTAAAGAAAGTTCTTTTCCATCTTTCTAAGAAAAACGTTATTTAGTATGAAGGCTATTGTTTTTTAAACTCTCTCTCTCTCTCTCTCTCTCTCTCTCTCTCTCTCTCTCTTCGGGTATGTGTGGGTGCGTGCACGAAAATTTTCTTGTTGCATATTATTTCTATAAACTGCATATTAAAAAACCAAATTACGGTAAAAAGCTAATACCTAATTAGGTATATTAATTCCCTAATTAATGCCTAGTTCTGATTAACAACAGTTTATTAAACCCACTAGCTCTTACCATGTCACTCTAGTATTTATAAAAAAATAATAACTTTCATCGATACGTTAGGGAATGCATGACTCACAAAATGCTAAGGGATGCCCTAATGTTCTATATGTTTCTTTATAAAAAAATCACCATCTTGTAATAAATTACAATATAGTTACAAGTTATCCGGTTAGGACAGATTTTATTGAAAAAGAAAAGTAAAATATAGTTGTTAGCCTATACTAGCCAGGCAAGTCAAGTACATGGAGGCAGTTTTACTTTATTCAGTGTTTAGCTGGCATTAGTAGGATAAAAATTATTGCTTTTTAAACCAAACATATCCTAAAATGATACATTGTGACTATTATTTAGTTTATTTGTATTGCAACGTAGCTTTATACATGCCTTCTGCCTTTAAACAAATCTTGATTTTATAAAAGTTTGTTGTTTAGTGTAAAATAAGGTTAAAATTATTAAATTTTGGGCATCAGAAACAGGTTTAGAAAAAATTTATTTTTGTGTTTTTGAAGTAGCGATAATTATGAAACATTCTTAGTTAAATTTTACAAGAATACAAGACATGAACATATTGTTTAAAATATCCACTACCCGTGCATAGAGAACCCATGATAACGGAGTTTATTATAATTAATGACCCCTTAAATATGAGTTGAAGGGTAGTTGAATCGAAACAGATTCAAACAATAGGCCTACAAGTTTACCAAATTGGAAGGTTTCGTATGTTTCATAAACTAGAATTGTGTCAACCAACGACTCAAATGTAGGCGTTTCTTGTAGAACCTGTATTAGCCTAAACATTTTGTTACTAAACTATATAAGTTTAAACTTTAATAAAGCTTAAACATACAGTTTAACATAATAAAACAAAGTTTTAAATAAGCATAGTGGTTTAACACGATATTCTTTTAAAGTTTTTTTTTAATTTTTCTGTGCTCAACATTGTTTTACAAATTTAAACAATTAATACTTTTCTAAATTGAAAAAAACAAGGTAAATGATTAAAATAATTTAGGCTTTAACGAAAATTTCAATTTGTTTGTTGTATTTCAATTACTCTAAAACTTGCATTTGTTTTGCAATCATAAATACTACACTGACGTAAATAAAAAAATCGGTTCATCCCAAACATTTGTGGAAGTCTACAAAAATCAATATTGTCTTGGAAAGAACTACGTAACGGTATCAGTAATTAATAATTATACTTCTTATTATGTTGTAAACAGTAAAGTACTGTTTGTTTTTTTTTAATTTTTGGTGTACTTAAAATACCATTAACTTCAAAATTAGTTTAAAAATTTGGACAAGTTGTGAAATTTTAACTAAATATTACCCTTGTAGTGTTTGTATGCAATAGAAAAATCACTTGTTTTTGTTATAATTGTTCCTATTAAGACCTCTTAAAATTCACTCTTACCATAAAATGTCCCACTTACCTGTGATTTAATGACGAAAGCACAATTTTTTTAACTAGTATAAAAATTTTAACTAAATATTACCCTTGTAGTGTTTGTATGCAATAGAAAAATCACTTGTCTTCGTTATAATTGTTCCTATTAAGACCTCTTAAAATTCACTCTTACCATAAAATGTCCCACTTACCTGTGATTTAATGACGAAAGCACAATTTTTTTTAACTAGTATAAAAATTAATATCACTATATATAAATGTGACAAGGTTAAAATATAAACCAATATTTACAATAATTCCCCCTCAGAAGGAGCTAATCACCAACTTGATATTAGTAAACCACTTCTTTCCCACATAAACCACCAAGTCTGACCGCCACCAGTGGTGATACTGAACGCTTCAGCTTGCTAGAGCACGGTATTTGCAAGAGGTTAAAGAGGGGGAGCGGTCAAATGCATGGAAGGGGAACAGTACTGCCAAACAAATTAAATATCCGTCTACAGCAAAATAGTTATAATTATTAAAATAATAATTATTAGAAATAATGTTTTGGGGTTTTTTACAAGCCTAAAAACCAAAGTGCTGGAAAACCTTGTCGAAAACTTTGTCGAACACCAGAACGAGGATTCTTTAATCTCTTAGGATTCTTAGGACAGCTCTTTTCCTAAGACATTCTATAAGTAAAAAATTTATTGTAATGATCTATAGTAAAAACTTTAGTAAAGACGGGCCTAAATTAAAAATATTCTTGAATATTCTGATTCACATCGAGTGTTTGCAATTCAATCTTGGTAATCTTCTTTACCAAATACCTGAAATAAATATAATTTCATTGAGTGCACTTACTAACGTGAACTTTCCCTGAAGACGTTAGTTTAAAGATTTTACGTTTAAAATAAGTGATTTTTGTGTGCGTAAGTGAATATAGCAAAGCAGCAACAACAACAACAAAAATGTAAATGGTTAATGACTTGAAATTTACAAAAAATGTATTTTTTATGAACGAATTTTCATAAAGTACGATCTTTATCGCAAAGGAATGACATTACTAAACTAATGGTTACAAGTAAAATATTATTGAGTGTGAAATATTTGTCTTCTACATTTTTGCTTCAGAACGTGCTTTTGGCTATGGAGTGATTTATAGCGAGAAGTGGAGAAAACTTTGCCGTTAGATATTATTTGAAGTATTTAACTTTCCAAATTGTCTTTACTAAGACTTTATTTGTACGAATTAGGTCGAGAAATTTCAATGAAACATTTTGTACAGTGTTTCACCATTATTAAGAATGTATATTGTGTACGTCTCCTTCCTTTGTTCAATTCTTATTTTCAAATGATAGTCTACAAATTTTGAAAATTAATTTTATTTTTTTAACTAATTCTTTTCGCTACCCAGTATTGCCATATAAATTATTTACATTAGCAGTTTACCTTTAAATTAAAAAATATCTTGGTTGAAATTTCACAGGTATGGTAATACTAATATCTAAAAAAAGGGGTTTCCCACGATGTGTCTAAGTTTTCTATAAAACAATATTATAAACGTTTATATGTTATCTCAAATTTAAATCTAATATCTTTGTTTCAACAATTTACCTGCTTGAATTTACTATTAGTAATGTAGGGATACTTATTTGGCGGATTAGGTAAAACATTGTAATCAATTTATTGTCAAACACATTAATGTGAATATATATTCTTACGTTTGTGAAGCAAACGTTGAGACAAATTAATTATAACCAATCTATAAGGACAATTTTTAAATATTTTAGAACTTTTTCAGCCCTCAGATCGACTCAGTTTGTGAATATAAGTACCTTGTGGAAATGACAGAGCCCAGAAAAATAATGGGAAATTAAATAATAGCTGGTCTCATTAAGTGCCTTAATTACTGTTTGGCACAAGTAAGGCAGCTCTCTCCCTTCTAGGAGAGTAATGCGTCTCTCCTAGAACATGTGAGTGTTAAAAAAAAGAAGCTTTGTTATTATTATACAACATTTTAAAGCTTAAACGTAAAGCTTACCATGAATTGAGACTAGAATGAAGTGTAAAGAATTATATTAGATGGGACCTTTCCATGTATTGTTGATCCCTTTACCATTACACGCGTACAGATAAATGTGATTTATTGTAGGGGAATGAAAAATTAGTGACTTTCTGCTTTTCCACTTACTTGTTCCATTTTTTAAAATGAAAAATGTTCTAGGCCCGTATAGCATTAAACGGGATGGGAAAAAACGTCTAGTTCGTGTTATAAAAACATCCTCCAGATTTTTGAACACGAACAAACTGTCTGGAATATTTCTGAAAGCATATATGGTGCTTATAACAGAGTAGTTTAAACCTAACAGTTTTTCTTTGTCAGTTACAGGTTATTTGTAGGTTATGTACATGGGTATTTGTAGGTTGATCTTTTTAAAAATCAACATGCCATAAATTCAGAAACATCTTACAGCCTACTTCATTAAATTAATTAATAGCTAATGATTTATTACACCTAAAACCTGTTTTTGTTACTTGTAGATTATGTTGCTTCCGTAGTGTACATTACTAAGCAAAATTTTATTATTAATTATGTTATTGTTTGTAAATTACTAAAAATATTATTTGAATAAACTCTGCAGTAATTAATTCAATATATTACATGTTGGACAATATATTTGTAATAAATGGTTATCTCTTTAGACATATCTGACTCTTTTTAAAAACAAATTTAACTTGAATTTATTAAATAAACGTTTTACCTATATAAACCAATTTTGTAGAAACAAATGAGGAGTCATTAATGTATCCGATTTAATGGCTTCTAAATGCACAACAACTCCCTGGAATATAATTAATAATTACATTAAACATTACGAATATTAAAAAGTAACTATAAAATTATCAAATAAGGTGAGATAAATTATTTCTTAATTATTTAGAAACGTTAATTGTGTCCTTTATGACATTTTTCAAAACAAATGTTACACATTTAAATTCTTTTCGTATTAAATGTTAATTTAATTTTGTCATGTATTATATTATGCGTGAATTATAATAATAATTCATACCAAAACTGATATCAGTTCTCATGAATACGTTTCAGGAACAGTAACAATTAACACTTATTAATAATATATTACTTATTTTTCTCGTAGCTTTATTTGTTTAACCAAGGAGTGACAAATTTCGAGAGCCGCCCACTAAAAACAGTAAAACTATTGCTATTAATTATACATAATTATATATCTGTATGTGATTTCTCTGTCAACTGTATGAGTGTAATGCGTGTCATGTCCTATTGTGTGGGTTTGTGAGTCCTTGTTTTCCTGCTCGCATGCGTGTGTGTGCGCGGTAAGGTTTACAGATTAAATCGGCATCCCCACTCCCTAATGAAATTTTTTTCAGTTCAAGGCAATTCCCCTTTCAATTTTTTCTCTCACAATAGATAATCCACCTTCATAGGACAAATTCTCTCACTCTCTTTCTCTCTCCTCTCCTTCTCTCTCCCTCCTCTCTCTGTTTAAAATATAGGAGATAATGTTATTAAATGTATGTATTAAGGTAAGTTTTGTTAGCTGTAGCAAGTAGGATAAACCTCACTAACTTGTAAAATTTATAAATTGAATTTTCGTACATTAAATAAGTAATAAGCAGGTTGTATTTATAAACGTAGTTATTATAGTATCCGAAAAAGAATCAACCATCATAAGTAAATAAATAATTAAATTCCTATAATAAAATTCCTTAAATTGCCTAAGAGATAGGCGGAGCCCAACTATGTTGTTCACATAACGTTTAGTAAGAAAGAAATAATTCAGGTTTTCCAAATTTGTTTGAAATTAGTATTCCAAAGATGAAGTAAATTTTTTAAAAAAACAATCAAATTAATCACCCATTTTTTATATTTGGCTCACCAAGTGGGAATAAATTATAATAATAACAATTACAAACACTATAATGAAATTATTGGAAAGAACCCAAATACCATAAAAAGATCAAAAATAACAAATAAAATAAGTTGCTTAAGATTAAACCTTTATGTACATTTCGATGACCATACCATCATCATCAGAGGGTCTTATTACAAAATTACAATCTAGCAAACAAGGAGTTACAAACTACAGAGATCGAACTTCTTGTTTGCTAGATTGTAATTTTGTAATAAGACCCTCTGATGATGATGGCATGGTCATCGAAATGTACATAAGGGTATCTTAAGTAACTATTTTAATTGTTATTTTTGATTATTTTTGTGGTAATGGGGTTCTTTCTAATATTTTCATAGTAATATATTGTACCACTGTGCTCTTGATATTGTATATGTAAATTACAAACCCGATTTTTAGTAATATAGACCCAGATAGTTGCTAAAACAGAAAAAATGTAGTCATTCCTAAATCTTTATGTCTTCGCATTCCCTCAGATAGAATTCTCCTAAGATACGTGTTGCATACGTTTACGTATACCGAGTGTCGCAGTTTTATATTGCCCTATGGGAATACCAAAGTACAACCTTAGTGAGGTAATGTTCTACATTAATACCACGCAATCAATGCTCACTTTGTTCAAATTGACAATGGTTTCGTTTTAGTAAAGTCTAATCTATGTTGACTGTTTGAAAATATAATTTATTACCACTAAATCTCCAAAACACAATATGTATGTCTAGTTAGTGTTTGCCAGTCTTTTAGTTTCTAAAGGTTTCTTGTTAAGTTTTATGAGAAGTTTGAAAAGACTGTCAAGTTTACTACAGCTCTATAAAACCGAACCTGTGTTGAACAATTTATGAGTGGAGAATGGAAGACCCAGATGGGTCCCAAATCAGACAAAGCTTTCGTTAAGACCTTGAGATTAGTTGAAGATTATAATGAATAAATACTTGCTTTACAAAATATTAAAAGTTTAATTTCTTAAATTCCAAACGTTAATATTTTGTAATTAATTAGGGTTTATAAGATCCCTCAATGTTAAAATTTTGGGACATAAAATATTGTACTTGCACCCTGCACATACGATTTTCAATAACCAATAGCAGTATTGGAAGGGTCAGGAGAATTTTTTCTAAATCAAAGTGTAAGAAAATTAAGAAAACAAGATGGGTAGGGCTGGCTACGTTACATAAGCCAGCTGATCGAGATATAGTAATATACCCTTCAACCATTATTATGCTAAGTACTGATAACCTCATTTTGACAGACTGTTAACCTGGAAATTGACACAGAAAAGTCTGGCATTTGTCCCGGGGGACAAATCAGAATCTTTATGTATGTTTTCAAGTACTCAACCTAAAAGCTGCCCACTCATCATTAAAATAAATTTTCGGCAAAATGTAGTCAAATTTTTATTATAGTCAATACTAATATTATGCCAAAATTTTACATAAAAATATGTGGTGCTACTTATATTCGAGATACATAAATAAGATATGTGTTATGGGTAAAAATTCTAAAATTAATTTGAAAACAATTTATTGAAATAAAATAAAATATTGCGTACCTGATTAAAAGTAAAATAGAGTAAATAGACTTATTGATCTCTTTTCACTCATTACTTATGCTAATATTTCCACTGTCAGATGAACGCTGCTACATCAAATCATATTTGGTCCTGTCTATCATATTTGAAGTGAGCTTTAATTTAAAGCTTTTGATGACTATTTTTGACTAAATGAGTTTCCATCCAGCCACAATCATTAACTGATTAGATACAATGAAGGTTCAGTCAATTGTCCAGTCGGTGTTATTTCAATAGATCTGCTTCTCCAGGCCTTATATAAATGACTGAATGTAAATGGCGATAAATACCTGATTTAAGTGGCAGATTGATCAAACCATCACTGAGCTGTAATATTCCTGACATTCCCCATGGTATAACAACCATGTCACGATTTGTTTTACAATTGATACTATTATAGTCAATTGTCAACATTAAAAAAATAGTTCAGCTCCTTTTCGACAGATTTATAGTGTTAGTATTAGAAGTTACCCTATTTTTGTTTCAAAACTTTAAAAAATTGTTTTCGAAAAAATCTAAATTTTACGATATAAAAAAAAATCTATTAGGCCTACAATCTTTTTGTAATAGACCTTTGTAATCTTTTCACGATACATGATTGATGAAGGTCTGTGTTCTGATAAATATGATATTTAAAACCGTGACCTTCACTGCCTATTTTTTTCATGAAGGGGACAAACTTTTATAAAGGTCCTGCGTTTAGTTTTATAAGCACTGAGAGTGCTGTAGTAATTCATAATTATAAATATTTTATAGTAAAATGATTATATATTTTGATAAATATTTAATTTTTAAAACTAGATTCATCATAATGCTTGAGGATTTTGTTAATAAATGCAGATGGCTGGATTAAATGCCAAAAGAATACTGGGTAAATAAAAATACAACACAGTTAGAAATTGTGTGTTTTAAAGAGAAACATGGAACTGAAGCTCTGTAAAAGCTACTCACAACGACTACGTTGTAACAGCTATCTTATCCCACCGGAAGTGATGTTCATGGCACAATCCTGCATTTACCGTCAGACCAGGACAAATGAACAACATCCGGTCGCCGTCAAATGAGGCGAAATTGAAACCGTATAGATCGATTTCGAGTTACTGAAAGTTGGAGATTTGAGGGTTTTTTAGCTGGATTTCGATTTCACTGTTGGCAAACCGTTTCCCAAGTCCGAACCTAAGTGATTCGTAAATTTTGCTTAATAGGTGAATTTGAAACAACGACCAGCAACTGAATAATTCGTCACGTCCGGAATTGAGAGGGCAATGAATTACTGAAAAACTGTAGTCGCGTGACTGCAAGACAGTCATTTTGAAAAACCTTGACGTCCAGTTAAACTTCAAACTGAAATTTACAGTTACAGTTTCTACAATGTTTGGTCGGTTTCAGTATTGAGTTATATTTGCCCCCACAACCTTTATATCAAAGTTTATGTTAAAATTTAAAACATCTGTGATACGGTGTTTATTGACTTACTAATCGATAACACATTACTAAGATCAAACTATTTTCAGAAGGATAGTTACCAAATAAATTAATTTTGGACGAAATCAATGTTGAAAAACTCCTAAAGGGATTTATAGAAACCTAAACTTTTATTAAGGTTCTGAATTAACTGTTAAGATTTAAGTCTATATTTTTTAAGACACCTAATTTCTCCTAATTTTTACAAGTAATTTTTATTCGAATGAAATGAATAATGTAATTACTTGAACGCTTGAAAAATTAATTACAAATCTGCATTAATATTATATTTGGATAATTCACAGTTTTACAATATTTTTTCTACAAATTGTCTTAATCTCTATAAAATTGCTATTTTATACCACATTTTGTGAGGTAGTGTATGATGGAAATAGTAAATAGGCTGCCATCGACTCCTCCCTACGTAGGAAATAGATCACTTCTGTAACTAGTACAAGTTCAATAATTAAAAAGTACTTAACTAAGTGAATACGTAATGGCTTACTTGCTGACGCGTTTAAAAAAATTCGTTTCTTTTACGAAGCTAACCCTCTACTAAAGAAGGTTAGTTTTACCCTGTAGAGGGTTAGCTTCGTAAAGGAACGAATGTTTTGAAACGCGTCAGCAAGTAAGCCATTACGTATTCACATAGCTAAGTACTTTTTAATTATAGTTTAATCAGTGAATTCAATATGATTACATCAAGCAACTTTAGTACATGTACATTATTACAAATAGTAGTTAACCGTTTAGAATGAACAGTTAACTATTAACGCCTGTTCTTTGTCAGCTTTGTTCGTGTATCGTGGAGGGAAAATGTTGAGAACCGTTTTATTTAGGACTTACAATCGAATTTACAATGAATTTGGTTTACTTACATTAAATTTACAATTATATCTCAATATTTCCTAGGCTTATGAGGAGAAAATAACCCTTATGATTGGCCTTCAAATGAATTAAACACACAGATGCATATAACAAGAAAAACGTAAGGTTAGTCAACTAACTCAAGTCTGCTAAACCGATGCCAGGTACTGGTTCCAGGGCTGAGCCTCTAAGAGAAAGATTTATACAATACAATTTTGCGTTTATTAAATTGCCGTTACTGTAATCCTCTATTACTGTTTTTCCTAGTATTTACTAACTAACGAATCTCTGTTTACTTATATTAATTTTAATTACCCTTGATTCTTTTATTATTTTTAATAATTTTATTACTTCCATTATTTTATTACTTTCAATAGTTTTACCAATTTTATTGGGCATACTGGTATGTAGATAGGTAGGTAGATTGATTGGTAATTAGTTTACCCACTAATCTACCTACTTATCTCCCTACCAATCTGCCTTACCATCTACCAGTTAACTTCAGCTACTAGATTACACTTCACCACATATTAATATGCTTGTCTCTCAGTTGCACTCCCTTTAGTCTGTGAGGGTGGCCGTTTCGTGAGATGTGTCCCATTCTCAACTTAGACCTTAAAGGGGTGTCAAGTCCATACTATTTGTGTTTCAACCTCCTATTAATATTAATGATGAGATTTCGAATGTAAATTGTGTATCCATCCTCAGTTATTCGATCGTATTTGGTTTTTAATTTTCAAAAAATTAAACTAAAACTTCACTTGAATTATTTAAATTTAATATATTGCTCACTTAAAACTTAATATGAATTTTTATAACAACAAAACTAAAAATAAAATTTGCATTATTTTTAAATCCTCAACTTTAGTAAACAAGTGGTGTATCAGTGGATAATCAGTTTAATACATGTGTAGTTTTTGTGACTGAGGATCAAAAACCTCAAGAACCTCTTAAGAACCAAGAATATAATGACATCTAAACAAAAAAAGACATTCAGGGAATTAAATCAATAAAATATATACCACGTTTAGTTTATTATGAATCGCCTTTTATTATTTTAAACTATCCTATATGAAATTCTTTTAAATAATAATGTTTTTTTCACTTCTTAGTTGCAGTATTTTAAAAATTTTAATAGGAACTCGGAATTATATTTATGTAACGAACTATACATCTAAACATAGCTACAAAAACAAAAACCGCACCTATTTTATATCTAACTGTAGCCTAACTCCCGATATTATATAGTTTTACTACAATATGGGATATATGTGGTTTATTTAATGGAATTGTTAATTTCTTAAAGTTCTTTTGAAAAATAAATGTGTTTATTTTAATACGCTGCGTGATTTAGACTTTTGTGAAGGTTTTCCGAGATAATGTTTTTGACATGTACTACGACATATTGATAGAATATCTGTAATTTTTCTACGAGACAGTTGAAAATATATTGCGTAAGATGTCCTTGAACACATGGAAATAAAATCATGGCCACATCAACCGCATTATGCGTTAAGGAATCAATTTGCGCCAACGCCTGATTTAATAGGGTAGTTTATCTTCGTTACAACGTTAGGGGAGGGTAAATAATAAAGCTGTGAGAAGTGCTGATGTAACCAGGTTAGACAATCAATATGATCTTCTCCGTTGCTGTCTCGGCTTAACGGTTTTAAAATAGGAACTTGTCACTTAAAATCTAAAATAAAACCACTCTGTAATAAGCAAAACGTACCGTCAAGTAATTCTTACATCATTATTGCAAAGCACTAAAAAAATTTAATACAAATTTTTTACTAAAACAGTTTTTAATTGGACATGAAAATTTAGACATTGAAAAACTAGTTCGACAAATGGGTTAAAAAAACTATAATTATGAAATAAAAAATATTTCTTTAAAGCTATGTATACAAATTCCACCTTTTTGTTTTTTTTAAAGCTACTACAGTTTTGTAAACATATTTATCGATTTTACTGTAAGTTAAAACTTGTTCCTCAAGTGCAGCCAGATGATGTATTCAAAAATATAGCTACACACAGATATCGGGTTTATTTATTTATAAATGTATTTTAATTAATAATAAAAAAAAGGTTAAATTTACAATATTACAATTTTGATAACCCTTCAAGCCTGTATTTACGTTAGTTGTAACTAAATATAATACGTAGTCATTTCACGCGCACACGCTCGCACACACGATCTTGCGCAGGGGTTTTAGAACAATAGTATGAAGCTTTCTTCTGCCCCTCTGTGTTCTTATAAAAGTAGAATCTGAATGTAGCGTACATTTTATAGAACAGAATCAAAAATGAAATCTAAATAAAATTAATATCTAAGAGGAAAACTGTTGAACCGGTTGAACTGGGAATGAGCTAAAAACATTAGACAAAATAAAATTATGGAAGAAATTATTAACAACAACGGATTGAAATGGACTAAAATATATTGGGAAACTCCAAAGAAGGACCTCAGTTATACTGTGACATAAACCAAACCTTGAACATCTTTCCTGAAAAATGTCATTTAAAACAGTAGCAACAGACAATTAGAAGATAATGAAGTGAAATTGAAGATCATTGAAGTATGTTCAAAGCGTTCTTATTGAACACCCCACTTAGATGAATATAAACAGTCTTATAAATGCCCTTCTGTACATAAAGTTGCTTCATATTCTGAGAAATATGAACAAACACTATCTGTATGCATGGGTGTGTGGTTGCGAGATATACTACGAGAGGCGGAAAGATTTCCTGTGTGAAGGACTAAAATAGTTTTAATCATTTTATGTTTTTATTTGTATTAATCAAACATAACCGGAAACAAACAGAAAATTTTTTTATTAATTTTTAATTATTATACAGAATACTTAATATTAATGTTTTTTGAAAGTAGCTGTAGCTGGAGGTTACTATTCATCAGTCTAAAGTCCGGATTATGACATTTAATTATATCCATCAATAAATAAACAAATAATTCGTGATTTAAATAAATTTTATATTTGAAAGAAATAAAAAAACTTACAATGAAATATTTACTTACACCTTTCTATAAATAAAACCATTTTTATATTACTCAAATTAGCTATAAATATTTTCGCATCTTTTCAGTCCAGGCTAATAAAACTGAATCTTTATCTTGCCTTCATCTAGTCTATGGTTGCTTTTAATATGTTATACTTTTCGTGTTTAATTTTTAAATAAATTCATTCATAGATAAAGTTCCGACACTATGCAACAGAGTGCTTTGAAATAGTAGGGTTATTTAGTGAGAATGCAGGAGCAACTTTGAGTCCAAAGACGTCTTTTTAACTGTAAGACCGACGAGGCAGAAGTGCAAGACCTACAAACTCATAGAATAATTTGTTTGGGAGAGATGAAGGGGACTAGGAGGTCTGAACGGGAATAAAGTAAATCACAAACTTGGAGACGGGGAGTAGACAGTCTGTGTAACTTAGTGTGATTAAGATAAATTAATAGCATTATGTTTTACTGCATAGGCCTATATGTATGTATGTTTAAATATGTTTACTCTAAATTTCTGAATTTTACCATACCTTACAGTTAATGGTAATAAATGCTTGGTTTTTGCCTTGCATTACATAAAGAAGCAAAACGTTTATCCCTCAAATAAATAATTTTAGTAGCTTTACAACGGATAAAACAAGCTACTATGTGTTAAATGTGTAACAACCACATCAAACTTAGAATAGGAAGTCCTGTGGGATGTCACAAGTGAAATTAAAGTTATTACTTACCGGTTTGAGGATTCTTTAGCAATGTCTGGGATCTAGAAAAAAAAAATTATTTCGTTAAGTCTTATAGTGGTTTATTCAAAATCGACTAACATAAACAAAACCATACAAGTAAAGAAACTAAATTTAAAGCAAAACTGTTGTGAAATGTATTAAAATAATATTTTGTAGAGAATCGCAGTAATAAACGAATACTGCAACCCTCTAGAAATGTTTAATTTTATGCATAATTAGCATACATGTCATCTTCGGAGGCTATTGTATCGATATCTCTTTATGTATAGCTTCGAATAGGACTAAAATTTAGCTAAAACGTTCTCTTAATATTTTGTATGGTGCGCGTGCATGTCTGTGTATGTGCGTGCGAATGAGTATTATCATGATCCCCTCTGATTATTTTTAGCGAAACAACAGTTTCACTACTTGATTAACATCCTTCACGATTAATAGTCTCTTGATAATACTGACAATGGTGTTTGCGAAACGTTTAGAGCAATGAAAAAGTTATTCTACAATATAAAGATATTTATAGTAACCCTAAACAAGCGTGCGCATGCGCCATAGCAGTTATACTATATTAATTAAATATTCAATACAATGTTTCGAAAAATGAATTTATATAAATATTTTACAATAATTAAAAACTATTAATTATACAAAACATTACTTTAATTTTATTGTTTTAAAATTAACAAAATTTTAATGACATAAAAAATGTAACGTAAGCACACGTAAAACTAGATTTAAATTGATAAAATATAACATCATCCTCACATCTGATAAGTCAAGGGCTTTTTAGATACTGTGTTGCTATTCCCAGTGACTTGTGCCCTGTAGTATTAGAAACAACTTATAATCGTTCCTTTTCATAGTTTCATTCAGTTATAGTATACAATTTCTTAAGATTCAATAACCTGGTAATTAGCCCAATTATATTTTAAAATTTTCCAAAAGCTAACGTGTCTAATATTCACACTGAACAACATTTAGTATCGCATACACATATTTTTTTAATTTCAATTTTCTTTTTTCTTCCTTGCAATGTTGTGAAATCAATTCGTTTGGATTGGCAACCTTTAGATATGTGAGAACATAATAAATTATATTGTTGAATAAAAAACTCAAGATTTTCTTATATAAACCTTTTCATAATATTCGTATGTCGAGAAAAAAAACTAAAGATTTTTTAATTGAAAATATGTGTGCAATATTTTTAGATTGTTTCAAAATCATGAAATCTATCTCAATGTGTGTGTACTCATAAAATAAAGAATCTTACGATTTCAATCTTCTTCAACAAAGCAAATATAGAGCAAAATGCGACTGAAAACCATCATAGCTGCAGAATGGCTGAGCAGCTGGATTAATTCCATTCATGTAATTTAATAAGTAGCCTATGTGTGGAATTGATTACACTTTTACCATGGAAATCTAATCCATTCCTAAAAGCGAGCACGTACAAGAATTATGAGTATTATGAAATATAGGTCTAACATTGTAACAAGGTTATATGGGGAGAGGCAGACAAAAGGCTACGAAGGGCGATACTTGATATACTTAATTAATGAAATGCGTTCAGGGTGGGTCATTTTAGGGGAACCCCAGTGTGTTCATAATTATTATTAATGTACCAACAAAATAAATACATTATATTTACGTGCGTAGCGCAATAACCATAAATTTGGTATAAAATGTATTAATTAATTATAGTTCTACAAACAAATAAATGAATATAAATTTTAAAAAAATAGGTAGCTAATACGAAACTAAAAAGTAAATATTTAATGTAAGGTTTTTAGAGGGTTTATATATACAGTATTCACTATTTCAAAAGCAGTATCAATGATGGGAAACATATCTCAGCACTGTAGACAAACCAAAATACAAAACGTTTATGAAACTAGTATTTTTTTAATGCTTTTGGAAATAGGGTAGTGTTTTGTGTTTATAAAACTCATTTGCGTGAGCGAGCGCGCGCGCGTGTGTGTGTCAGTGATTTCATAGGTTTTAAGAAATACTATAGGAGCTTAAGAAGAACGTCATATATATATATATATATATATATATATATATATATATATATATATATATATATAGAGAGAGAGAGAGAGAGAGAGAGAGAGAGAGAGAGAGATCAACTCGGCCGTTATCTCCTAGTAGGAGATTATATCTCTTGGTTTACTTAAAGCCAGTTGTTCTTTCTGACCATAAAATTTAAAACATCAAATAGCCGCGGAATAATACGCTACAAGTAAATAATGTCCTGGCTACAGCTTATCAAGGAAAGGTGAATGCAAAATAAATAGTCTTTGGGCTCTTATCAAAGTGAAATGTTTCCGAAGAAATGTAACTGCCTTCGGTTCTGCCGTTTGACCTGTCTAGATATTTGGAAGTTGTGCGAACAGGCTGCCATTTAATATTTCGGAGGTTACAAGCATTGAAATGTAAAATGTAAACTAGTTGAAGCACATTTTTCTTTTGATCTGAAATTCTTGATGTCACATAGATAGTCTGATAATCGTCTATTGAATGCAAGAAATCTGTTGCAAAACATACAAACACATGTAGATATACATATATATGTATATTGGTGCAGTATATAAATGCTATAAGTTTGCTCTAAGTTTTCTAGTCTTTTTGGCATTTACAAAATGTATTTATCCAAGACAAGGCTGAAATATGTACTTTTGTAGTTAATTTATAGCTTCAACAAAAAAATCCTACTGAGGAAAAGTGAATTTTGAACCAAAATTAACAACTTTTTAAAGTTTTTAGATTGTAGCTCAAAAGAAAAGAGAATATTTGGTTTTAGGGTTCCGTGTTGGTATAAATATGTTGCTCCAGTTCAAGAGCACAGGTTAGTTTTCAATAATCTCTTTACTAACAAAGATTTGCTTGTTCATTTGAGAGATGTTAGTTGTAGAGCTACTGGTACTTTAAGCTAGAACCATCTGTGAAAAAGTCCTTTGCAGGACTAAAAATATTTTTAATCACTTAAACAATAGTTTATGACTATCCGAACTTTAAATTTTGTAAATTTGTTAAAACTTACTGAGACAGAACGTTTTCGATCGCTAAGTGCCGATCTTCATCAGTGCCTCCATTTTTTAGAAGTTAAAGTTCAAATTTAGCAGCAATATCCACACAACTGTTGCTAAATAACTAATTACCAAATAACTAAGTAAGTGAAATGTAGGCGTCATTAGCTGAGCTAATACAATTATTTCTGAAATGAAACAACTAATCATTTCCAAATCAATATAAGCCATTCCAATGAATAAGCGATCCTCAGTATCCACTAACTATCCTTGAATTTATTGTCCCTAATTACACCGATAAGTAATTAGAAATCGATTACCAACGAAATATCGTATCGAATTGTTGTGCAAAGCTAACGAGGTCACCCAGAGGTTAAATTTGCAAATATCTCTTAATAGGCGTATTTGTTAAGGTAATCTTAATTAGAAATTTAAAACTCTGGATTGATATACATAACCTTACTAAAATATATAATAGATCACAGCCCCTTGAAACACAATCGAATAATCTGGTTTCCAATATTTTTCACTTTCAGATACAATTTCTATTTTGCATTGTATAGAAATTAGTTTCTATACCGTAGTATATTTAAACCTTAGTGTTCACATTGTTGTTTTTAAAACACTTTTTGTAATTATTCCATCACTAGATATTTGTAAGTCTTCATGTGCTAACCACAATAATCTAGCTACTCTCACAGTTTGTAGTACGTTACATTCTACTGCTTCGTATGATGCGGCTTTACAATATAAACATAGTTATTATTTTTTTTAATAGCATTTTTCTTTCCCCATTTCGTTATTTCCTAATATTAACACAGTCTTAGCATATTTTATAGTAGCTTGGTCTGTTAAAATCCAAACTATCGTATATTTTTGTTATTTTGATAATATTTTTCTGACTGAGTTTTGTAAAACATGGGTCATTGTGGGGGTCAGGTTTTAATTTGTTTTTGGGTTCTTTATTAGATTTCATTAAAGTTGTGTATTGCTTTTAGTTATTATCTTTTATTTGTTTTACGAGCTACGTTGTCTACAGAGGATTCTAGCTGATTTTATTTTTGTATTACAGAAGTTGATTTCTCAAAACATCGTGTATATCTGATACGTGTAAATTATGTTAAATTTTTGAACGAATATTCAATTTGTATATTCCATCATTTTCAAATATGATAACAATTTCAATACCTTTTTATTTCCTTGGGTATTTTTTACTAATTAACTAACTTCAAATTTATTAAGTTCGATTTAGTGAATATCAACAAATTATTTCAATCTTTCATTTTATCTACGGTAACACTTTTTGTTAAAACTGTTACCAACGTTTTTTAAGAAATATATTTCTGCATAGTATATAATGTCCAGTAACGACAAGAAAAATTTTTGTTTGGTAGAACCACTGAAATATATATATATATATATATATATATATATATATATATATATATATATATATATATATACCTGCATTAGGGATGTATTTAGGAGAAAGTAATATGGGTCAAAATATTCCTTTTCAACTCTATAAAAAATATACAAAGAGAGAAAATATCATATTAGAAATTTTATTCGGATTTTAAAAAATAAGGTCATTAGAATAAATAAACTTTAAAAATGTACAAACATTTATAAAATAAATTACAAATATGTCTAAAAAAAAAATATTATACCTTAAAGCAAAAGGAAAAATACAGGTTGTCTAGGATGTAACTGAAGCATGTAAAATCTTGGAGCAACTGCGGCATAATAACCACAGGGTAATTATTCTTGTCATAATTTCCCCTGAAGGTGATTGCTTTGCAATCGTAATGTGCATAACGATTTAAATAAACGTTTTTGTGGTTGGAAGTTTTGTATGTTTAAAATACAAAATTACACCACAGTTCCTCCAAGTTATTATTGCCATGACTTATCAGTTATAAGAGTATTAGTAGATTCCAAAAATGTAATTGACAAGTTAAACTGTTACTAGCTGATATACTTCTCAAGAAAAGTGAAACAAATCAACCGCTAATTTCACTGAATAGTGATAAACATAAAATAAAACGGATAAGTTTTTAAAATTTGCAAATAATAAATGGTAAAATTTGTAAACAAAATATCTCTATAGCAAATTAAGCTAAGTTTCACTAGAACTATATAACTTACATTTAATGTTGGCAATGAATGTAAAGAGATTTGGGAAGTTTTTGCTAATGACGTTAGCACATTTAACGAGCATAAATATGTGAAGAAACATTAGAAAGAAAATTAAGTGGGCTCATGAATTATCTATCAATGTTTAAAGATAAAACTAACCTAAATTTAACACCGTTATAAATGGAAATATTTAGTGAAGGACTGAAATATTCATTCAGCAATAGCAATAGCAATGTTACTGAAGAACTAGCAATTATTCTGGTAATACTTTCCTCTCAAGTAAAAGAAGAAATTAAGCTTAATGTAAGAATTTGAATAACACTTTTTTATAGTTAAAAGGTTTTATTTATTTAAAATACAAAATTACAGAATGTATCCTGCTAATTTTGTTAACTGGGTCCTAACAATGCGATAGTAATTATCTTTAAATATAATTCCAAGCAATAATTAATATTATTACTAAACCCTTTTAAATGTTTATAAGCTTGCTTATATTAGCACTTACTTGTATTTGTTGAGGACGGCCGTTTCGGGAAATGTGTTCCATTGTCAACACAGACAGGGGGGTTAACAATGGGACACATCTCCCGAAACGGCCGTCCTCAACAAATATAAGCAAGTGCTGCTATTGGCAAGTATATAAACATTTACAAGTGTTTAGTGATAGCTAGTAGCTCACGTGAAGATGGAATCAACAAACATGAATATTATTAATATTAGAGTATTCAATTTTAAGATAAAGTTTTTAAAACAATTCATTTCTACATTCTCTCCTACACTCAATAAATATTTTAATAAAATTATTACTGAATGTAATTGCAGGCCTAGATCAAGTACAAAGTAAAACATATTACAAATATTATTAAAAAACAAATTAATAAAGTAATTAAACATTTACATATCAAGAGCCGTTTAGACAAAAGAAGTCAAATTGTATTTTTGCAACTCAAATTACATTTTAATACAATTATATTTTATAAAATCATGTACAACTAAAACATTTTTAAATAAAGCTAATTCATTTTACACATTAAACTTTCCCATAACCTGTCGGCTATATATTAGCTGGAGCATTGGATCACTTGTTTTATTCAATTTTAGAAACTAATGGCTAAACGAAAAAAAAGGTTAATTTGAACTGAAGAGTAATTAAAAAGCAAAGTATTATTTTATATTAATTGTATTTTTTTAGCGTTTGAAAAATAATTCTGCTGCTTACAGTCTATTATATAGGTATACAATAATTCAATATCAATAACTATATTTTTAAAGAAATGAATGAGCAAGTTTGTTTACTAAATACAATTTTGTATAAATATAGAGCACTTTGAAGGATATTAGTTTAAATATGCCTAACAATAGTCTCATTTTTTTAGTTTTGTAAAAATGAATTATTTTTGCAATTAGGCCGTAATTTGAGAAACATTTTTCTTCATTTATTATTTTTGTTAATTGAACACAATTAATTTTTTGGAAAATACACAGTAAATTATTTTCCACTGTGTCCAAACTGTCAGTGTACTCGCTGGTTTCAAACTTTGGTTTCGGTTTGGTATATATGCAACTCGCTGTAGGTCTAAATAATACTCTGACAGCAGTTAGGCACACAATTTTTGTTAGACCTTTATGCAAAGAACAAAGCCAAATGACCGAGGTCAAACTGAACAAAACTGCTTCAAAATTAGAATGTTTGCGTGAAAACAATAAAATAACAACTTTCAATACAAGGTTGCTCTCATGGTTTTGTCAGTCTAGCCTACTTCCTTTCATACACCTTTGTCTGCTTTATGAACAATCTCGGAACGAAAATGTTTTAATTATATCGACAGAAATGCCTTTGTGTCTATATCCTACATTATTATTTTGAAACTCTCAGGTTTTGTTTACCTTTGCTCTTTTCCAAATCCAGCTATCAGGTAGTGTATAAATGGGTTAATTATATTATTTGTTAATTTTAACATTTATATGTAATCGATTATTTATTTCATTGTATTCTTTGATTTTTTGTTATGTAACCCTATATCTCTCACTTTGTTCTATTTCTCTATACTCACTTTTTTGTTTCATGTCATTACCGTACAGTATGGCAATAATATATCATTTGCAAGTGTCTGAAACTATGTTCTTGCTTTCATGGACTTATTCATCTTATTTCTGGATTGTATAACTAAATTCTTGGGCATTTTGCCTTCGTTTCTATGCAACTATTTCATTGATACATGATGCTTATTTCAATATTGATGTTTTTTTCTAAATCTTATTCTTTCTATACATTTTTAGTTCTATTAATTCTATTCCTCTGTTTTAGATTCAGTATAGATTTAAAAAGTTGACCAATGGGACAATATAACTACATAGCTTCATACAAATATTTTTGGGGTCAGATTCGAAAACTAGTACTGGCACGCTCCATAGGTTATGGAGAGCTTATGATGTACGACGGGTTACTATTTATTCTTGGTTTTTGCTAATATATCTTAAAATCATAGTTTGTAAAAGATTTCCTACCTGTCAAAGAATTTCAAGGTTCGTTCTGTGAAAATGAGTAATAATTTCAAACTTGAGGTAATAATGGGCGGTTATACTTAGAATAGCTTGAAGAAAGAAATATAAATAGCCCTAACATTTGAAATATACATATATATATATATATATATATATATATATATATATATATATATATATATATATATATAGGACTTGAATAATATAATAACATGGAATATATATTATATGTTGCAATTACCTATAGTAGCGCTGTATTGCTTTTGACTGTACGTGACGACTGTTTCAAGAGTCGTATTTCATTGTAAACTTGAACCGTAACTCATTAGTTTATCACTATTTAGTTTCTACATTTCCGGTGGTATATTTTCACAAATGATAAAGTTTTAAGTTTTGTATGTTAAAACTACTAAGAAATATACGCCTTAAACATTTCTGTTATTCATTCCAATATGTTAATGACATCATCATCAGTTTATATTGAAATTATCAATACAAACAGCCATAATGGAGAATTATACATGCGGAAGAGAAATAGTGATGAAAACCCATTCTCCTTCTTACAACCTTGTTCTCATGTCAACTGACTCTTGTCCCTACCTTCTCTTTCCAACCCATTCTGGACTGCGAACCTAAAGGAGAAAGGAGTTAGTAACCCATCTTGGGGAATGTGAAGTACTTCAGAATATTTTCAAAGTTTCTGCTTGAATAGGAAGTTTTACTGACGTACCAGAAAATTTTAAAATAATTATTGATTTAAAATAATTTGCTTAACAAAAAATGTTATGGTTGATACTATTATTACAATGTATTATTTAAATTTAAATATATATTTATATATATAAATATATATATATATATATATATATATATATATATATATATATAGGCTAATTATGTATTCAACTGCTCGTTCACATTTATACGAGTAAAAACATTTATGAAAGAGAGTCCGGTGGGGGAAGGAAATATTTTAAAATAATTATTGATTTAAAATAATTTGCTTAACAAAAAATGTTATGGTTGATACTATTATTACAATGTATTATTTAAATTTAAATATATATATATATATATATATATATATATATAGGCTAATTATGTATTCAACTGCTCGTTCACATTTATACGAGTAAAAACATTTATGAAAGAGAGTCCGGTGGGGGAAGGGAATATTTTAAAATAATTATTGATTTAAAATAATTTGCTTAACAAAAAATGTTATGGTTGATACTATTATTACAATGTATTATTTAAATTTAAATATATATATATATATATATATATATATATATATATATATATATAGGCTAATTATGTATTCAACTGCTCGTTCACATTTATACGAGTAAAAACATTTATGAAAGAGAGTCCGGTGGGGGAAGGGAAAATTTTAAAATAATTATTGACTTAAAATAATTTGCTTAACAAAAAATGTTATGGTTGATACTATTATTACAATGTATTATTTAAATTTATATATATATATATATATATATATATATATATATATAGGCTAATTATGTATTCAACTGCTCGTTCACATTTATACGAGTAAAAACATTTATGAAAGAGAGTCCGGTGGGGGAAGGGAATATTTTAAAATAATTATTGATTTAAAATAATTTGCTTAACAAAAAATGTTATGGTTGATACTATTATTACAATGTATTATTTAAATTTAAATATATATATATATAGGCTAATTATGTATTCAACTGCTCGTTCACATTTATACGAGTAAAAACATTTATGAAAGAGAGTCCGGTGGGGGAAGGGAATATTTTAAAATAATTATTGATTTAAAATAATTTGCTTAACAAAAAATGTTATGGTTGATACTATTATTACAATGTATTATTTAAATTTAAATATATATATATATAGGCTAATTATGTATTCAACTGCTCGTTCACATTTATACGAGTAAAAACATTTATGAAAGAGAGTCCGGTGGGGGAAGGGAATATTTTAAAATAATTATTGATTTAAAATAATTTGCTTAACAAAAAATGTTATGGTTGATATTATTATTACAATGTATTATTTAAATTTAAATATATATATATATATAGGCTAATTATGTATTCAACTGCTCGTTCACATTTATACGAGTAAAAACATTTATGAAAGAGAGTCCGGTGGGGGAAGGGAATATTTTAAAATAATTATTGATTTAAAATAATTTGCTTAACAAAAAATGTTATGGTTGATACTATTATTACAATGTATTATTTAAATTTAAATATATATATATATATATATATATATATATATATAGGCTAATTATGTATTCAACTGCTCGTTCACATTTATACGAGTAAAAACATTTATGAAAGAGAGTCCGGTGGGGGAAGGGAATATTTTAAAATAATTATTGATTTAAAATAATTTGCTTAACAAAAAATGTTATGGTTGATACTATTATTACAATGTATTATTTAACTTTAAATATATAGATATATATATATATATAGGCTAATTATGTATTCAACTGCTCGTTCACATTTATACGAGTAAAAACATTTATGAAAGAGAGTCCGGTGGGGGAAGGGAAAATTTTAAAATAATTATTGATTTAAAATAATTTGCTTAACAAAAAATGTTATGGTTGATACTATTATTACAATGTATTATTTAAATTTAAATATATATATATATAGGCTAATTATGTATTCAACTGCTCGTTCACATTTATACGAGTAAAAACATTTATGAAAGAGAGTCCGGTGGGGGAAAGGAATATTTTTAAAAATAATTTTAAAGGGAATTCTAAACTACAACTGTACGCCACTCCTTTCAAAGTCTATTTTCCTTTCAAACTGTATTCTTTCAGATTTTAATAATTACTTTTCCGTGATAATCGTTTTATTTCTTTCTAATTGTCTTTACCTGCTAATACACTTTTGTTATACAAAAAATCTACCTTCCAGGTAATCTATAATCCTTTCGTTGAACGAAACCCTTTTTCTAATAAATCACAATAACAAGGCTTTCCCTCTCGAACGGGAGGGTGTCTAAGCCTCTTTAGGAATTAAAACTGATACGTCTCCAATTGTTCATTTGTATTAAATAATTTATCTCTCAAATTCAGGCGTTTGTCTTTTTTGTTTGGATTAGCCAGAGGGTGATGCTAAAATTTGTGACTCAAAGTTTCTTCTCTTTACAATTTCAAGAGCTTTGTGCGCCTGTTAACAAAAGCATCATGAAGTATAATTACTCAAAACTGACTTCGTAAGGTTTCAAATTTCTAATAATGTACTACTATTGATTTTCTCGTCCTTGGCAAAGGATATGAATATATGTTAAAACACCCATAAATATATTATTCAATTTAATCATTTTTTTAAAGTTACCAATGGTTATTCATAATATTTATACTCCTAATTTTATTTATTATAATTTTATTTTATATTTCCTACACAAAAATACTTTAAAAAATTTTTCGATTGACGATTTTAATTAATATAACATATTGATATTATCAATAGCCACTTACAGAGACAACACGCAACCTCCTTGGTTTTATGTCTACTAACAAGAATGTTTGTCCCATACAAGAGTAAACTTTCTCCCTTTTAAACCCCCCCCCCCAGAAATTGACATTAAAAAAATTTAATTATGCTTTGGCTAAAAAAAAAGAAATGTTTTAAATAATTGAAATACCACTTTAGTTATTTACACTGCCTTTTTTGATGGAAGGGGCTAGTGATGCCTGAAGCCTATATCTAGAGTTCTGTCTTCATGCTTCTTGAATCCGAGTTATTTTTCATTTGTTTTGACTTTGATGTTCTAGGTGCTTATAGTCCTTACCTTGTCTTTTAGTATTTTTGAATATTTGGACAAACCATGTCTTCATGATGAACTTTTGGTTTTTACGTTTGTAGCCTATGAACATTTTCACTTAAGAAAACTAAATTAACAACACATTTGAGGAATAAATCAAAATATTTAGTCAAATATCTATCACAAATTACCTATAAAATGCTAACCAAATTATCTATCACCAAGAGCCAATGTAAACACTGTTACTTTATTAATTTAAAATGACGACCGTAGAAGTGCAGTGGTTTTGTTCTTTAAGCGGAATTCTCATGATGATTTGTTTAGTTTCTTTTAATGATTATTATTTTCTCTCTTGGAGAGATCCTGGATGTGTGTGTTTAGAAACACTTCTTTGTTATGTAATATTCAAACGGCCTGCAATCTGATAGCCTTCAACTTACCGCTTCCACGTAAACTGTCGACATACAGCGACTTCTCAGCTTTGTTAATGCTGTGATTCTAAAACTTAATTATTTACAGCTTTTATCAAGTGTTTTCAGTTTTCAACCTATAACCACTGAGTAAATCTTGGGTAGACTTGTTTTTTGTCAAAACTGTCTTTAATTTGCTTTTAGAGTTTTGGGGAAATGCTTCTAAGAATAAACTTGATTTTGACTATGGAGGGTGTGCTAATCCAAATCTAGCTTTGGAACCTTCACTTTACCTCCCAAGAGACCCAAGAGATGGCGACATGGATTTGGAACTCCCAAGAGGCCTATCCTGATATTTGTATTTTCCCCAGGTTTAAAACACCGCTTACTTGAAATGCCATGCTAAGAATGCAGAACCTAATTTTACCAGTGTTTAAAATGTAATTGTTAATGATGTTCGAAATTTCCTTTTTTAACTGTCATACATGTTAAAATTATAAATAAAGTTCATCGCTTATTGTTCAGAAATTTTATCTATAGTGTTTTTCACATATTTTAAAACTTTATTTTCTTCCCCTTTTTTTGCAATTCAATTTCAGACAGTTTCTATTTGGAGAGATGAGACCAGAGAGTGAGTTAAACATTTTCTGAACTATAAAAAAATGCTATCCTTTTGCTAACTCTGGCTTGTTTTATACTGCTAGGCTCACGAGCCTGGACAAGTACAATCTCCATCCTGAACTACTACGATACCGATGTAGAAAGTAAATACTTTGTATGGTCAACGTGTCACAACCTAGTTACGTCCAAGGTTGAGCGGCAGATTCACTTTGAGGTGACATATTAGTATTAGTGCTTTTAACGAAACAACTTATGTTTACAGTGCTGCTAAAGGTTACTCTCCCGCATTCTCTGACGACTCAAACTGCAAGTTCAATATAGACAAACTTTTACATCTGAAGCTAACCTAACCTATCCACTAAATGTGAGTCAGATCTTAAACTATTGAAAACATTAATGTTACATCGAAGTTACAATCGAAAGTTACATACACAAATATTTTTTTCTCCCTAGTTAGATAAATAAAAATGTTTTCAATATATTCCCTTGAAAGTCAAACAAAAGTGTTTGCCATTCATCAGATTTGTTCACATCCTGGTACAGAATGTAGCATCGAAATGCTAAATAGCATTTACAATATTAAACAAATGTATATTTTATCTCCATACAACGAGTCACAAAACTGGTATAAGTAAACAACACAACGTAGTAAAAATTATAGAATTACTATAAATTACTTTAGAAAAACATTTAATTTCCCAAAGTCTTTTCGTCCTGAAAAAATTCCAGTTAGGCAGAATAAACTTTGTTAAAGCTGTAAACCAATATCGGTTGAGTCATGAAAACAAGATATAAATTTCAAAGTACTTAGGACAAAAATGTTATTTACAAATACAGTAATAGAACCAAGGAAAGAGGGAGGACGAGAGGAAAATAGAGGAAAACATGTGAAAATATTATGTAATATTGTAGCTTGCATAAAGAGTAGTCTATTCGAGAAATCAAAATGGTCTGGCACTTATCGGTTTTAAACTGAAAGATTAAAAAGAAAAACATTTATAATATATAGTTTGACAAATCTGTATTTATACAATTTTATACTTTTGATAATTTGAGTTTAATAGAATTTATTTATTT
The DNA here is from genome assembly GCA_036971475.1 of Prosapia bicincta. Lineage (NCBI taxonomy): Eukaryota > Metazoa > Arthropoda > Insecta > Hemiptera > Cercopidae > Prosapia > Prosapia bicincta. The sequence continues at coordinate 192,209,233 of JBAIZL010000005.1, forward strand.
TTTTGAGGAATTTGCTTAGACCAAACTTCTACATATTAAGTAAAAAAAAAATCCAAAATATAGCCGATCGTTTTTTGTCCGCGACTTGTTGGAGCGAAATAAAGTCACTGGAGTAATTGATATCATTTAAAAAAAACTAAACTCCAGTACATTTTAAAAGACAAAATACACTTTTAATCCAACACACTTTTGAAATATACAATAACAAAAGAATAACTCACAAAAAAATCTATTGACATAGAAAATATTACACATTAACACAACTACTTAAACAAAACTAGTCCAATTTTTATATCAAAACAATGAACTAAACTAGAGTGAAAGAAGAACGCTTTTGCTAAGAAGTTAAAGAAAGTTTGTTATAAAAATAGTAAAATTTGATGATTTAGTGAAAAAGAGCCCCTTATAAGATTTTATAAAGTTTGCGTGTTATTGCGACAGTGACTATCCATCCAATAAAAATTAAACTTTTACTTAGTTTTAGTCTCTGCTTAGGTCAACAATCATATATTACTTAATTGAAAAATTCAGTTTAATAGTTATTTGTTAAATTAGCAACAGTTGATGGAATAAAAGAATGTCTAAAATATTTTATAAATGGTGCGCTTTTGTGTACTAACAGTTTTATTTTTACAAACTTATATATCATAATAAATTGTTGCCAAAGAGTAAGCTAAATTGTACTTGCATTAAACAGCTTTAATTCAGAGCCCAGTCAATTCCCGGCAAGTGGCTTGCGCAATTTATTAAAACAATACATTAAATTATGAATAACTATTGTTTTATTAATATGATAATTCGTGCACTTGAGTATCTGAATTAATGTATAGAATTAAATGTGTGTACAATGTTCACAATATTGTGAGAAGAGCGTGGCGGATTATATCCAATGACTCTTGTGAAGAATCCTTTCAACAAACGTAGTAAAACATAACTTTTTTCAGTGGAAATATTACCTGACCTTTGCCTTTTTAGTCTGAGTTGTAGTAAATGGTTTTTACGTCAGTCTGGTGTATGTAGTTTGTTGAGTAGGTCTTTGTAATTGGTTTATGTGTTGATTGTAGTGTGTGTGTGTGTGTGTGTGTGTGTGTGTGTGTGTGTGTGTGTGTGTGTGTGTGTGTGTGTGTGTTGTTTCTTTTTATATTTGGGGTTTTCCTGTATATTTTACTTTTTAAACCATCTGTGTAAAGAAAATACTGATCTGTTTCCTTTAGTAAGCGACATTTGACTTTATTGACGAGACGAAGAAAAATACCATCTTTTACACAAAGTGAATTTAAAAAATTGTATTGCTGATCCTCTTTAATAAACTGCTAATGCACATTTATGCAGACTTATTTAAGAAGCAACGCAATATCAGTTCACTTATTAGATTTTCCTAAGGAAACACGTTTCTTTGCAAATTTTTTGTACTTTTAACGCAAAGTAGTTTTAATGTAGTTTGCACAATGTTTTTAACTTTTCTAAAATATGTAAAACCACGAGGAAACGGTTCATAAAACCATTATTGGTAAAACAAAACGTGTCTACCTAACGTTAGCAGATTACTTATACATGCTTGGAATATTTTAAAAAGTAATGATAAGGGAAAATGTATGTGAAGAGAAAAGCAGTGTGACATTATAGACTAATATATTTTCAGGATTAAAAATTATGATAACAAACTTATTAATTCTAGTGGTACTTTTTTTTATCATACACCAAAATCTCACTACGAAAATATAAATTCGACGCAACATTGCTTGTGATTGAATTTCTGAGATAAAAAGTTATTATTCTCTCCCCTCTTCTTTTTGTAGGAGGGGGGATAATATGGTTAACTACTGATAGTGATTACACCAAGGGGAGCTGCTTTGATCCTACCTTTGGTGATTTACAATCAATAATAAAACTTTAAATTTAATTCAACGCATTGACAAACCAATGTAAATTAGTTTTAAAATGTTAAATTGTTTTTAAAAAACATAATATTTAGATTTTAAAGGAAAACCTACCACTCATTCCTAAAGATGTCATTTCTACAATTATTAACTAAAATAATTGTTCTACAGTAATTAAAGTTAATTAAAATAATATTTCGTCAAATATTCTAAATATGTTTTAACGTCCCTGCACAATATTTTGGAAGAAGAACTAAACATGTAAAACCGCTTCACTGGACTGAGTAGGAATGGAAGTAAGCAGCTGCAAACTTTAGCAATAAGCACTATCATGAGTAAATATAGAAATATTTCAATAAACTGCTCAACATATTTCCTGGAAACGGAGCATTCGATCTCTTTCTAGTGAAGTTTATTAGAGCGACGACAGCTTCATGTTTCTTAAACCGGCAATTTGCTTTGTCACTGGTGCATGTGCCTTGTAATGAAATAGTAAATTAACTTGAGCCTGCTGATAACAATGCACGTTGCACTTTACTGTTATACAAGGCCATTCCAGTTACACTGATAGTAATATCTTTAATAAGTGACTAAACCTATATATTAGGAGCGTAAAACTGTTTCAGAATAATATTTCCTTTGTTGTTACATTTGCATCTTTTTTAAATTTAGAACAAAAATATAAATTTATTGCGAAATAATCCCTGTGAGGGAGAGCAGTATAGACGATTACGACAGTATAATTATTTTTAAATTCATTTTTAAAAGAAATTTTTATAATTTTTTAAAACTTCATTATCTTATACTGAGTACATAAGTAGCAGATTTTTCATAAAGGTATTTACTTTAGATTTTGCACCTATTACTTTGAATAACTTTAAACTTATTTTTTTCTAGATCCAAAAGTGTGGCTGAGAGAAACAGACATACCGAGGATTTGAAAAACGTTTCTGTCAATTTGAAACAGGAAATACTCCAAAGTAAAAATAAAGTGTCAAAGTAATGAAACAAAATGAAGGTGAATATTTATCATTTGGTAAATTAAATAATTACTTGCGAGATTAAGTTGGCACAACTGTTTGGGGGTAGAAAGGAGCTGAAATAGCATGAGGAGCAAAGAAAGATTTATTAGTAATTTCCATTAATAGCATAAAGTAAAAGGTTAGAACTTCACACTCAGTAAAGATGCTACACAAATCTACAAATATCACATGTTTATAGGAACTTTTCGTTCAAAAGTTCTTAGAAAGGAACAAAAATCAGTGATATTAAAGGTTTTATTTGTCTCTTCATTTTGAGCTAGAGTTGATATAGCAACGGTTCGTTTAAACAGTCGCCTTATAACCACTAAGTATATTATAAGAATATCTTTATGTTCGGAGGTGGCGAATAGTCCTGTCTGATTTTAGTAAGGAGCCAAAGTAACGTTCCTTCTATATACAAACTGTTATTCTCCAGTCAGATTTTGTCACGAAAAACTAATTTCAATTCAAACTAAATTTTTAAAAAAACTAGATAAACTCCACAAATCTTTCAAAAATGAACGAGCATATTTTCGCACTTTTTTACTGATTTTACTTCATAAAGTGTTTCCTTTTCATTTTGAACAAGCTCTTTATTCATTTTCATTTCTATATTTCTAAAAATCTAAACTATTCTTTTGAAAGAAAATTTAACGTAGGTTTAGTTTGCTTCTCACTTTCAAATTTTTTAACAAACATTATTCCTTTGTTTGCAATAATCGTCCACTATTAAACCGTATTCAGTTTTATCTCACAGATCCCAGTCACCCTGTTTTAATGATTGTGGAGCACAAAACCAATCCACGACACCCCTTGAACATTGAGCCGTCAAAGGCTGCCACTAGACCCACTCTTTAACCAGATGTTCATTCAAGTACTGATGGGGACATTTTTATAAATATGACAATCGGAAAGAAGGGGCTGATAAAAAGCTCATTCCCTTAATGATATTATCAATTTGAATGCCATCTATTGTGAGGAGGATAAAAGATGGGGTGGTGGGGTTTAGGAGTCTAATTCAGGCATTGACAGATTTAGTGTTGAGTAATAAGTTTTTTTTGTGATGCTAATATTTTTCGTTGGTGCTTCTGTTTTTACATTTGTTATATTTCAGTTTTTAAATGAAGTTGAAGAAACGACGAACTAAAAAAAGTCAGGTTTCCAGTCAACCAAATACAGTGAAAGTGTTTCAAATTACCAATAAACTAGCCTTTTGTTTTCACTTCCGAAAGGTTTGTAATAGATTTGTGTGTTACAGATGTAAGCTTATTTACATACCTCATTTTTAGAAATAGGTTCGTCAACGCTTGTCATAAAATAATTTCTAGATAATGGTATCGATGTATTTTAAAAGAATTCATCAATATAAACATAAAATATGATTCTAAATTAGGTATAAGAATTAAAATATACTTTTTTAACAGTTTTTTTAAACGTGGATTATACATTATTGTGGTGAATAAAAAAATAGTAAATAAATACATTGTGCATGTTTTTATCAAATCAACGTGACTAAACTTCTTTGCATTGACGGGCTGGATATCAGATATTAAAAAAAAGACTTTATTAGTTAATAAAAAAATTTACTATGTTGTTTATTTAAAAATTTATAATGAAGTGTAATTAATATCGTTTATATTTACTTACGATAAATGTAAGTAGTCATATATATTATAAATATAGTGATATGTTTTCTTGTAATATAGTTAATAAATTAAAAACATTTCAAAAAAAAGAATACTTTTAATGCATTTATTATTCTAATGAATAATAATTAATAATAATAATAATAACAATAATTAATAATATATTATTTTAATGAATAATATATGCATTAAAAGTATTCTTGTTTTTGAAATGTTTTTAATTTATTAATTATATATATATAAAGGAAGAATATTATTGTACTCAGTATATTTACATAGACCTTTCACAGCAAAACAAACTAAAAGATAGGCAGTTAGACACACAGGCGGACATAAAGATAGACAGACTCAAACACTACACAAAATATATATATATATATATATATATATATATATATATATATATATATATATATATATATAATTATATATAATATAAACATATATATATACATAATTACACACATGTAATTATTACATGTAATAATATTACTATACATAATATATACATATATTATAACGAAATTCATTAGGTTAGGAAAACTGTAAAATATTTGAACTTGCGAGATCATATAGCCACTGTCGCTATCTATGAAATCTTTCGGCCAAAAACCGTTACTGCACACACCTGGTATACCATAAATATTAATATACTTCGACGTGACTCGATAACTGGAGAGAAGCCTTAAGTTCGACATCGAGGGACCATGCAGATTAGTGGTGAAATATCTGAAAAAAAGCAGAAAAAGCACGTCCAGCGAACATCTACATCTTGGGAAAGAAGTTCCCACCTAAGCCATAGAGAAAGTCATGAAGAATGACGTTCTGATACGGTGGAATAAAAATTAGCGGGATAAGGTACCCAATTAGAAGAGGGGGGTGAAACAAGTACGGAAACGATCCAAAGGAAAACACGAGAGAATCAGTCAAAATACAGGACTTGAGGGAGAGATACGTTAATTTTAGTAAAAAATCTAAACTCAAATAAAACAAAAGTAAAGTCTTTAACGTAAAAGTATTAAGTGATATTAAGTGAGGGGGGTAAAAAAAAATTAGTAAGTCAGATTAAGAACCCTGATAATCAAGTGTTAAGTGGTATAAATATGGGAGATATTAGGGAAATGAAGTCAGTTACGGTATAGAAGCATTTGTAGTGATTAGAGAAAGGAAATTGCATAGAAAAATTACTAGGTGAATTTGTGGCCAAGTGAAGTGTAACAAGGAACCACGCAAGCCATAAGAGTCAACAACTATAAGTATTAATTTGTATTAAATTCAAAGCCAACTCTTTAAAGGGATAAATATTAAGAACTTTATAAACTTTTTACTAACTCTTTAAACAACAATATGTTATTCAAAGATAAAATTTATCAAACCAAGCGCAATAACCTATACACACCTTAAGATCATTAAGGACATTTTATTAGATTTATTATTTAATAGTAAATATAGCCTAAGAGTTTTGTTACAAATAAGAGCTAAACAAAATTATGTATGTATACCTGTAAATGCTACAACTTTAAACTTAATTAAAGTAAATCTGTTAGTGTAGAAACAAATAAATGTGTATTAATTAAATTTCTTTACAGTCAATTATCTTGTAGGACAATTTAAGTAAAGGTACGTTATATTAATATATATATATATATATATATATATATATATATATATATATATATATATATATATATTATTTAATAATAAGTTAAATCATACAATTTTTTTAATTAATGGGGGATTTTCAAAATTGCTTTAAATCTATAATTACGAATAAACACACGGTAATGCACCGTATCAATTTTTTGTTCGGCGTCTTATAGTTCGAAAGTAGTCATATAAAAATGAAAAACTATTAAAATAATAACCAATTATTTGAGTAAATGTTAAAACTATTAATTTGCAGACGCGTTTCGAAACAATCGTTTCATTGACGAAGCCAACGCGCTAAAGTTTTCATTTAGCTACTCAAATAACTACTTATGATTTATTCAGCGAATTCAAGATGAATACAACAAGCTACTAAATAGCTATCGGAAATGTATTATTTTTTCACATAAAATGTTTAATAAGTCATCTATTTATAGGACTACATAACAATTCATGCAATGTTCTGTGCATAGTGGAGGAAATATTCAAATTTCAACGTTAATTTCACGCCTGTCTTAGATCATCAAACTGCGTTGGGTAAATAAGCTGTTGCCAGAAATACGTCGGGAGGGAGAGCGCTTGACGGTCTGAAATTATCACAATAAACACGCCTACTCCTATAAAATAGCTTCTGACGAATTTTTCCTTCTTTATTCCACTTTTTTATTTAAAGAGGCAACCCTAAATACAGTTTCACATTACTGAATTTAGATTTAATCACACAAACAATCTCTCTCTCTCTCTCTTTCTCTCTCTCTCTCTCAATTTATGAATTATACAGTTTTCGTCAAATCGCGAGTTTTAAATATTACATCATTTCTATTACTTTGAAGAACAATCATAATACGCAGCGAAAACCATACAAAAGCAGTATACAAAACCATACAACAACAAACTTATGAAATATATTTTAATCGTAGCACACAGTTTTCTTTCACTCACTTTTCCCTTAAACACTGAATATACAAGATTATGAAGCTTACATGATATTTATAAACCTTTCTAAGGAAATTTTAATTATCTAATTATCAAGCGCTGTACTGTATACGTCTTGAAGAGGCAATGTGAGAGAGGAACTCTACATCAATGAGCATAAAAGTCGAAAAACCATACATTCTAAGAGCTCAAAAACGTTTAAGTAAGATTCTTGTCCATGTATATCTAATGTACGTATAATAATATCTAATAATGTATATCTAAAGTGGTGAGTGTGTGTGTGTGTGTGTGTGTGTGTGTGTGTGTGTGTGTGTGTGTGTGTGTGTGTTTTGGGTGTGTGTGTGTGTGTGTGTGTGTGTGTTTGTTTGTTAATCTTCTGTACAATTTTTAACATAGAACAAATTATAAAGCACTCTAAAATTGTAAAAAATGTTTTCAGAAAATATTAAAATGATATAACTGCATGTTCTATAAATATAAAAAGCGACATAACAATGGTTTTCACAAATTTAGGATGGGATATAGGCCTAACAACGCACTCTACAAATACAATAAAAACAAGGTTTCCAATGATATAATTTTGGTCTTTGTGTATAAAACTTAAAATTTAATACAAATTTAACAAATTATATAACAAAGCCTTAATAAATGTAATAAAAGATATCAACTATAAAAGATATGTCTACAAATGTAAAAATAATTCAACGACCCGCTTTAACATTGTGACAAATATTATAACATCGTGCTCTTTAATAGTGAAAAAGATATATGGCGTTCTAAGAACATAGACAAATGTATTATACTGCAAATATAGTAAAAGAAATTCGGGACTACATACAAATATATATCAAAGGATTATATATATCAACAATAATATATGTAACAATGCGCTCTGTAAATGACATAAAACAAATCTCATTTAAAAATTCAATTTAACATTAAACATGTAGCTCTACAATTGCAAAAAACAACAATATAACAACCCCGTCTAAATTGCAACAAACAAAATAAAAAAAGATCACTGTAAATGTTACGAAATAGAAATACCCCACCCTGACTACGAATCCTATTGATGTAAAATTAATGAAAGTAAAATGCTATTGTGTAGTAATGAGCTACCCAATTTAAAAAATAACAATAAATAAAGTTCTTTACAAATAAATCACGCAAAACTCCTTTTCAGATGTGACAAAAATAAAAGTAGGCCTATGATCCTTTCAAATAAAACGATATAATAATCGACGCTTAAAACAACATTTTTTAATACTAAATGTTTTTAGAACAGTTTTTTTATAGTTTAAAAATTATAACAAAACTACTTGCTCTTTTTACGAAAACTCCAGTATCGTTATAACAAAACTCACCTACTCTCAGACTAAAAATATGCTAATGTTGACGTCCATTATTGCAGTCAGTTTTATACAATGCAATGACATCATTGCTTAGTGACTAATACAACGTTAAAAAATTGACTCAGCAATATGGAATCACTAACGAAAGGTTAATCATTAGGCCTATATACGATCACTATTTTACGACCGATGTTATTGCTCGATTTTTGTAATCTGTCGGCATCGCAACTGCATTAAATTTGTCTGTAAAGTGAGTTTAGTGCATTCTGTGCGTAAGCCAATAAAATAGCTTTCAGTGGTGAAAGAACAGTTTTTTACTTTATCATTAAATTACTTGTCAAACAAATAATTAAAATAATATTTTATAAAACATACTGAAGTAAAACGTTTTCGATGCACCTCGACCTTCTGTTTAGTCACGTAAGTCTTGCAACCCTTGAAGATTTGTCTACACGTTTTGTCTCGGTAAGTTTTTCAACACAATTTTGGAAATTATAAATTCGGAAATTCTACATTAAGTTTAATAATAAAATTGAAGTTTCACCCATCCTAATGGCCAATAAAATCCAGCCGTCTTTTAACCATACTTGTGCAACTTACCCAACACTGCATTTGTACATGTCTAAACCTTGACCTCCACTACCAGTTCTCCCAATTGTCTCCCATTATTCTCCCTTCACGACTTTATCTCCGAACAGATCACCCATCCTCATCACCTAATCTCGACCCCCCATTCTATTCATGAATATCTTTGCGACCAGTATTTGTGTTTGTATAAACTGTCCAACCCATTCGCTTTAACTAGATAAGCAACTGACAAGATGGTTTGATAAAAACATATCCCGAATTTTTTTAAAATGCAGTACATGCCTAATAAATTTTAAATATCAGCCTTTATCTCAAAGGACAATATGTTTTATAATGGTTTAAATATTGTTTTAATATCTTAACGTGTTTGTAAACTTTTTAATTAAAAATCAAGAGTCTTATGTGAAGATTTCCCTTCTTCAGGGATTTATGCCAATAAGGATTTTATATATATATATATATATATATATATATATATATATATGTATATTAGTCCTGGGAAAGTTGGTACATCGCTTAACGCATCTCTTTCCATATCTTAACACTGAATTTTAAATAATTCTTATTTGGTTTCATAAGGTTTTCGGACATTTTTACTATTTAGGGCTATTGAAGAATTACCTTGTCAATTAGGTTTATCTATCTCAATTATATATAAATATATATATATATATATATATATATATATATATATATATATATATATATATATATATTTATTTATTTATTTATTTATTTTTGTTTTTTTGAATTAACAACAGAGAAAAGTTTTTATAATCCAATATTTGGCATGGAGTATACTGCCGTATCAACAATTAGGAGTATTCTAGACATATTACTAAATTTCATTGAAATCTAGAGACTTTTCGTAACTTCCAAACTTATTTCGTTAAAAATGACGAATAATTTATGGATGTCAAGTTTGTAGACAAAACATACAATTAATTTAGTTGAAGATCTCTTTTCATCAATCCTTTCAGAAACACATCTTTTTTTATCAGAGGCAATCAATGGCTTACAAAAAATGTTCACCGAGGAAACCCATTTATTTTACGCTACGACTTCACAAGTTACCAAACGCAATCACATTATATTCACGACGAGTTACTACTTTTGGTATCAATTTACCAAGAAACTTACTGATATTTTTAAGCAAGCTCGTTTCGCACTAGGTTAGTGGTTTTTCAATGCTGTGATTCACGGAAAAAACTTTTCGCAAGTTGTTCAACAGTCTTATCCGTAACACATCATTGAACAACGCACTGACCTAGTGCGAAACGCGTCTGCTGAAAAATATCAATAAGTAGTAATTGTTTGCCAGATGGTACCAAAGTAGTCATTTACAAAAAAACTTCAAAACGCACAACACAAAAACTACAAGTTACACCACTAGTTGCTTAAAATTTTTAAACTAAGTTTAGCAGTTTACCTCCTACGTACGCAGGTTTTCTAAGTATCCTTAACGAACGAAACAGTAAAACCAAAGACGGATACCACTTCGTTAGCGGCGGAGCTCCGGTTTCGATTGATCGATCAGTCTGATTAGAGAGATCGTGCCTCGAATCGATACCAACTTTCTGTGACCTTTGTTTCTGAAATTGCTCACAATCGCGAAGATGGAAGTTAACATAAAAACATTCTATTTCAGTTTTCACAACAGCTATACTTTGTCGGTTATTAAAACTGTTTCTTTTTCTTCGATTTTCTTTTCTTCCCTCATTGAAAAACAGAAAATTTTATTTTCGTGCAGTATTTCCTCAGTATAATTTATTTACATTAAAACCTCAAATAATAAGAAATTTATTATCACACAAAGCGTCGATTACTTTTATAACATTACATTTGTCACATTACAAGAGTTACATAATTTATTTTAAGGCAAAATAGGTCTACATTATTCTATTTGTGTACGTCATTAATTTGTAGCGATGTGGAGGATTTGAAATAATGAGTTTGGAATCAAAATAATAACATAATTTCCGTGATACTGGAAAATCCAGTAGAATCTATGCTCGGGTGATTAAGGTTGTTTCAGTAAAGTAAACCTTGTCACTAAAGGAACCCACGAGTTGTATATACACACCTTGAGGTAAACCCTGTTCTTTGCCTATAAAGTACGAAGTATATAACTATTTATCTACTAAATATTATTAAATAGATTTTTTAGTAATAAAATTTAAATCATAGAAGGCTAGCAAAACAGTTAAAAAATAAATCCAACACTGCAAGGAGGCGGGTTGGAGCAGAAAGGAAATTTCAAATTATTAGTGAAGCAAAATGAATAATGCTGAAAGAAAATTGTCAAGAATACGAACATTGTACTTCAACGTTTTTAATTCATTTCAAAAGAGTTTATAGACGGACGCTGTTTAAATAATAGTTATGCAAAGCTATAGATTTCCTAATAAATATATTTTGTTTTTTATTTGCAATTAAAATTAAATAAAAATGTTTAGATATCATAACTGTATATCAACACCTTATCAAATAGTCTACAGTTCTGCTAAGTATATAGGTATACTGCTAAATATTCTACTCATAGGTTTAACTCTAATGTTATGACTACATGTGTGTGTGTGTATTCTACTCATAGGTTTAACTCTACCGTGTGCGTGCGTGCGTGCGTGCGTGCGTGCGTGCGTGCGTGCGTGCGTGCGTGCGTGCGTGCGTGCGTGCGTGCGTGCGTGTGTGTGTGTGTGTGTGTGTGTGTGTGTGTGTGTGTGTGTGTGTGTGTGTGTGTGTGTGTGTGTGTGTGTGTACTATAGCTGTGTAGTGTAATAAAGTTTATAACCCTCTACGTAAAGGTATTTCTTTCCCATACCGAATGTTATGTAAAAGTTAGGTTATTCTTGTAGTTGGGCTAAATTATGTTTAAAATCAAGAACTTTAAAATATTTTAAACTTTCCTAAAAGTAGCAATTCCAATTGCTAAACGAAAAGAAGTCCAATTTTGTAGAAAATACTCTTAATAATGTTAAGAAAAAGAAATAAATTTCATTACCAAACTGCTTTTTTGAACAGATGTAGGAATAAAATATGTATGACTCGGTAATTTGAAATATCGTAAATAGGAATACAGTACTGAAAAACATAATTTTTTCTACTAAAATAAAGGTTTTCTTGTTACTACAAAATCACAAATTGTAAACAGTTACTGTTCCGTAACTAACTTAATACAAATCCTCTCGGGAAACTTGGGAAAAGTAAATTTATCATTTAACCTGTCACGACGTTCCTTTACAAAATCTCTAAGGTATACGAACAAAAACAGAAACTTCAGAATTTACCACATTAAATTTCATCTATGAGACAAGAACCTGTTAATGTCAATACACATATAAACAAATATTTATATCTAAACACCGAGCGGACACAATTTAGTGTGTGTGTGTGTGTGTGTGTGCGCACGCGCGCGCGCGCGAGTGCGTGCTTATTTATAAATACAATATTTAAATGTGTATTTAAACAATACAATATTGTATATTTATTTACAATATAAAGAAATAAATACCCCCACACACATACACACACATTTAAACACAATTTTATATATATATATATATTTATATATATATATATATATATATATATATATATATATATATATATATATATCGTAAAATGTATTCTTGTGTATTATAATAAAGAAATAAGTCAAAATACAAATACAAGAATAATTATTGAATTTAGAATTCAAAGCTTTTCGTTGGCAAACAGAACCAACATTATCAGGAATATTAAACAATTAAAATTGATTAAACAATTTTAATTGTTTAATATTCCTGATGATGTTGATACTGTTTGCCAACGAAAAACTTTGAATTGTAAATTCAATAACTATTCTTGTATTTGTATTTTGACTTATTTCTTTATATATATATATATATATATATATATATATATATATATATATATATATATATATATATATATATATATTCATTTATTTATTATATTGCTTCGTGCGTGTGTGTATGTGTGAGTAAAACTACGATATAAGTTCTACAATATATGTGAATTATAACGTCATACCAGGTATATTCATAAATAGTTCATGTCACTATTATAATAGCGTAATATCTCTTTTTACCAATATTTGCTGAAAGCGATGAATTATAACTAAAATAGATTCGTTACTATTATCTCAGCGCTGCCTCGAGCAACATACAACATATGTCTAATTATCGTTTATTAGTGGCAGTGGACACTACGATGATCTTGACCTACTCAAGCGTATTCCCACGTTCCAATGCGCCTCTGGAAGACAAAAAACGTACGCACAATGCCGATGCCTATCTACCAGTGTTATACCCTTTCGACAGTAATTAATCAAGTTAGTCTTCACATATACATAAAATTTCGTAACCTGTAAGAATATATATTTTGTACGGCTCCTTAAAAAGAACGAATTTATAAGGATACGATTTCATTGTCAGAACCATTCTTCCTGTTAATTTAAACAGGCTTTGGAAATATCTTCAATGTACTATGTAAGAGTATCATAGTTGTCTACCATAACTAGCATTATTTCTGAGAACCTCCGTTAGAACTTGCTACGAACGGTTCTCAGCTTACTTAAAATGTTCTAACTGATGGTAACTCTCCAAACTTCAACAAGATTTAGTTGTCTACCATACCTAGCATTGTTTCGGAGAATCTCCATTAGGACGTGCTACGAACTGTTCCCAGCTTACGTATAATGTTCTAACTGACGGTAATTCTCTGAACGTGTCAACAAGATTTAGTTGTCTACCATACCTAGCATTGTTTCTGAGAATCTCCATTAGGACGTGCTACGAACTGTTCTCAGCTTACGTATAATGTTCTAACTGATCGTAATTCTCCGAAAATGTCAACAAGATTTAGTTAACTACCATACCTAGCATTGTTTCTGAGAATCTTCATTAGGACGTGCTACGAACTGTTCTCAGCTTACGTATAATGTTCTAACTGATGGTAATTCTCTGAACGTGTCAACAAGATTTAGTTGTCTACCATACCTAGCATTGTTTCTGAGAATCTCCATTAGGACGTGCTACGAACTGTTCTCAGCTTACGTATAATGTTCTAACTGATGGTAATACTCTGAACGTGTCAACAAGATTTAGTTGTCTACCATACCTAGCATTGTTTCTGAGAATCTCCATTAGGACGTGCTACGAACTGTTCTCAGCTTACGTATAATGTTCTAACTGATCGTAATTCTCCGAAAATGTCAACAAGATTTAGTTAACTACCATACCTAGCATTGTTTCTGAGAATCTTCATTAGGACGTGCTACGAACTGTTCTCAGCTTACGTATAATGTTCTAACTCATCGTAATTCTCTGAACATGTCAACAAGATTTAGTTGTCTACCATACCCAGGATTGTTTCGGAGAATCTCCATTAGGACGTGCTACGATCTGTTCTCAGCTTACGTATAATGTTCTAACTGATGGTAATTCTCTGAACGTGTCAACAAGATTTAGTTGTCTACCATACCTAGCATTGTTTCTGAGAATCTCCATTAGGACGTGCTACGAACTGTTCTCAGCTTACGTATAATGTTCTAACTGATGGTAATTCTCTGAACGTGTCAACAAGATTTAGTTGTCTACCATACATAGCATTGTTTCTGAGAATCTCCATTAGGACGTGCTACGAACTGTTCTCAGCTTACGTATAATGTTCTAACTGATCGTAATTCTCCGAAAATGTCAACAAGATTTAGTTGTCTACCATACCTAGCATTGTTTCTGAGAATCTCCATTAGGACGTGCTACGAACTGTTCTCAGCTTACGTATAATGTTCTAACTGATGGTAATTCTCTGAACGTGTCAACAAGATTTAGTTGTCTACCATACCTAGCATTGTTTCTGAGAATCTCCATTAGGACGTGCTACGAACTGTTCTCAGCTTACGTATAATGTTCTAACTGATCGTAATTCTCCGAAAATGTCAACAAGATTTAGTTGTCTACCATACCTAGCATTGTTTCTGAGATTCTCCATTAGGACGTGCTACGAACTGTTCTCAGCTTACGTATAATGTTCTAACTGATCGTAATTCTCTGAACGTGTCAACAAGATTTAGTTGTCTACCATACCCAGGATTGTTTCGGAGAATCTCCATTAGGACGTGCTACGAACTGTTCTCAGCTTACGTATAATGTTCTAACTGATGGTAATTCTCTGAACGTGTCAACAAGAATTAGTTGTCTACCATACCCAGGATTGTTTCGGAGAATCTCCATTAGGACGTGCTACGAACTGTTCTCAGCTTACGTATAATGTTCTAACTGATGGTAATTCTCTGAACGTGTCAACAAGATTTAGTTGTCTACCATACCTAGCATTGTTTCTGAGAATCTCCATTAGGACGTGCTACGAACTGTCCTCAGCTTACGTATAATGTTCTAACCGATGGTAATTTTCTGAACGTGTCAACAAGATTTAGTTGTCTACCATACCTAGCATTGTTTCTGAGAATCTCCATTAGGACGTGCTACGAACTGTACTCAGCTTACGTATAATGTTCTAACTGATCGTAATTCTCCGAAAATGTCAACAAGATTTTGTTGTCTACCATACCTAGCATTGTTTCTGAGAATCTCCATTAGGACGTGCTACGAACTGTTCTCAGCTTACGTATAATGTTCTAACTGATCGTAATTCTCCGAAAATGTCAACAAGATTTAGTTGTCTACCATACCTAGCATTGTTTCTGAGAATCTTCATTAGGACGTGCTACGAACTGTTCTCAGCTTACGTATAATGTTCTAACTCATCGTAATTCTCTGAACGTGTCAACAAGATTTAGTTGTCTACCATACCCAGGATTGTTTCGGAGAATATCCATTAGGACGTGCTACGAACTGTTCTCAGCTTACGTATAATGTTCTAACTCATCGTAATTCTCTGAACGTGTCAACAAGATTTAGTTGTCTACCATACCCAGGATTGTTTCGGAGAATCTCCATTAGGACGTGCTACGATCTGTTCTCAGCTTACGTATAATGTTCTAACTGATCGTAATTCTCTGAACGTGTCAACAAGATTTAGTTGTCTACCATACCTAGCATTGTTTCTGAGAATCTCCATTAGGACGTGCTACGAACTGTTCTCAGCTTACGTATAATGTTCTAACTCATCGTAATTCTCTGAACGTGTCAACAAGATTTAGTTGTCTACCATACCTAGCATTGTTTCTGAGAATCTCCATTAGGACGTGCTACGAACTGTTCTCAGCTTACGTATAATGTTCTAACTGATCGTAATTCTCCGAAAATGTCAACAAGATTTAGTTGTCTACCATACCTAGCATTGTTTCTGAGAATCTCCATTAGGACGTGCTACGAACTGTTCTCAGCTTACGTATAATGTTCTAACTGATGGTAATTCTCTGAACGTGTCAACAAGATTTAGTTGTCTACCATACCTAGCATTGTTTCTGAGAATCTCCATTAGGACGTGCTACGAACTGTTCTCAGCTTACGTATAATGTTCTAACTGATCGTAATTCTCCGAAAATGTCAACAAGATTTAGTTGTCTACCATACCTAGCATTGTTTCTGAGAATCTCCACTAGGACGTGCTACGAACGGTTCTCAGCTTACGTATAATGTTCTAACTGATGGTAATTCTCCGAAAATGTCAACAAGATTTAGTTGTCTACCATACCTAGCATTGTTTCTGAGAATCTCCATTAGGACGTGCTACGAACTGTTCTCAGCTTACGTATAATGTTCTAACTGATGGTAATTCTCTGAACGTGTCAACAAGATTTAGTTGTCTACCATACCCAGGATTGTTTCGGAGAATCTCCGTTAGAACTTGCTACAACCAGTTTTTATCTTATGTAAAATGTTCAAACTTATGGTAATTCTGGGAAATCCCCTGCAAGATTTAATATCACAATGCCTGGGAAAGGTAGATTACTGTTATACTCGACATAATAATGTACAACGTAGCATAATGTTAAAATACAACCTATACTCTAATGCCCCTCAATTTTGGTTTTTTTACTGTTGTTTTAGTTTGAAATAGAAAATAGTTGTTTGAGGATCTGGATATAATTTTTTAAAAAACATAAGACTTTTATATATATTTATAGAATAGGTTTTTTATAGTAGCCTAATTCAATAATTGTCATAGATAAACATTTTTTATCATTATTATTAAATAATTAATACTTTCAGTTTTTGGGATGTACAGATTAAGGTTTTTATAAATATATACTTAATAAGAATATTGCATCACAGAATACAAAAACACCAGTTTCACAGTAGCATTTCAAACCTGAGAAACGGTGTTTTGTTACGGGCTACTTCAAATTACCAAAATTCAACCATCCAAAATTTACGCATACAATTTACGCAATATTCAACTAACCACAATACGCGACATTCAAATAATCGTAAGTGCATGGACTTACCAACCAACCAACCAACTAACCAAAGTACATGGGCTTCAACGGGAAGAAATATTGCGGGTGTTCATCGCACAACTTCAAGTTAGTAAACACTACTTTGCAAAGACAAAGATTACTTCACTTCCCATTTACTAATTACGTGTTAATTACTTTTAAAAGATATGGGATATTACTTTTATCATATTATTTATTGTTTCATAATTACGCTTTCATTCATCATGAAGTTTAGTTATTTACAGAAACATTACTTAACATTTATCAATTTCAACTTCAAGTTGTTCGATGAATGACAGAGGGATAAGATAACCTACATTTCTTTCAGTTGAAGTCCGTGTACTTTGGTAGTTGAAGTCCGTGCACTTTGGTTAGTTGAAGTCCGTGCACTTTCGTTTAGCTAAACGTCGCCTATTTTGGTTAGTTGAAAGTTGCGTATATTTTGGTTAGTTGAATTTCGGTCTATGAAGGCTACCCTTTTTTACTCGCCGTAACTTACCAGCATTAAACAATTCACTGACAGTGCACGAAACGCGATGACTGAAAAACGTCAGTAAATAGTGGTATTGTCGATTGTAGTCAATAAGTAAATTTAAAAAAAAAATTGATTTAGTTTCTCCAAGCGCTTTTTCCTAGCTTAGTTACCCTTATAAATTCAAGTATTATCCAGTGAAATAAATAATGTTTCTAGATCGATAATTGAGAAAGTTTGACTAAAATGTTCATAATGTTTTGTAGTAGTTACAATGTCACCCAGTGTATGGGATCAGAGGGGAACCGTCGATTCACAGAACACAAAACAAAGAGGTATCTGTGCTGCATAATATATGGCTTCCTATCAACAGCTTATAAATATTGCGCCCTGTCAACCGTGGCCAGAGGCCTGAAAGGTTATCGAACAAAGATATCTATTTACATCCCAGGCTACGATATTTCTTAATATACAGTGCTATCGATTCAATCTAGAGGCCAAAGTGTTGTGGCACTAGGTTCATACAATGTGTGAACATATTTAGACATAGACCAAGTGAGTTCGATACTGAAAGATGTAATAATGAACATTGTAACTCTTACAGATAATATTCATGACAGACTAATGAGCTAAAAAGCGTTACAAAGAAATGCGTTTCATAATGAACCGCTGTTACAATATAAGGACAACTAAATAATACAATCAAACAGCGAAGCCCAATGACACTTAATATCACCAGTTATGACACCTCCAGAAACGCCTAAATTTAACTGTAAAATTTCTGATTAATAAAATTTGAGTCTTTGTGTGTTATCCCTCTGAGGATGGTTACTTGGTAACTGAAATGTACATAAGGGTAAAATAAAGAAGGTTTGGGGTTAAGAGAATTTAATTTATTTATTATTAAAATTTCTGCTTTAAAATTTGAACAATTCGAAGTTCAAAAATACTCTAAGTTCAAAATCTGGGACAATTCAAACAGTTGAACAATTCAAGTACAACACCTAGGATGATAAGACCATTTCTCTGATATTTTATTATTTCTCCTAAATGGTTCCTTTACCTTAAGAAATACTTCAAAAGACTGCATATAGAAATAACGAAAAATTTCTATTTTCCCATTGTACCTGGAAAATCTGCCCATCTTTAAAAACCCAAAACGTTGTATATGTTAAAGTCTACTTTGCAAGACCTATTCTATCTAATGTTTTTCTAAGCTTCAAATGTTAGTAAAGCAAGCGTTTAATGAAGTTCCACGAGCCTTAAATGCACCTATTGAAACACATTTCGTCATCATTAAATATCAATTGAAGCTATTTATGGAGTGACTTCACAAACAACAGAAATTCCTGTTATGTCACGACAATGACGATAATGACGCAGTTCTAAACTTCAAATTATACACGACTAAATTCGATCCTTTTATCTTCTTTTTTACCCTCAAGCTGTTCCACATAAGTTCTTTTCCAGCTTACCTGGCCAGAGAGTCAAGAAATGAAAACTATTTGCGAGAAGGCCGACAAATGCCTTGCCGAATGCCCTGCGCCAAAAAGTTCTTATTGCTTAAATTTATTTCTTCAAAATAAAAATATTCTTCACTTTAATACAAATACTCTACAAGGCGAGATTATTGGTTTCGTCGGCCTTTTCTCTATTCATTTGCGTATAATGAAACCGCTTATTGCGATTGTTTAACGGTAGTTTGTTTGTTAACATTATGAAAGAGCGGATTTAATTATTAGGCATTTTTGTGCCAATGTTACACAGTTTCCTGTTTAACAGTGAATAAATAAATAACCCGTTTTATTTTTCTTCATTACAAGTCAAGTACAACTGTAGCTTTGTCGCATGGTTGAGAGTATTTGTGCTATATTTGCGACACTTGTTCCACAATAAACTTGTAAACTAAATGACATCATTATAGCAGCTGTGGTCATTTGTATTAATTACAAATCTGGGATCTAATTCGTACCATACTGGTCGCTAGAGTATGGCGACTGTAGTGCGTAGTATAGTAAAATAGCTTGCCGTATTTTCTCATTTTTAAATTTAAATGTAATTTCAACATTTTTCTTTTGAATACAGTCCGGTATTTATCTAGTGACTGGGACAAATCAATTTTGAAATTTCTAATACTCTATTGTAACTTTAGACAGAAAGTTTCACCCTTAAGTTGTTTAATTAAATGACTTAAACTTTAGACATTTTCGATTTTGATGAAAATCACAAAATATATTATGAAAAAACTGATTTTGTGTAACTGATTATAAAAGAACTTATTTTAAGATATTTAAAAGAAATAGAATTCTTTACCTTTCACAAAGCATTTTATGTGATCTCCATGGACTTTGATAAACCCTACTTTTACACTTCATGAAAACGAAACTGGTTTTGTTTTCAAGTTTTGTCTATTAACTTACTAGGCAATATTTCATTTAAAGATGATTTTACTATTTAATTCAAAATTGGTTTCCTAATTAGAAGGAACCCTGACGATAAATCCTATAACGGTTTTTAAAAAACAAAAATTTTGAAAACCAAATTGTTTTGCAAATGTTACAAAAACGCTGATAAATATAGATTACCTCAAATTTTGGGTGGTGTTTATTATCAACTAAAGTTTTTTACTGAGTCCTAGTTATGAACGGAATAGTTTTAGTGACGTTAGCTCCTCTCTACAAGTAACCTTAAATACCTTAATTTATTAAGATTACAGACGCCTTGTTTAGCGATTTCTCCTTAAAACCGATAAAACTACAAGGTCCGTAAATACAAGCAAAGTTATAATATTAACAGCTACCTTACGAATGTTATTTTACAAATTTATTTGTACTGTCAAAAGAGCATAATTTTCATATAACCTCTAAAAAATTTGTTTAATATCGGGTTTAAGTTAATATACTGATAATGTAAAGGTGCGAGTTAATAAATTTAAAAGGGATAATATTAACAAAGAAATTTTACCTATAATTTATCAAAAAACTAATGTGTTTTAAAATTAAAATAATAAATACTGGAATTAATAAAATATGCCATTGGATAAACCAATTTATAACAATAGATTAAAAAGTATCTATGTAATAATTGAAATAAATTTTAAGATAATTTGGATTTTTCATATACAAATCTATATTTCAAAGCGTCTAAATAAAGAATTCGGTTAAATGGGTTCTATACTAACAAAATTATTGAGCTCATTGTTGGAGGTTAACACTTTACAAAATAAAGTTGTTACGACCAATAATGAAAGGTATTGAAATTTAAATGATTCAAGTACGAGTGACGAAATGCATTTGATTTTATTTTTATTAATAATAAACTATTTAAAAAATGCAGGTTGAACATCGAAGTGGCCTCCTCTCCACTTACCGCCCTCCGACTGTTGTCGAAGATGTCCGACAGGCCACTGACACCGATCGGCACCTTACACTTAATGAAATCCTTTCTCAAATTTCTCCGAATGTCATAATAATGTGGTCCTTCTGGTGATCTGCGACTAACAAAACTAACAAAAACAATTTTTTTCTTCACGACGACGCTCACCAAAATCCTGCTCGTCAGACCAAAGACGCGCTCGAGGAGTTTCGATGGGATGTTTTCGGACGTCTGCCTTACTCCCCTGACCTTGCACTAAGTGACTCCACTAGTTTCCGCAGCTGAAGCGACATCGTAGAAGAAGACGTGAGGATGATTTGAAGCAAGACGTTGAAAGACGGTTAACCTGGATTGCGCCAGATGGTATGACGCTGGATTGAAAAAAAATGTTTACCACGGTACCAGAAATGTATTGAAAGAAGGCGATTATGTACAAAAATAGCTTTTTTTTAATGTACTTTACAAATTATATGTTAAAATTTTTAAAAAGTATTTAACTTATTTTTGAGACAGTCCACGTACAAACACAAAATGCAGAAGATGACTAAAAATCCCTTAAACACCCAACTAGTGAACAAAGCCAATAATTTTTGCTATTTCCTAGGTACACGTAACTATTAGAGTGAGTGTGACTGAACAATTAGCTTGATAAAATTTACATTAAACTATGAGTTAGTATTTTAGGTCTTAAAGCTTCAGTCAGGGGAAATTCGACGCTGAACATTTAGCTTTTGTATTAGATTAGTTTGATTGTTTAGTCTGAAAGAAAATCTTTGTTTTTAACCGATATATATCGGTAATGAGGTGGTTTCAAAACAGATAATTAAAAATTATTTCATAAAGCTCAACTCACGATATACTGTCTAATAGGGATCAACTAGCTTGAAATAAAATGGTAAAGGACACTACAATGTGTTGAAGAGCAAAAAATATTTTTAAACTGTCAAAAATCCATTTGTTTCGCATTTTTGTTCAAAGTGTGTTCTACTATCGTTTGTCTACAACAGGCGGTTTAATAATTTGAGATAAGTATAACCACTTAAACTCACTCAATAGTTTAAAAAAATTCAAATCATTCGTAAATCAGTTTATTCTACTGAAATCACAGTACACAATTTCGATACAAACTGAATCGTCTTTTCAGTAAACTGTTTCATTTCTTCTCTGACTCAGATACAACAGGGAAATATGCATCTTGGCCGACTGAAGCGTCAAGATCTATCAATATTGGAGTTTTCTGAAACCAGCTGGCTGTCCAAATAGGCACAAATGCGGCAGAAATGGGACCAGTGCAACAATTTCTATTGCTGCCCCTCAGTTGGTTAATTCCCTCAAGAAGAATGAATAAGCCGATCGAAGTCTGGCTCAACTGGGAGAACGTTATTTAAAATTCAACTAAAACCAGCTGACCCTACGCTATACCGGGGGGGGGGGGCAAGAGATGTTGCATCATTGGCCGCTAGAGCGCGGATAAGGGACATTACCTCAAGGGGTCATACTAATATTAATCTGCTTCAAAGTTATGTTCAATTTCATACAGGGGCACATCTTCAGAGTCCAAGCTTATCCCCATGACATTTCAGTTTCGAGTTGGCAGCCGAAGAGGAGGTCCATGTAATACCTGCCATAGTCTCAACCAACAGGTATTTGCAAAGGTAATACCCCTCCTTTTTTCTTAGTATAAGGATATCCATGCCCAAGAGTTCTTGTATGATCTGTCACGGGGTTTTCCTGGCAAATTTCCTTTCTTGCCAGGCTTTTAATCCTTAGCGCGACACTTACCAAACAGTTTTCATTTCAGCTTGGAACATGGGCAATCAATCTCGTTTCCTTCACAAGCGGTTGGGATACTAGCTGCATG